>JAJGRX010000710.1:1200000-1800000 GCA_025461125.1 Carex kokanica
GCTCTGATAGCTAAGGTGATCTGCTCGGTGATCTGTCCACTGATATGGGGCATGATAGATGACAATACCTGAGAAGATATCGCATCGATATTCTCCTGTCTGAAACGTGGAGGCACAGAAGAATATGACTGTGAAGAACGTGACGGAGTACTGCTGGACCCACCATCACGAACCATGGCCCTCGTCTTGTCTGGAACATTAAAAATAAGATAATTAGTATTAACTTACAGATTTTAAAAATAAATTTAAAATTTCAATGAGAAATTTATTTTACTTAGAACACCGAGGCCATAGTTATCGCCGTGAGCATTCTGATCATCAACTGTCGCAGAGTACCAGACGGCGTCATCATAAGGATATGTTTTTGTCTTCTCCATACTTCTGAACCATAGCTCTCTCATAATTTTCCTGCAAATTTTGTAAAATATAGCAATAATGTTCTGTACAACAAAGAATGAATTTTATAAAACGATTCTTATGTTCTATTACCTGTGCCCTTTCAGCCTTGGCGGAAATAAATTGGCCTGTCTTATAGCTCGTATGGGTCGGCTTGAACAGCTCATCAGACCATCTGGGTTCGCGCTGGTTTTCCTTCTCCTGTTAATAGTTTGAAAGACAATTTCAATTACAAAAAAAATTATCAAGGTTAGTTCGATTTGATTCAATTGAAATGAAAATTGATTAACTTAATAAAAAATAATTTACGAAGCGTTGTTTGTGAACAAGCATGTTCACAGAGCCCGTCGTGGCACCTAAACTTTCTCCAGCTGCGGCCCTATTGATTTTATTCCGCTAGTTTTGATTAGCAAATGCGTCGCTACACCAATAATCCACTCGTACAAGTAAGGCGCCGAATGCTCCTTCCACTAGAGGATCGAATCTCCATACGACTTTCTCGCTGCTGTCTTGGCCTTGTTCAGCATGTCTTGCAACTGTTTGTCCGCTATTTTCTTGAAAGTATCCCAGGCCCCGTTTTCATCTACCTCCTCGGCAAACTGGTAGTGCTTCTGCAATGCATAGTTAAAAATTAATATCATTTGTTAGCTTAAAAAAAAGAAACAAGTAATTATTAGAGGTTTTGTAAAAGAAAATTTTTCTCACCAAAAACTCTGCCTTGATAACGGATCGAATGTCCTCGGGGAAATCAGTGTATCTGGAGAATGGGCCAGGATAATGGATACGTACAATCTGTGAAATAACTTTGTTGACCTTCTCGGTATGTTCTGGATGCCCTGCATCAAAAGTTCTGCAAATAGAAATAATTATTACAATCACTACAATTAATGCATAATTACAACATACACAAAAAATGAATATTACATGTATCACGTCATCCTAAGCACTGGTCGAGTCTGCGGATCTGCCGGCTGCGCAATATATGCATTTCTACCGCGAACATGTCTCTGACTACTCTCTGCTTCGGACCCCGCCGTTTCCTTCCCCTTTCCTTTTCTATTCGACGCCATATCTATAGTTGAGATGATAAAAAACAATTAGCTTCACAAATAATTTGAAAAAAATGATACGTAACATAAATAGTTTTTCCAATTCAAAGTAAATTGAAAGATATTAACCTAATATGGCAATTTACGTTGTTTTTTTCTTTTTTCTTTTTTTGCTATTCTTTTCTTGATTATTTTGTTGTTGTAATTCTTGTTCTGTTACAATCTCAAGAACAGCCCATCAACGAAGAAACTTGGATCATTCAACTCATCTGCAGCATGCACTACAAATTGTGTTGGTGGGCCATCTTCTTGAAAGAACTCGGTCAAAGGTGGAGTGTTTTCCACAGACACATCTCCTTCGAACAAAATAAGTGGTCTTCTTTTCCCTTTTGTCTTGATAGTAACCCACCATTCTTGTCTCTCTCGCTTCGATGACGCATAAGGCAGGTAATACACTTGCATCGCTTGGCAGGAAAACACAAAATGCTCGTCCTTTTGAAGAAGCCTTGTATGATTTATCTCTACTAATCCATGCTCCTCATCTACCCGCAACCCCCTATGTGTGTCGAACCAACGACACTTGAACAAGAACACTATTGTTCATGCCACTATATTCCAACCGAATAATTTCTTCAAGTATGCCGAAATAGTCCCTTGATGTGCCATCCCAATTCTCCCCTTCAACACAAACACCATAATTTGTTGTTTTCCTGTTTATCCCGTAGGACTCGGTGTGAAATCGAAATCCGTTCACATCGTACATGTTGTAACGTTGAACTCGTCGTGTGATTGGCCCACGCGCAATTTCAGCAATCCTTTCATCTGCGACCGGCGATTCCACCGGTCTCTGATACCGGTCGCTGAAAAGCTGTTTTGCTGTAGTGGAATGAATAATCTTGTATCAAGTGGTGGTTTAGATATGAATTGTAGTTATTAAATAATTTCTAAGATCTTGGGTTAGCATATGCAAGCTGCACTTATAAAAGGTCGTTTCATTCTAAACAATGTAGTTGCAGCTCATGAAATCTTGCATTATGTAAACGTGCATAAATAGTAAAGTATTTTTTTTCAATATTGATTTCGACAAAACTTATGAAAGGATAATTAAACTGGCAGTATGTACATGAGTTATAGACTTATAGAGTAGAGTAGGTTTTATAGGCATTGGACATACTTTAAGTTCGATGAGTTTTATTAATATTGTTCGATTCATTCTTAGATCTGTGTGTACGAATATTGAAGCTGGTGCATACAAATATTAAAATGGAGCACACATATTTTAAAGTAGATTGAATGGTCTTGGATGCCCATCGAACCTATCAACGTACTCCGCGCTACTCAATATCATGTGTTGGCCATGGTGTAAAATTAATCAAAATTAAATTGATTTTTTTTTTAAGAAAAATGAAGGTCTGGCCTTCAAATTTCATACCCTTGTTAATACAACAAAGGATTTCCCTCGTCCGGGTTTCGAAATCATGACCTCTCACATAAAGACCATGTGCCTTTGCCACTAGACCAAAAGTTCTCCAAAATTAAATTGATTAATTGATCTACTTTTTATATTTTATATCTCAGTTTCATAGTTTAAGTTATGTTAAGTTATGGTTTAAATTAATATGTTTGAAAATAGTAAGATGTCGAAAACTAAATCTCTACCTATGACGACGAACCCTATAGATGTAGGAAATACAAAGTAAGCTAATATATCTCAATTGATGGAGTAACTTATACGAAATTTTTATAAGGCGGTCAGGGCATTTTTCCCCTATCTAACATTTTTCCAAGGAAATAATCCAAGGGCATTTTTTCACTGTAGGGCAGTCAGGGCATTTTTTGAAATTTTTTCAAATCAAGGATATTTTTATTATTTTTTATTTTTTGAACGTATTTAAAAAAATTGGGGTTCAGTGTCTCTCTCCCGACATTTTTATTTTTACCCCAAAAAAAAAATATTTTAATATAAATAACCAAGTTTTAAAAAAAATTAAATTTATACCCAAACCGCAAATATTATTTACGGTTTGAATTCGGAATTCAAACCGTAAATAATATTTGCGGTTTGAAATTTTTTTTTTTTTTTTTTTTTTTTTTTTTAAATCGTTTTTTTTGGCTATAAAAGAGAGTTAGCATCAGAAGCTAGAAAGAGAGAGAAAGAGAGAGAAAAGAGAGAAAATAAAAAGGACTGTCCGAGATGCGTGGAGATAAAAGAATATTATCGGTTCGAAATATTAGTTTAGTTTGTGTTTGGAGATTATGTTGTTCAGTTGGTTTGGAATTTAAAATATGTTTGAATTGTTAAGCTAGAGGTTTGTATGAATTTTATTTGTATGAATTGTTAAGTTAAAGTGCATCCGAGCCCTACTTTGCACCTCTGGTTAACATACCAAGGCAACTTCAAAAATCATGAAAATTTGCCGACATGCAGTCTTGACTTCGCAGAACAGGACTGTGAAGTTTCATGCAAAATCTCGAAACAGAGCGTGACATATCATCTCTCAGAAATTGCCCGAAATGATGAAGGTGTGCGTCCGAGCCCTACTTTGCACCTCTGGTTAACATACCAAGGCAACTTCAAAAATCATGAAAATTTGCCGACATGCAGTCTTGACTTCGCAGAACAGGACTGTGAAGTTTCATGCAAAATCTCGAAACAGAGCGTGAGATATCATCTCTCAGAAATTGCCCGAAATGCTGAAGGTTTGCGTCCGAGCCCTACTTTGCACCTCTGGTTAACATACCAAGGCAACTTCAAAAATCATGAAAATTTACCGACATGCAGTCTTGACTTCGCAGAACAGGACTGTGAAGTTTCATGCAAAATCTCGAAACAGAGCGTGAGATATCATCTCAAAGAGCAACAATCCTTTTAAAAGTGTTATCCTCACCTTTGTTAAGAACTTCCGATTAATTATTGTATGATAACATCTTTGAATAGTTTACATTTGACCTATTGCTGTTCGAGTTTACAGCCCATATACAACTCATGTATAGGCATACCAGTTGGTACCAAGCACTGTACCAGTGCTCAAAATAAATACCCAAAACAACCAAAACAGCCCCGAAATCAAAATTAAATGGAAACCAAAGATCCAGGTCGAATTATGCCCCGAAATCAAAACTGCTCCGAATTATACCTAACCCTTCACTCTAATCCTAACCTAATCAGATTTTAATCAAAATTTGAAAACTTGCCCGAAATTTCAAATCGAGGACGCGATGGAGGCAGCAAAGACCACGAGCGAGAAGGGAGGCGAGGCGGTGAAGGCTTCCGGTGAAGGAGAAAGGGGTGGCAGCGGAGGGGAGAGGGAGTGGCGGCGGGGAGAGGGGGTGGCGGCGGGAGAGGGTGGCGGCGAGGAAGAGGGCGTCACCGCCGGTCTTAGGGCGGAGGCGCGGAGGCGGGGCGGCTTCTTCTTTTTTTTGGTCTGGCGGAGACAGAGAAGCGCGGAGAGACAGCACTTCACGCGACTAATTAAACCCGTTTTCAAACCGCAAATATTATTTACGGTTTGAATTCGGAATTCAAACCGTAAATAATATTTGCGGTTTGGGTATAAATTTAATTTTTTTTAAAACTTGGTTATTTATATTAAAATATTTTTTTTTTGGGGTAAAAATAAAAATGTCGGGTCTCTCTCACCGATTCTAACATTGGAATTTTTTTATGAGTACCTCTACCTATTTTTCTACTCATGAAGAACCACAGCTATTCTTTCTATTTCTCTCTCTTATTTTTTAATATTTTATATAGATAAAAAATTCTGGAATCCAAGGATGCTGGTAGTGTGGTACAACAATAATTAATATACGACAGTTTATGTGTACTAGAGAAATGATTGTGGGCCTGGCGGGCCAGCAAAGTTTCAACAAAGACTGACAGCATCTTACTGGTCATGCTTTATTGCTAGCGGACCCATGGCCATGCTGCCTCTTGTTATTTTCAACCATACACCTCGTCTATGACATATTTACTGTTTTGTATGAAAAGCAGGTTTTTAATCAAAAGAGCAACCTTCTAGCCAACAATAATTCTTAGAACTGGTGCTAGACAATGCAAAATGCAAGCTACAAAGTCTCCGATATTTTTATTAATAACCAGAAAAAAGAAAAATATAAAAAATAATCCCGATTTAAATTTATTTTTAAATCTAACCTAACCACCCCCGGGGGGGCGATCAGCTGTGCACACTGAACCGCCCCACAGGGGGGCAGTCCATTTTTTTTTTTTTTTTTATAAAGATTTGAGAGACAATATTAATGAAATTTAACAATAAAAATTCGAATTTTATTTTTAATATTTGTTAGATTAATTCTTTTGATGTATAAACCGACATTTTTAAAATACGCTCAATTACTAGAAATTATGTTAATTTATGCTGATTTACACTAGAATTATGCAAAAATATGGTAAATTACTTGAAATTATGTTAACTTATGCTGAAATTACAATAATTATGTAGACTTATGCTAAAATACGATAAATTACGCTAAATTACGTACGAATAGAGCCAATTTTGTGCCATCTTTCATAAATCATAAAAAATAGTAAAAAAATTACAAAAATAATAAAAATTGGTATTCTACAAGTTCATTATATAATTAATTTACTGAGTTACGTAGATTGGAGAATAGAAATGAAAATCTTAATTGGAAACTTCAACTGAAGTTTTGAGACTCTTTCCTTTGTTTTTTGGCGATTTTGAATTTGGAAATTTGGCTTTGCCAAATCACTGGTTCTGACGCATGCGTATTTTCACAAGCTTTCCAAAAAGTGGCGATCATTTGCTGAAATCGGACACTCGAGCATCGTTTTATGGCCGTTTGAAGTTTCGTCGTCACTTTTCGCCTTCTCAATGAAGATATCATCCCTATTCATACGTAATTTAGCGTAATTTATCATATTCTAGCATAATTCTACATAATTATTGTAATTTAGCGTAATTTAGTGTAATTCAACATAAATTAATATAATTTCAAGTAATTTAGCTTATTTTAGTATAAATATGCTAATTATATATCAAAAAAATAATCTAACAAATATTTTAAAAAAATTCAATTTTTTAGTGTATATTTCAGCATTTTATCTATTTGTTTCTTTAAAAAAATTAACATAATTTCAAGTAATTATCAAGTAATTTAGCGTATTTGAGTATAAATATGCTATCAAAAAAGTAATTTGACAAATATTTAAAAAAAATTCGATTTTTTAGTGTTATATTTCAGCATTTTAGTTATTTAGTCAAGGGACCGGCCGGTTTGGACATTTTTAATAAAAGTTGATGGGTCTGAGCATTTTTATTAATCTTTAATTAACTTTGGATATTTTTAAAAATGTCGGCTTATACATCAAAAGAAGTAATCTAACATATATTAAAAACAAAATGCAAATTTTTATTGTTAAATTTCATTCATATTGTCTCTCAAATCTAAAAAAAAAATGGACCGCCCTCCTGTGGGGCGGTTTGGTTGGAAAGTGGACCGCCCCCCAGGGGGCGGTTAGGTTAGATTTAAAAATAAATTGAAATTGGGGTTATATTTGATATTTTTCTTTTTTCTGGGTTTATTAATAAAAATATCAGACAAAGTCTCAAAAGGGAAATAATAAACAAGTAACAAAAAGAAACATGCACGAGGCATGGGTAAGCCTTTAAGACTCTAATGAAAAATCCAAAACTTGCGTAAGGCATTAATGCACTTACTGCGACGAGAATCTCCATATCATGTGTGTGGTGGTTGAATATAAAATGAACGAGTTCAAGACATATATAGTTCACTCTCTTTCATCCAAACTAAAGCTATCGGTACTAGATGAAGATCAAAGTTTCTAAACTAATTCATCAATGCACAATATAAATATCCAACAATTTGTAAACTACTTTAAATTTTGAGTTTTGTGGGGATTGTTGAAACTTGAGTTCTAAAAACCAAAAATTAATTGTTAAAATATCCATTTGTAATATTTTGCAAAGTTGAGGACTAAATTGAAATTTTGATATATATATATATATATATATATAATGAAGCTCCACTGCTAGTCTCCGTTGTTATCTCAAAATGAATAGAGGCGTCTTCTTTCTGTACATAACGTTCTATTCAATTCATTTATTTTCTTAATTATTAGTTAATTTTCTAATGACCGTTTGAGTATTGATATCCAGTACACCCTTCGAAGGCATCTTTATGATGCGGTTTTCCTTCTCCTATTTTAATCCGTTTCTTATTGAGTCTTATCTTTAATTAAAATGAATGGCTATATAATAACATTCCATTTCTATGTGTGAAAGGAGCAGAAAACAAAGCTGATTAATATTACTCTCCATTTCTCTCTTATTGTATCCGAGAAAAGAAAAAGGCAAATGTAAATTTCCTTTTTACTTTTCCACATAATCTTTTCATTTTATTCCAATTTATCAAATTCTGATCTATGCTGAAAATTGCATAGTTATCGTCAGTCGCGTCCATGACGTGCCTAAAAAGTTGACTCTCCCGGATTATCTTGGTTGCGGCTCCATCTTGCATGATGAGACGGAATACGCTAAGAACAGTGCTTCGCATGATCTGAGTAACTCTCTTTCAATTTGATTTATTTTGTTTTAATTAATTGCTAACTATCCGAATATTCTCAAAATTTATCCCAACAGTTATTATATTTTGGCGACCTTGAAAAGACAATAAGTTCACCAACAACTTAGATAATTAAGCAACTTGTTCATAAATAAATTAAATAATAATTAAAGAATACATAAATAATCACACTACACAAACATTCTTTTCTTGCAAGTGAGGGTACGCATTCACCACACAACTATATAGGCCAGAAGAAAAATAAGCTATACAAATAACTAATGTTTTAAAATGCGGTTTTTATGCGGTATGCGGAAGGCTACTGCATATCGCATATATGGTATGCGGGTTGCATATGCGGATTTTTATGTGGACTTATATATGGAGATTTTAAAATGAGAATTAATATATATATAAACAAGTATGCGGTAATATGCGGTAATATTCGGTATCATACAGACAAGTATGTGGTAATATGCAGTAATATGCGGCCGAATATGCAATAATAATATACGGCCGAATATGCGTTCGAATATGCAGCCGCATATGCGGAACCGCATATATTGACCGCATTTTATTAAACTGCAAATAACAGAGAAAATTCAAACATCTATATATCCAGTAAGTACATTGCTCTCACTCTCATGATTCTGATTCTCGGTGGGTTTGGGCCTAGTAATAATACCAGCATGAAGACTTCTATTAGTACTTATTTATATTATTGCTTTGTTTAATTTCTAATATTATTTTGCTTGTTTTGATTCTGATTCTGATTCTTATGCATACATATGTATGATATCGACTTTCATCTATATATTTGTTGCTTGTTTATGTTGCTTGTTTATTCTGTGTTATTATGACAAGCTTTCCCTGTTACAGGCCATAAACACACATAATTTAATTAATATGATAACATATATTTATAAAATAATAATACAATTGAACTCAACCACAAATATATACAAATTGAATTAATACAAACAAATTTTGATCTGGTTCAGACAATCAATCAATCAAGGCGTGAGTGAATCTAACACAAATTTTTAGAGAAACTCGTGTTTGAATATTTGTACAAAACATACATACACGGTTTCTAAACTATTAACCGTTGGTAACTTTATTACACGGTTGGATTTTAAATGACCATGTGGGTATATATGAGCTTTTTTTCACGCAAGCGCCTCTTCCCGTAACACACTATAATTGTGGAATTTGTTTGCCTCCATGTATGATATGTTGTATATAGTTGCGTTTTGTACAAGTGTATTTCTACACGAGTGAGGAGACTTGACATATTTTGGCTCCCTACAATTATAAATGATTGGACATCTTTATGTCTTGATGCTCTCTAGGAGAATTGAGTATGGCAAATGAGTTGAAACAATTTTGGGAAAAGGATGGGTTTCGAGATAGAATTCAGAGTAGGTCCGATGCCCAACGGACCTACTTTGGTTCGATGGATTTAATCACCGTCCAATCAACATTAAGATGCGTGTGCTCTGTATTATAATCCGTAGGCGTCTGCCTTAATTCCGTGCGCGTAGATCTTAATACTAATCAGACGGTGTTCGAACTAATTGGACCCAAAAGTAGATTCGATACCCATCAGACCTACTTCTATCTCTTCGAGATATTGTTTATCTCGAAATAATATTCATGCGTAAGTATTAATATAATGTTTTTATTGCCGGAAATAAAAAAGATGTCAGGATTGTATTTGGGGTCCGTGAACTTTGCTTGGCAACAATATCTTTCAAATTAAATCCCTATAACGGACAAGATCATGGTGTGCAAACTCGGCCGAGTCAGACTGGAATCGGACTGAACCAGTCCGATTTTCGACCGAGTTATGCGGATTGCTAGGTTTTATGAAAAAAACCGGGTTAAACAGTGTTGAACGGGCCAATTTATGCAATTCTGCACCGATTTCACACCGATTATCAAGATTTAGACTTATTTCAGACAGATCAAGTTATTTAACCGGGTTTGAGTTGTTTTTTTGTTTTTCACTCTTTCTTTGGCGTGGTCTGCCGATTTGAATGTAGCCATGTGATCTCTTACAAACTATGCACATTTTTATGTACTAAAGTTTGACTATCAGGTACACTTTTTTTCTTATAATTGAACACGGGTCTCACTATGCCTTTAGGCTATAGCTGTGTAAGATGTACAATCTGCAGTTGTTTGTCCTAAACGTAAGGCATTTTTTGGTGCACACTTAAAATGCTCATAAATAATTAAATAATGAAGTATATAAACACATATAGTTGTTCTTTACATGGTGTGGCATTACCATGATTATATTGACTACTTCATTTTCATTGAAGAACAAACAAATTTTGCTTTTCCAAATCAGAAACCCTGGTATCTTTCTTGAACATAACTAATTAAATGTGGATAAAATTAAAAAAAAAGTAAATTGCAAATGGCCAATTTTTGACTAATTAATTACTCCACGTTTCTAAATTTCGACGATCGAAGTTCTTAATGAAGTCATATTATATCAAGAAATGTAATGAGACTTTTTGTCGTAATTTATTTCAATAAAAATAATGGTACTTTTCTCAAATATTGTGCGAGAGAATCTAATCATATGAACAGTTGTTACTTTATCCTTTTCTATTGATTAACTAAAGTAAAAAAGAAAGTTGTTCCCGTGCATGAATAGAAGGAAAAGAACAAAACAAACTACAGGCTCCTTGCTTGTATAAATTGAAATCACGGACCATGAATTTTAAACAAAGTTAAGAGTCAAGCAACTTGAAGTCTTGAAGGTAACAAGACTAAAGAGTTGAAACGAAATTCTCAGTGTTCATTTTTAAGGTACTATATTTTAATTTAATTACAATAATTAGTTCGTTTTTAGAAAAAAAATCATGTTACTATTTTACAATAATTAGCACTTGATGGTAATGTGATGAATTATTTGAGAACAATTATTCTCAGTATTGTTATTTAAGAATGTGGTTAAAGTTATTTGACATTATTTGAGTTTAATTATTCAAAAGTACATAACATAACAAAGCACATGTTTGGTTTCATAATATTACACAAAATAGTACGTAAAATATCGTGTTAATACATGTATTATTGCTCGCAGGAATTTTTTTGTGATTTAGTGGAAGATTAGGTTTTAACTGTGGTTCAATTGTGTATCTTTTATAGTAATATAGTAGTATAATGGGCTATCATGCATTTTATAAACAATAACGAAGACATGTCAGCGGCTATATTGTAAGGCATTGTGCTGATAGAAAAACATGTGAGATTTGTCAAATATCAGACGCCAGATATCTGACAAATCTCACATGCTTTTCTATCAGCACAATGTCTTACTATATAGCCGCTGATAGCCCATTATACTATTATATTACTATAACACATACAAAATTGAACCACAGTTGCTTGATTGTTGTGCAGCTATGTCAGACAATGAGTTACCATACTCGGATGGTGAGTCAGCCTACTCGGCTAGTGATGCATTTCCCTCATGCGGTGAGTCGTCTGACTCGGGTGCTGAGTCGTTACACTCGTGTGGTGAGCTGCTGCACTCAGACGAGGTGTGTGATGGTTCCAAGGGCAAGAAAAAGGGATGAGGTCCGACGAACCTCCAGCGTTTGGCCAACAAAACCAATCTAATATGTGAATTCAATTAGCAAGGGAAACTTATCAGAGATATATGGCTGGTAAGTACGCCATATATTGTGGGTTGGTTTGAAAGAAAGTGTGAAAATCACTGTGACGGATTGGAGGCTTGTGATGGACCATGAGAATGTTAAAATGTGGGCGATAGTGAAGGTAAAATAATCTCTTAAACATTTTTTATGCTGCGTTCTCATTATTTGTTAGTGAATTTATCTAAATTATCTCCTTCCATTATATCATAACAGGCAAAGTTGAATATCCCTGATGACACGCCTAAGAGCGCTTGCATTAAAGAGAAATGATCGAAAGAGCACTTCCATTGTTTAAGTCTATTGTTTAAAATAATATAATACACTTATCATCTAAATTATATTCTCTTGTTTGCAGGTGCATGATGAAACTCACGTCGACTTCACTGGGTGTTTATGTTGGTTTTTTTTACCCCGAAAAAATTACCCCGGGCATCCTATCACGCGCATCTGACCAAGCTGAGGCGTACATGACCGCTGCATTGTTAGAACAATATGACAATGAATATACCAATTTTTTTATTAAAATCCTCGGAAAAAATAAAAATATCAAATGTGCCCTCTGTTTTTTTTTTTTTTTTTAATGCCCTTACCGCCCCCCCAAGGGGCGGATCACTATGCCCAGCAAACCGCCCCCCATGGGGCGGTCCACTATGCAACCCTATAAAACCCGTTTTTCTCTCTCTTTCTCCTTCACATTTCACTCCAACTCACCCCATACGTCTCGCTCTTTACTGTGCTCCGAATCAGGTTATTTTTTTTTGTTATTTTGTTATTATTATTATTATTTTTATTATATTATTATTATATTATTATTTTATTGTTTTATTATTTTTATTATTATTATATTATTTAATTTCGTATTATTATTATTTTAATTTATTTTATTATTATTTTATTAAATTTTTTATTATTATTCATATTTATCATTATTATTGTTTATTAATAATTTAATTTTGTATTATTATTTTGTAACTGATAAAAGTTTGTTTATTAGTGTAGCTCTCAAAATGCTAGTTACACTGCATGCGGGTGGGAAGTTTGTGCAGGATGCGGATGGAGTACATTACACGAAAGATTAGCCTACGGTTTGGAGGTTAATGAAAACACCTCATTTCTGGAACTTAAGCAAAAGATATTTGAAATGATTGGTGTAAACCCCAACCAGTATGACATAGATTTAGCTAGTCGGGTTGACACAGGAAATGGGGAGGGGGGGGGGTGGTTGGCCTTACTATGTAAGGTATCCAATAACAGATGAGAATTGTTGGAGAGCTGTTTATAATATTTTTGAGTCTATGGGTATCCCGATAATGGAGTTATATTCCAGAAAGGTTCTGCGTCAATCCGGGGTTGGACCTTCTAGGAACAATACAGGTTATGATAGCCCGGTGCACCATTACTTGGGTTTTGACCACTCGGGTTATGACAACTCGGGTAACTGAAACTCGGGTCATGTATCGCCGTATGAACCGTACGTACCACCCGTTTATGACGATTATACCACTGAGATACCACCACCACCACCACTACCTCCTCTTGAACCCGTAATCCAAGTTAGATTTTCATCTGTACCACCATCCGTACCTATACTGGTACCTGTTATTGTTTTTCGGAGAGATGCTATGCTGGAGGCTCAAGGGATTGATGCCATACCGGAACATGAAATTGACTTGGGTGATAGTTGGGATGGGGATTGGGATTCTGATGACTTATCAAACGGTGATGGAGATTATTCACCTAGGCAGGACAGATTTCCAATTAGAGGTCGGACAGACAGACATCCGTGCCTCACATTCAACGATACCACTGCTTTTGAAGAAGCAGACATAAGTTATTTTGGGAAGCGTGTCGTGTACAATTCAGAGCTTGCTCCGAATCAAGTTTATACGAAGCTAGATGAACTTGTGAAGAAAAATATGCAGTTTCTTTTTATGTCTAATGACCATGCAAAGTTAGGGGCCAAGAAGTCATGTGTGCAGCAAAATATGCAGTTTTTGTATTTTTAAGGCCCAACTTTGAAAATGGCTAGAAAATAGTAGAAAAATCCGAATGATGAAAAGTTTGGCTCTAAACCATTTGTTTTTCTGTCCTTTATTTAACTGTGTAACTAAACTTTTGATTTGGGCTTTGGATCAGTCTGCACTGACTGATCTGTTACAAAGGGTCATGTGAAGCATATATGGTACCGGTAAAGTCTTGTTTGGTTTTTGTTTGGATTTTTGTGCTGGTACCTATATGGTACGCGCACTGATTTGGTCTAAAAACATGTTATTTATCAAACTTTGGTTGCTATGGATCAACAGAGGCCCTGGTGTCGGGCCTTTTCCTTACCAATACTATGAAATTTACATGAAGGACCTTATAAAATTGCATAATATCACCTTTTATATTCTTTAAAAGAATAGTGATACATAAGGGATCATAAGGCATCATTTCACAGGGTTTGCATATGACCCTCTTTTCATTTGTTATTACAGCCTCCACTATGCAATTAGGTCCTTCCAAAAGAATGTAATATGTTAAAAAGATAAATAAAGGTCATGATTTGTATAAGGATTAAATCTGGACAAAGGATTTATAAAATGATTAAATCTAAACAAAGGATTAAATCTAGACAGTTGACTTCTTAAACAACTAGTTAGATCAGATTTAATTAGCCATTTTTCACAAAAAATATTTTGCTTTTTATACATTTCTTGTTAATTGCAGCCAACGACAGACGTCCCAGGCTTGTCAAATACAACAAAGATGGTGAGGAGTGATGTATCCAAGGTTATAAAATGCGGTTTTCATGCGGTATGCGGAAGGCCACCGCATACCGCATATACGGTATACGGCCGCATATGCGGATTTTCATGCGGACTTATATATGCGGTTTTATCATGATGTAATTAAATAAAATAGTAATAAAATAATGAAAATTTATAAAATAATGAAAAAACTTAGTAAAAATCATTCAGCTACAGTTCTGAACAAATATGAGCATGGCTAAATTCCTAAATTTCACCTTAATTACGTTGTAATTGGCCCAAGTATCATGCTCAACATTTCTTATATAAAGGCCCAACATTTTTTGAATCTTTGATAATAAAATAATAAATCCTTTGGCCCAAGCCCAACATAATTTAGTGATGGTAGCATGATGGCGTGGGAATGGGATAATGGTCCATTTGTCCGGTAAGAGTTTTTAAGTTCTTAGTCCCACAACACTTGAACAAAAGAAAAGCAATGCTCCCTAGTCTATAAAAGCAGCTGTGAACTACCTACCCCATTGCTCATTTGGACTCCGCCCGGGTTCGAATTTGGATTGGATTTCGGTTATAACCGGATATCCGATTCGCTTCAATAAATAATATTATTTGGATTCAAATGAATTCGAATTTTTTTAATAAATAAAATATTTAATAGGCTAATTTCATGCGGTCGGGGGCTGTATACGCATATGCGGCCGCATGAACCGCATTTTATTACACTGGATGTATCATCCCCAAGCCGCCCACCTTTGGTTGATGAAAAGGTGTTAGTAGAGTTGTCGATAGAATGCAAAGAACTTCACAATATTGCTGTTGACAAGTTAGTACAGGGGGAGATAGCTTTCGTTGTTGATATGGATACTGGATTGCTACATGACAATGACACCCATATTGTTGTCAATTTCGATGATATCGTAGATATACTGATGCTTGATAAACTAGATATATCTATTATACAAGTGTTTCAGATGTGAGTATGTTCAATTTTATGTGTTCAAATTAATAAAACAATTTTTTTTTACATTCAAGACATAAATTATGTAATGCTTTCAGGTACCTTGTCAAATATGTTGGGGAAAGCAATATCTCAGTTAGATTCATGGACGCTGGTAGAATCAGTTCAAGAATGATACTAAAGTCGCATGTACTTACATGGCCGAAACAATGTTCAAGCATCAGGATAAGAAATTTATTCTTGCCTTGTATTTTCAATCGTAAGTTACCTAATTCATGCTACTTCCATTAATACAATTTAGCACATTTTAATAAATACATTTATCATTGATTTTTATTGAATACATGGCAGCGAACATTGGATATTGCTCGTAATTGTTCCTTGCGAAGGTATGGTGTATATCCTTGACTCGTCGAATAAAAAGGAGAAGGATATACCATTCTACTATATCACGAGGCATTTCAAAGAGTAAGCAACAAACCACACTAGTAAATAAAGGACTCAAAACACACAATCTAGACCAAAACTTTTCATTTTTACGATTTTCTGAGCATTTACTAAGCATTTTTTAAGTTCACATCTCAGAAATACAAAACTGTTGCTTTTCTCCAGCATTTTACAAATCTGCCCCTGTATTCCAAACACTATTAGGAACAGTTAGAAAATAGTAAATATTTTGAAACTTGGCAGGCATTTGAATTAGGCTTCCCTCTACACTTCCATAAAAAGAACAAAATTTTCTGTTTAGCCAATTGCTTAGAATTAATTCTTAAAGATTGGCTGTCAGAATTAATTTTCAGTAAACTGCAAGACAGTGAGTGAGGTAGAGCTCCCAAATAAATACTTAAAACCCTCTAAAAATCATATAAAATTCTGAGATGTCCCTAAGACTTGTTAGAGCCTTGTTATTCGCTTGAACTATGCTCTAATGTACAGAAAATTGAAAACATCATATGTCGAACATCATTTTGGTTGTTGTACTGTTAATTACTCTGCTAGAATGTAGTAAAAATTAGTTTTGTTAATTACAGGATTTTTGCATCATATAAATCCTTAGGAGGACAACACAATTAAAAATCCAAGGAAATAAAATATTCAATTAAACAGGTAAAATATGTTTCAAAATATAATCCTTATTCTATATTTGCTACTCGCAATTTTCACAATACTAATATTTTTTTTTTGAAATGTGCAATACAGTGCCCTCAGCAAAATGACGATAAGAAATGTGGATTCTATGTGATGAAGTTAATGTTGTTCCTAGTTACTACATTTTTCGATGGTTTTCCAATACAGGTATAAATCTATTTCATGACATAGTTACTATACTTTTAATATCTTTGGTTGTCACTTTTAATATCTGTGCTTGGTTCCAATAGCACACTGTATTGCTCTATTTCTTGTTTACATTAATAGTTCAATATAATTTCATGCAGTGCTTAAGTTCATCACCGTATTCGATGGAAGATCTTAAACAATTTCAGACAATGTGGGCTAAATTCTTTTTGGAAAAATGTTTGGCATACTATGAAATTTAAGACAATGTGAGAGATATTGTAAAGTTAGCTTGTTTTTGTTGAAACTATCAAATTTAGTAAAGATGATACTTTTAAATTATGTGTTGTTTCATTTGTAAAATGTTTTGTCCATTCTATGCATGTGAATATTTAATTTATGGTTAGCAAATTCGGAGGCTAGCCTAATTTAAATCGAATTCCAAACAACAACAAAAAAATCAGCACCGGTTATTTAACCAAACCAGTGCTAAATGTAACAAATCAGCACCGTTTGAGTAAAAAAACCGGTTTTCAATGTAACTTTTAGCACCGGTTTTTATGAACAAACCGGTGTTGAATGTAACTTTTAGCACCGGTTTTTATGAAACAACCGGTGTTGTATACTGCTTTTAGCACCAGTTTTAATGAAAAAACCGGTGTTGTTTATCAACTTTTAGCACCGGTTTTTATGAAAAAACCGGTGTTGTTTATCTATTTTTAGCACCGGTTTTAAACCGGTGCTAATCTAACATGGAATCAGCACCGGCCCGATCAAACACCGGTAGGAAAACCGGTTTTGAATGTAAAAAAAAACCGGTGCTGATTTGCAATTCTGTAGTAGTGAACTGTTGGAGTATGCTATTATTAACCATAAAAATGTTCATTTCTGCTCATATATAATCATAGAATGAAAAATGGACCGGACTTGGCTGCCGGTGATCCGATTTTGAGTCGAGTTTCTCGGTTTGCGAGTTTTTAGTAAAAAACCGGTCCAAACCGGCTGAATCAAACGATGTTTTACGTTTGGACCAGTTCTTGACGTTTGGATCGATTCTTCAGAAAGACAGTAATTTGGGGTAATTTGATTTTAGTCGAACAAACGGAGTAGAGAAGAAAGAAAGAAGAGGTAGGTTGGACAGCGAACTGGACACATCCCATTTAATTCAATACCACCGTCACTGCATATGGGTCCCTTATTAAAATATTGACCTATTTTATTTAATTCAATCACATTGAATTCAATATCACGCGGGACCCACAACTTCAGATATAGCGTGGGTTGAGCTCTTGATGCAGTTTAAACCATTCAATCAGAGGTTGATCTTTTGTCTAAAGTAAAAAAAAAGTAAACTCTATAGTTGTACTTATTATATGAATTATATTTTTTTAATCACAATTGAGACGGTTGACCAAACCCTTATTTTTTTGTTATAATGCATTATATTGTATTATTAGATTATTTGAATGTAATTATTTGTATAAACATGAATTATGATTTTTTTTTCTAGATTTTAGTACAAAATAACATTATGGCAAAAAAAATCCGAGTTTTCAATCCGATTCGACTGATTCCTACTGATTAATCTGATTCTGATTCTACGGTCAAATGACAGATTCTGATTCCGATTTCAATTTTTCCTTCTATATACTATATAATGCTGAAAACCATTTAATTTGACAATAATTTAATGGGATCAGGGTTTTATATATCATTGTTAATTATTGTTCATGATTACTGTTCTTAATTCACCATACACACACAAAAGAAACTAAAAAATAAGATTGAAATAAATTTACTTAATGTCTCCAATTTTACCATATATTCATTACAACCCCTCTTAAAATGCCTTATTTCAATTCCACACCATTGCTTACATTATTTTTATATACCTCTTCTACAATGCCATCCTTTCCTTGTTCTTCCACTGCCTCTTTCCTCGCCTTTAATGTCTTTATCAACCTCTCAAGGTACGCCCCGGCATCCTTCTTCGAGAAACCGACACACATCAAACTCTCCGCAACATCTGATGGCGTGATCTTCACCTCCTCCAACAACCTCCTTATCATCTCATACAATTTGTGACTCTTGATACTGAGGTAATTTTGTGCCAAAATCCTAAACGACTCGAAGTCACAATATGACATCTCTATGTGTTTGTCCATCCTGCCTGTTCGAATTAGTGCAGGATCCAACTTTTCTATGTGATTTGTTGTAAATATTAAAATCCTCTCTTCGCCACATGCCGACCATAGCCCGTCAATGAAATTCAGAAGACCTGAAAGAGTCACCTTTTTCGGTTCATCATCTAACCGAGACTTTCTTTTGTTTTTTTCATCACTGCCGTCATCTTCTTCTTTGCTTTTGTTGGAGTTGCGGTTGCCTGTGAGATCGAGTGTGCAGTCGATGTCCTCTATGACAATTATTGACTTCCCGGTTGTCTCGATGAAAAGCTTCCTTAATTCTGAGTTGCTCTTTACAGTTGTTAGTTCCAAGTCGTAAATATCGTACTCTAGAAAATTTGCTATGGCCGTTATCATGCTTGACTTGCCTGTACCGGGTGGACCATAAAGCAGGTACCCGCGTTTCCAAGCTTTGCCGATCCTTGAATAGTACTCCTTCCCTTTGCGGAATTCGTTCAGGTCATCTATTATCTCCTGCTTCTTTATCGGGTCCATGGCAAGCGTATCGAATGTGGACGGGTGCTGGAACTGCACGTGGTTCCACATAGGTTTGAAAAGGCTGGACCATTCGTTATACGGATTGTTGGTGAAGAGGCGGCGCTGCCTGTTGCGTACTGTAATTGCACGGCCTTTGTCGAGCACATGTCTCAGGTACGGTCCCTCTATTAGCTCACGGTGGCGTTTGTGGAATTTCAAGGTGTAGTACCTGTCAAGGTGGCATAGTGGATGTATGATTTTTTTGAGCTAGCTTGAAGTGACTATGACTAATTAAACTGAAAAGTAGGTCATGTAACTCTTGATAAAACAATGTGCAAGTGAAACTGGTAAGACAAATTAAGCTGACAACCAAGAATGTCACTTAACACGTCACTTTTCTATTTTATATGACCTTATTTATAGAAATAGTAGGATTATAATGCTCCTATTAGTTTTGTGCTCCAATCATATCCGACATTATTACATTTTTTTAAAATCTAAACAATCGATTCAAATTGCTCAACATGATATAAAAAAATAGTGATTTGGTATCTATATAAAAAAATAGTGATTCAAATCTTTTGAAAAAGAGTGATTTGGTACCTATATAAAAAAATAATAAATAATTTCCAAAATAATATAGACAGTGATTCTGAAGTACTACGTAGTACGTACCTCCTTTGTTCGTCAGAGTGGCCACCGATGTTGTGGTTCGATACGGGTGCATGCATATATGCATGCCACCAGATCCTAGCCCCGTTAAAATCATCTGTCACCTCCACTCTTTCTCCGACTGTCACCAGGAAGCGATCGCTGTCCTTGCCGAGTTCAACACGGCATGTTCGAGCACACCTAGAGCAGTGATCGCTGAGGTAAGCTTTGGTGGCAATGTAGAGCTCATGGCGGTTCATGCGATCTCCGGCATACTCCTCAATGACAAAGCAGTCGTAGTTGTTGATGTAGGAGGTTAACTTGAGGGTGAGAGCGTCGAGGTATTGTTTGAGCTCGTAAGGAATGAATTGGCGAAACATGGCCCAGATAATGGCCAGGCCTCCTATGGTGGATGTTAGCTTGGTGCTTAGCGACGTCAGTGATTCTACATGATCCATCGCTTGATTTCTTTCTCTTCTTGTTTTTGACATGTAACAGAGAGAGATAGAGAGAGAGAGGACTTAAGTTGGGTTCTTCTCTTGGCTAGGAGCTGGGTATAAATAACTGAATTAATTAATTATTAAGAGAAAATTGGAGCACGCAACCGCAAGAGAAGACAAAGATCTAGAACATCAAATCATGGTCCCACACATTCTTTTCTTTTAAACTTCACAATCAAGGGACCCACATTTTGAAGATATGAAAATGGAGATAGGAGTAGGTCGGATGGGCTACTTTTAGGTTCAATTAACTCTAGCACCGTACGATTAACTCTAAATCTGTACACACGGAAATTGATACAGACCGCATGGATTTTGATGCGAAGTGCTCGAATCCTAATGCTGATCGGATGGTCATCACACCCATCGAACCAAAGTAGGTCCGATGGACATCGGACCTACTCTGAATTCATGAAAATGATATCTTTATGACTGTGTATTTCCATGCAATTTCCATGACAATCTGTAACGCACCGAAAGGCAAAAGTACTATATGCTTGTATCAGCTAGCGTTATGATGTAGAGAGCTGATCTGAGTCGGATGATGTGATGCATGCATGTGCTTCCGGTGTTGCTTTTTAATTTTGTCAAATGATCTGAGTCGGATGATGTGATGCATTGTTTTCTTCTGGGTATCGGATAGTCACTATTAGAAAAATGGAATCTCCTAACGTCTATTTTCTAATGGTTTAAACCGATTTTGGTCTGAAACCGATAACCTAACAGTGTTGTAGCAAGTTAATAATTAAGTTGAAATATTATTCTATCCGTTACACCCTCAGAAAATGACAGGTGATGTACACCACTTTCTTCTATCAGTCACTTTTATAATACTGATAACCTAACAATGTTGTAGCAAGTTAGTAAATAAGTTGAAATATTATTCTAATAGAAGACATGCACCACTTTCTTCTATCGTTCACTTTTAAAGTACCGATAGAATATATTTACCTTATTATAGCGGTATTGTAATGCCAACTGATTGAAATATTTCATGCTCATCTGATATTTCTTAATACATTAGCATTCATATAAGCAAAACAAACCGTGTAGTTTTTGGACAAAACGAACCGCATAGTTCCAATTACGCTCTTTTAAATTTCATTAATATTTAAAAGGTGACGACATATATTTAAAAAGAGGAATTTTTTTTTTTTGGCAAATGAGTCCGTAGGCGAAAAGAATAGTTAATATGACCATGAAAGTCCACATGGTCGTCTTATTATAAGATCAAAAGAGTACCTCAAAAACATCAAAATTACGTATTTTCTTTTAAATTTCATAATATCATATTTTTTGCTTCTAAAGTTTAAAAATTCACAAATTTATCCAATTTATTATATTTTGTATTAAAGCTCATTTATGTTTATAATGTTCTCATTTTACTCTTTATTAAAAAGAAAAAAAATAAGTATCAAGCGTAAGGAAAATGTTTAGTGTTCTTCTAATTGGCTAGTTTGTGAGAGCAAATGGAATTTGTTTTTCTCATGTCGCGCCCACCGTGCTTGCCTAAATGTCACTATTTATGTGTCACAAATAGAAAAATAAATCATTTTTCCATAACAAAAAGAACAATTAGAAGGCCGAACATTTCTCTTACACATACTATATACATATTAATAAAGGATAAAGTGTGAATTTTATAATTTTTAAGTGAGTGTTACTAGAAAACACAATAAGTTGGGTATTTTTGTGGGTTCTTCAAATTTAGAAGGATAGAAATAATATTATAGATTTCAGAAGGGGAAATAAGTAATTTTGAGGTTTTTGAAGAGTATACATGAATTTCCACAAGCTAATATGACAATCAAAGTCACAGAGTAGAAAATAAAATTTGCAACCTGAAATTTTAAATGTTTTCACGAAATTTTGAAATTCAAAGAAGTAGCTAATCTTGAAATAAATTTTACGCTAACTCAACAGCTGGGATCCGACCCTACTGCTTTTCCAATCCCAACCATTCAAAATTTTCCATTCGCGTATCTCGATAAAGAAACTTTTTCATGCACAAATCTCAACGAATTTGAATGGTTGGGATCGGAAAAGCAGGATCCTGCTTTTCTAAGCAGCATAGTCTGTTCCCAACAGTTGGATCTGTAGCCTGCAGGGCTGTGTACCGTGCACCATAACTCTCACTCTTATTCATTGGTGTCCCCAAGCTAACCCTTGCCAGGACCATTCTACTTTAACCTTAGTAAAGTAAAGGACAATGTAGCAAATTGATGGTATTGTTGTTGTGTCACATTAATTATTGCCATCCATTTGACTATTGATGAGTATCAAGGCAAGTAGAAAATATCTGATTGCATGGTATTCGAACTCAAGACCCCTCAGAAGTCATGAATCCTAATTACTACACACTCTATTTCAAAGTGTAGGTCTATTACATCATACCAGTCTCTAGTAAAAGTAAACATTGTATCTGCAAACAAAGTCACACATCTGTAATAGATTAGTTAAGATAACAATATGTTATTCAAACCAAACATATATAAATAGTAGCACATCTATAAATTAAGTCATATTATTGCTAATATAAAGTAGACTTCAATTAACTAGCAACTAGTAAAACACAGAGGAAATCCAAACTAAAATTTCCTTTGTTCTATCCTTTTAAATATATTGTCTAATGCTTTTGTCCGGTCTTGACTGCTCAATTTACTGTTGAGATTTGTTCGAAAAATTAAATTACAAATTGTGACGTAACGGTTAAAGATTTTAAGCTGGGCTGGCTACTGGGCTCGAAATGGTTATTTTGGGCCTTCTAGCGACCCAATATACAAATGCCTTCAAATAATTCGTAGTTTCAAGAACATTATGTACCAAGATAGCCATGAGACAGCAGATACTTTCAAGATCATAATTTCATTCTGCCTTGATATAATTGATACTAGCCAGCAGATTTACGGGTAATGGAATGGATAGAGCTGCTTTTGCTTTATGCAACATCATGAAAGAAAAAGAAAAAAGGACATGGACATTATTGGTTGTTGGGTGAATTGTTGGGTGATGTGTTGATATATGCTTGCTAGGTTTGATAAGGACATGGACATTATTGGTTGTTCTCAGCATGGAATCAAAGTAATTAATTGGAAGAGCAAAGTAAAAGAAAAAAAGGAAGATGCGATCATTATATCTAAAGAAAAAGGAAATGTCTTTCTTGTTTGTCTTAATATGAAATATATTCCTTTCTAGCATCTCTAAGTCTAAAGCTATCAAACACCATGAACAGATCATGTACTCTTAATCCCTCAAATATTTGGTGCAAATATATATTAAAATAATCTCAACCTTGCTAATTATCTAATTATAAAGGAGAACTCTACTTCTAAGAAACAATTATCAAGTAATTCAGATGTGAGATTGACATCATCTGAGAATTAGAATAATGAAGATCATCCGACTTTGCAAGCTCCTATGTATGATATTCTCTGGTGCCATGTTCCCCTACAAGGTTAATTTCTAGATTTGGGATTTGATGTATGATCAGTGGCGAGGCTACATGGGGCTAGGGGTAGGCACTTGCCTACCCCTGAAAAAAAAAAATTCGCTTTGGACCGGGCTTTAGTTTTGGTTTGCCTACCCCTGAATTTTCGTTTTGCCTACCCCTGGATTTTCATTTTGATCCATAATACTTCTGGTCTTGTAAATAATGTATTACCAAGCTAAACCAGCCTATATCATGTCGGTACCAGCACTAAACTCAAGTTTAAATCAATTGGAAGCCTTACTGGTACAACATAAGTATCAAAAGTAATCAAAAGACCTGTTATCACAAATCAGTCAGTACAGTTTGACTCAAAATCCAAATCAAAAATTTGCTTGAATCCGAACCCGAACCCGAACCATGTTTCTTATATTTCTTGCTATTTTTTTAAATTGTGTCTTGAATCCGAACCCGTTAATTTATTCGAATCCGAACCCGATTTTTGCCTACCCCTGGCTCAAATCCTAGCCTCGCCACTGTGTATGATGCGCTCATTATATATAAAGCAAAAGTAAGATGTCTTTCTGCCTTTTCTTTAAAAAGAAATATATTCCTTAATTTCTAGCATCTCTAAGACCTAAACCTCAAACATCATGAACTTATCATGTTATCTAATTATCAAGGACAGTCAACTTAAAAAAACCAGATGACAAGTAAATCTGTGAAATTGATATTTTCTGAAAATTAGAATGACCAAATGAAATCAAATAGTTTCTTTTCTAACTAAATAAAAAGCGCGGTTGCAAAATAATTAAACATAGTTATATATTGAGAGGGTTTCAAATGTCTCCATTTTTTGTGCCTCCATCATGTCTCCATTTTCTAAAAGTAAGAACATAAATTTAAAACTCAAATATTTAAATAGAACCATTATTAGATTTGATCTATATATTTATCTTTATACACAAACATAATATTACAATATTTCGATTTTATTTTGATCGGTATCAGGAGCTTGCAAATATACATTGATATGGATAAATTCTGAACATAGTTTTTTCAACTTATTTATTCATATAAAAACAAACCGAAAATTGATAAAATTTTTATACGCATGTGGAGAATATAATGTAGATTACATCTATGATTTTATTGTGTTATTAGAAAATTAAAATGTCCATAGAGACATGATAAAAACACAAAAAATGAAGACATTTAAACCTTCGTCTTATATATTATTCAAAACGTAATATATGTTAACATAATTAAAACAAAATTACTTCCAACAGATAGAAAAGGTAGCAAATCTGAATTATCTTGTCATTACGATTGCCTAGGAGTAATGATGACAAGGCACGTGAGCTTTTACCCTTTTAGAGGTGGCGAGATTTCAAGATGTCATCTGAAGCATATATTGCTTGTCAAGATCCATGCACGATCTAGACCAGACGACTCAGATTCATTCATCCATCTTCATATATTTTAAATTAAAGCAATATATGTCATGTAAAGCACAATTGATGGGTAGAAAAGAAAGTAGTTTGTATAGGTTAAAGCAATGAGCTACAATTAGGCTAACTTTTACACATTCGCACGTGGTAGGGGCTACAATTGATGGGTAGTACCTGACTGGAGAAATGGACGGTATATAAACCGTCTGATTTGATAATCGGACGATAGTAGTTCAAAATCTCACGATCATCACATAAATATCTATTTAATTTGGCGTGATGGTACACATGTTGTTTTATTTTCTCTTTTTTAAGAAAAGGACAAACAAAAAAAGATATCTCATGGAGTCCAAACAGATATGTAACATCCCAATTTTTGAAAATGATAATTTTATTTGACGTGAATTAAAACACGTAATTGAAGAAATTTTTCAAATGTGGTAACATGTTTAGACTCATCTTGAACTTTTGGTAAATAAAAATTAACAACTATATTAGCCATTATTTGATTCTAAATTTACATAAATTTTTATATGAGTTTTAAGTATTGGAAATATGAAAATCATGAAAATATTGTAACATCTTTAAAAGGGAGAATTTCATATATACCACTCAAAAACTGTGAAATTACGTATTTACCATCCAAATTTCTATAATTACATATTTACCATCTAAAAATCTAATAACTCACATATTTACCCAATAAATCAAAATCTTAGATTAATTAGAGATTAATTAAGTTTAATATTATAAAGAATATAATTAATACTTGGATCGATTAGTCCATTCCCCTTCTACGCACATAATTCTTCTCTTTTTGACGCGACATTTCCTTTCTATGCTAAAATTTATCGTTCTCTCTCGCCTCCTCCTCTCCTGCTCCGCTAAAAATTTCTCCTTATCAAAGGAATGCTGACATCAAATAGACGAAAATAAATAAAAGTTTACATATCTTACATCACACCTTAACTTGCGGATGAAAATAAATAAACCAGTTGCATAATCAGCCTAAATAACATGAATTGAAAATTAGAAAGAAATTCTAAAATTAGCAAAACAGTTTCACATTCCTAGTTATGTTGCTCATGTGCATGTTGGAAAATAGAAGGCAGTTGCTTGTGCTGGGGCTAAATTAATCCTTGATTAATTAGAGAACGTATTTAATGAGAGAAAGAGAGAGTGCTAAGTTAATCTTTGATTTATTATAGTTTTAAGAATATTAAGCATAATTAATCTTAGTTTTGGGTATATTTGATATATACTAAAGTTATATTTGGTAAATATGTGAGTTATTAGATTTTTAGATGGTAAATATGTAATTATAGAAATTTGGATGGTAAATACGTAATTTCACAGTTTTTGAGTGGTATATATGAAATTCTCCCTATTTAAAATTGCATTGTGGCTTGATAAACTAATTACATAGGTCATTAAATTTCATTTTCTTTTAAGTCATATAATTATTATAAAAAATTTTACTCTAACTTGAGATATTTTAAAATTTAATTATAGCATCATGATATTAAAATCTTAGTATTTTACTGTCTAAGTTTTATTTCAAAAAAATATGAGGTACTCAATGCAAAAAAATTACTCACTAAATAAAAGAGTAATTAAATAAATTTCTTATAATGTCATCTAACTCCACTAAGAAAAGGATTTAACACTAGTATCTCCGCCAATGTTCCTCTGTCCACATTACTATGTTTCTACTCTTTGTGAATCCGCAAAATATCTAATAATTAAATTAATTTTGCTTCAGTACACTCATATATTCCGACTGGATACGATGGTATACGCGTATCTGCCCACTTATCTGCAAGTAGATTGTTTGGAACAACTAATGTGGGATGCTGCCACTAGTACAGAATGAGCTGTCAATGTCGACAAATCTGTGTCGGATTTTAGGAACAGAGAGCTGTACCACTCAAGCGATAATGTTGAGTACCGTGGGCCATTCAAGGACAAGAACAAACCGGACATTAATTTTTCTTTCATAATTTGGTCATTAGATGGAGGATTGGGATTTGGGGGTTCATTTTGCTTTACCTTCATGAGTTTCTCATGCAATTAACTTCGGATGTCTTTCTCTTGTTGCCCCTTTCCTAATTGTGAAAATGCAAGGTCTTCCTTTGCAACTTAATTATAGATAGATACACAAGAATAGAGGCAAGCCTTGTATTCCTTCATAAAAAAAATTAATTATAGATAGTATCTAACAATAGTGAAATGTTTCACCTTACAATGACATATAATCACCTGTTTCTTAGGCGATCGAATTTAATTGATACTACTCAAACTCATTTAAATTTAACACAATGAGGATATTTTTTCTTTAAAGAATTGAGGATAAAAAAGTGTACATAAAGGACCTACTAGCCTCTTACAAAATCACTAATAACTTGACAAAATTAAAAAGAAGAAGAAGGAAATTTGTAAGCAAAACATGTGTGCAACTACAGCATTCATGTGTGTGTGTGTGTGTGTGTTTGTTTGTATTGGCCAATAAATTGCACAACCCATTAGTATGAACAATTATTTCCGAAACCAAAAACGCAGATTGAGGCTTCAATGGTGCATGTTCCATTGACGAGGTAACCATTTGAAGGGTTTTTGAAGTCCTCGAGTTTTATCAACTGTGGATATCCCCATCTTGAATTGCGAGTGAAATTGTTCCGGACTACAATTAAAATTGCAAAAGTTATGTAACATCAAATTAATTAATACTAAAAAATATTTGGAATACTGTAATTTCTATCATGTAACTTTTTGACTTGGCATCGGAAAAAAATACATTTAATATATGTGTTCATGAATTAAATCCTTATACAAAATAAAATAGGAAACATCTTTCGGACAGTTAACACAAAATCATGAGATGCTTTCTTAAAAAGAAAACACAAAAATGAGATGGCGAGGTGAGATCAGACAAGAACATAAATGTTTTTGTCCTTGGGCAGAGCTTCCTATAGGCTAACCTGAGACAAATTAAACTTGGAATGGAAATGAGTCAAAATGTGAACCGAAATATGAGCTGAACTGATGAATTGAGAAAACACATTACTTGTTTAGCAAACAAACCTGACATGTCCGATATTGAGTGGATATCAACTCCATGTCATAAGATAAATTTTGCAAACAAAATTATTAGTTAAAATGAGACTAACTTCTTTTTTGGTAAGGATCTAGTGTTCCGGTGCCTAGAGGATCATTTGCGATTACTCCTTTTGATTGTCTTTTGATAGAAAGAACTGCATCAACCATCACATCACTCGATCTTGGAAGGTGTGATCCAGATTCGTCCACCAGCTTCAAGTAAAGAGCGACATAGTTCTTGCACAAAACACTTTCTGGTTCTAGTTCTAATGTCCTGATTATTAACATATTAAGTGTATTAGACTTAGTCCATCAGGTCAAGAGAGAGAGAGAAAGAGAGAGAGGGAGAGGTTGATTACATACCAAGTGTATCCCGCAATCTGAAAAGTGTATCCCGCAGGTCTGCTCAGCTGAAAAAAATCCTCTATGTACCAGCTGCATGACCCGCTTGACTTCTCATTCGATATAAAACTGATCCTCTCCACACCAGTACAAGGTACCTTTTTAAATTCAATAAATTCTACACCAACTGCTATGGAGTCATCCACGAGAAATCCTAAGGATGGACTTTTCAGTGTCTCTAGCGGTATCATACACGACACTTCAGATCGATGACTAATTGATAAGTACGTGTGACTAACTGTAATTGGAGTACAAAATATATAAGTATAGAAACCGAATCAATTTCTCAAACCTCATTAACATTTTTATATTGACATTATATGTTAATGAGGTTTGAGATTCAAGGATCATGTTTGCAGCAAATGTAAATATCAATTTTACAATGACATGTCCTAGTTCTTGGATCATGTCAGCATGTGTATGTACACATACACACAGATAAACACAACCACGCACTCATACACACGCATACATAAAATGCTTCACTTCCTTGGTCATATAGATCTTACTAATAATGCACTTATTGGATTACTAGTTCAAATAAAGGATGTAGTGAATTGACATGCTTTAAGTGTATGATTGAATGAGGACCTAACAGATGGAGGTCCAGTTACATGCTTTAAGTGTTCATATAATCTTTATGGTTCTGTTTTCTTTGCAACTGCACTTCATTCATTAACTAATTAGTATCGCAAGAGATAGACGATTGACAAAGTGTGCATTGTTTAACTTGCTAAGGTACCAAACAATTTGTTATTATCTATTTAATATTTGAGATAAACTTCGTATAATTTTAGTAGTGTTTAGTAGTAAACAAAAAAGTTTGATTAACCTTATATATGAGAAAAACACCTTGATTGGCTCTTTTAGAGATAATACTCTATGGCATAAATGATAATTTTAATATATATATATATATATATATAGAATTAGGCTACGGTGCTATGCACAAATAGTGTCATGTGGTGCTATGTATTTTCTGATTGTCGGATGAGCTTCAAGATCCGTGCAAGATATCAGCTCTGATTTGTGTTAATGGAAGCAAACGGGGACCAAATCAATTAAACTCCTATATTTCCGATCCAATGTCTCTCTCCACCTGAGACCCACCCCCTGCTCTCTCTCGCGTGTCCTTGTCTTGGCTGTTTTCTCTCGCCCCTCTCCCTAATCTTTTCTGTCTATCGCTCTTCTCCCTCTCTCATTCTTACTCTTGTGCTAAAGGAGCTCTACGAGTGGAAGAGGAATGGGTGGAAGTGTAGGCCTACTCTTCTCTGTTTTTTGGTTTGAATTTGGGGAAAATACAGACAAAAGAGACGGAGGCGACGAGAGAGATAAATTAATTTTGGTATTGTGCTATTAGGTTGCTAACTATAAAGGAGGCTATTGCTTTTTAAATTTCCGTTATTGTTTCTTCGTCCAGCGTAAAACCTGCACAGATCTTAAAGCCATCCAACAATTAAAAAATGCATAGCATCAGATGACACTATATATGCATAGCACCGTAGCCTAACTCTATATATATATAGAGAGAGAGAGAGAGAGTAAAACTAGGGTGTTCTTAAGCTTACCAAGTCTCTTTGTGAGCTTAACTCAAAAACCCATCGCATTGGCTTTATGCGATGCATCCAAACTGTTGAAACCGATCTACTTCACAAGTGATGAGTTTACATGTCAAATTTATAAATTTTCAAACTAATTTAATATAAAGTCAAGCGGTAAAAAAATGATGAAAAATGAACACATTAAAATTAACTTATAAACCATCATTTTTTTACCGCTTGACTTTATACTAAATTAGTTCGAAAATTTATAAATTTGGCATGTAAACACATCACTCGTGAAGTAGATCGACTTCAATGATTTGGATGCATCGTTTGAAGCCAATTCAATAGGTTTTTGAATTAAGTTCACAAAGGGGCTTGATGAGCTTAAGAACACCCTAGTTCTACTCTCTCTCTCTCTCTCTCTCTATATATATATATATATATATACAGAAGTGGCTATGGTGCTACGCGTAGCATAGAGGGCCTCCGTGCTACGGCTCAATATTTGAGTTTTAAAAATCCTAACGGTCGATCCGAACCGTTCAACATGATCTCCATATTAATTTGTAGTTGCAAACCAAATTTTACATTTTTTGGAATTTTTTACTATTTTTTTAGATAGGTAGAAAATCACTTGATCTGAATGGTACAAAATTTTTAGATCAAGTGATTTTCTACCTATCTAAAAAAATAGTAAATTTTTTTTAAAAATGTAAAATTTGGTTTGCAAGTACATATTCGTATGGAGATCATGTTGAACGGTACGGATCGACCATTAAGATTTCGAAAACTCAAATATTGAGCCGTAGCACGGAGGCTCTCTATGCTACGCATAGCATATTAGCCAAATTCTATATATATATATATATATATATATAAAAAATCCTACTCTCTTACTTCCAAAAGACAAGTTTACTATTTCCAACCCAATATATCTCTGCTACTATTACTACATATATGAAGGCCTTAATGTCAAATTTGATGCACATAGGGAAAATATATGTTATAACTAGAAACAAATTATAAAAAATAAAAAATGGATATGCTAACAACACTCGATTAAAGAAATTGTGTAATAAGACTTGTACCTACCTTCACGTTCTATATGCTTCCCATCGAGTTGGTTATAAATGAAAATTTTGAACTTGGTTTCAAGCATATAGTTAAGACTTAAAGAGACTAGTGCCGCTGCAAGACCAAGTGACATGTGTTTCTCTGAGCCTGTGTCCCCACTCTTCCTATCCATTGGATTTATGGACAAGTACCTACAAAACGAAAGCGAAGGAAAATACATCATTTGTTTTGTATCTTTTGATTGGATATTAATTGTTACGATGCTATAGAAACGAGTTGACTAAATGTTACAGGAAAGATCCTGTAGTGCCCCGTACAACTGTTGTGAATTTTTTTAATTGTATTTTTTTTTTTGAGTAAAGTTGGAAGTCAAACCACTCAACTATTTAATACCCTTGTTATTATAACAAATGATTTTTTCCATTTGGGTTTCGAATCCATGAGCTCCCACATAGAGACCATATGTCTTTGCAACTATTTTTGTCGGCTTTGTTTTATTTTTCCTTGTTGTTTATGCCGAGAAAGGTCGACTCAGTAATCTTTTCCCTTAAAAGTATGACTTATAGTTGGTTTTAATACATCGAGATCTAAAATTTTAAACCTAGGCATCAAGGAGGTGTTTTTAATCTTAAATTAGAGAGCTATTGAAGATGAGTGTACATATTTAGCTTTTTCTATTAAAAACTATTACATAAAGATTCAATTTCCGATACGATCAAGAATTCACTGAGGAAAAAAGAATGATCCATAATAAAAGGAAATTGTACCAGTTGATGCCCACCATTTTGAATGAACTAATAGTGGAGCCTTCTCCCCGCTCCAAGAGAGATGCGAATCCATGTATTTTCCATATAAATACATGCTTTCTTGGTGATTTATTTTCATGAGAATCATCTTTTTGAGCTTCTTTTTGGTGATTTATTTTCTTGGTGTCCCTTCTTCCTGCAATGATTGCATTTTATTATTGTAATAGCAAATTGAAATTGGAAGTGTCAAAAGGAAAATAAAAATTAGTGAAAAAAGTGCAAATATAGTACTGAGGTGAGATCTTACGGGAAGAATATTGAGAACCCATCTCTGTCTCTATCTCTCTCTCGAGATGTCGATCTCAATGTTATTTTAGCTCGGTTGGACTATCATTTTGGTGTACATAATAAATTTATACTATATGTAGGGAATTTATGTTTATACCATTTTAAATTGCAAAAACTATTTCTGGAACATCAAATTTTTTTGCAATGACCATGACATAATATATAGACTCTCCGACCGTATTGGATAAAATTCCAGTATTATTGTTTCTAAAATTAGTTTTGCCTATGATAGTTTTTATTTATATCGACTGAAAATTCTGTTAACAAGCACGGGAAGATTTGGTTTGGTTCATAATTTATTTTATTTTTAATTACATGTTCTTTAATGGAATTTATAATTCATTTATGAGATGGATCACTTGACAATAGCTATTTTGACAATAAATCTTAACAAATTATGCAAGAATCAATTAAAATTATTAAATATTATAAAATAAATTTGAGATTTTGTTTTTTGACATATCAATATGCTAACAATCAAGTTTCATATAATCTAAATATAGATTGATGATGCATCAAGATCATACCATATGTTGATAAAAAAAATGTCAAATAATCAGACTATTAAAATACTAAGTCGTTTAATATATAGTGAAACCAACGTCAAATCTCATCATATTTTACAGACAAGATGTGGATAAAAAATATGTCATTTAATAATTGGACATGTTTAGCCCATACTGGGCTGATAGTTCACTAGTACTTGGAGCAAACAAATATAGGAAGGGACTAATGTTGCGAGTTGGTTTGTGGCAAAAACCATATCTATAGAAGCTAATACTTGTAGCAAGAACATATCTTCAAGAACTATGTCTTCCTTTTGCAACTTCATTATAGATTGTATCTAAAAATAGAGAAATGTTTGCCCCCATAATAACATATAATTTAACATAAAGATGCAATTTTTTTTTCTCTAAAGACATCCTAAGAATCAAGTTGAACGATCATTTCCTCTGAATATTTTGTACCATTCAGATCAAGTGATTTTCTACCTATCTAAAAAAATAGTAAAAAAATTCTAAAAAATGTAAAATTTGGTTTGCAAGTACATATTCATATGGGGATCATGTTGAACTGTTCGGATCGACCGTTAAGATTTTGAAAACTCAAATATTGAGCCGTAGCACAGAGGCCCCTCTATGCTACGCGTAGCACCGTAGCCAACTCCTATATATATATATATATATATAGTTATGTTTATAATCTTTAAAAATTGACATATATATGGAGAATTTAAATTTATATATGCAATTTTTAGATTGCAAAAACTATTTCTGATGGAAGAGAAATTTTTTGCGACGACCTTGACATAATATAAAGATTATTTACCCTTTTTGTATATATGTTTGCATTATTGTTTCTAACATTAGTATTTCCTACTATAAATCTTGATTTTCTATATCGACTGAAAGATCTGTTAATAAGCTAGGGAAATTCTGGTTTGGCTTTTAATTTAGTTTCTGTTTAATAAGGAGCATATTCTTTCTTGGAATTTACAATTCATTTATGGGGATAGATCACTTGACAGTATATATAGTTATGTTGACAATCTTTGAAAAATAGAAAAAAAATCAATTAAATTATAACAAAATTAAAATGGATCCGGTTACCTTATACTCTCCTTCCCCTTAGTCTAATTCAAATAAGTGCTTTAACTTCACATTATCTGTTTGTAATTGTATATGTGCTAGTATCCACAGGAGGAACATACTTCTATTTTCTTCATTATACGACAGACCATGCTGTTCCTACAACAAAAGTTAACCGAAAGCCCACACTACAATCATATCCAAAATGACCCAATTAAACCCAAAGCACAAACTTCCAGTTGAGCCCAGTGGACTCCATTTGCCACTTTGATTTGATACAGTTTGAATATTACAATTGTAAATGGATTGAACTTCTGTCCCCAATCTTCCAATCCAATGGTACCATAGCGAGGTGAATGAAACATTATACAGTATAATGCTGTAATTACTGTCATGATATATAAGATATTCATTGACATGATGCAAAAACAAAATTCATTTATTAAATTACTAACAGAAAATCCTGTTGTAAAGGAAATGATTTCACACACAACTCCTTAAAATTAACGTAATATTTCAGCTAATGATATTATAAGACGTACCGCCCACATACAACTAGCAACCAAACCACAAGCCAGATCCGGTACTTTTCTGATCTAAATATAATGTTACAACGTTGTCATACATAAAAATTACATGGTGATGACTACTCGTATGGATCTAATTGCCCGTTCCTAGCTAGTCTGTCCTTGTGCACAAGGAGGAAGCAACAAACATGTGTTGTAAGTTTGCTGTATGTGACAAAAACCAATTCAATAAAAGCTAATAGTTGTAGCAGGAACATGATGTTTCCGACACAACTCCTACCTAGATATTGTAAGCACTGAATCTGTTGCACATGACCGAGACTGAAAATACCATAATGGTTATCGATAGTATGGTGATTTTACTCGACCTTGAATAATTGTGAAAATAAAAAAAATATGATTTTCTTGATGAAGTCTTACAAGTAAACTGAAATGAACGCTTTGAATTAATCCACATGAAGATTGGTGCACTTGTCATGAACTTAAGTTTTGCATATTGTGAAATTAGAGCATTTGTGCACTTTCATTGTTGCATGAATATTTTGTGTGAACTTATTGATTATTTTTTTTCTAGCTGGTTAAGTACTCATTGAGGTCTGTTTCTTCTAGTTGATTATCAGTGAATTGTTCCTTTGGAATGTCTGCTATTTTTATTAGTTTCCTTATTGATTCTCAGTGTGATGTTTGGTTTTGGTTGGTTGGGTCTTAGGATAACTCGACTGGAACTGAATCTCTCACTTTTCAACTTGAAGACTATGGGATTTGCCACAAAGAAAGTATATGTTTATTTCAAATCAATCTGGTATGCTATTTCCATTGCATATTATTATACCATTACAGATGCTAACGATTTGTTTATTTAATGTGAATTATGAAATTAAAAAGTAAATTTTCTTCAAGCAAGTATTGTTGTTATTATTTTTGTCATTGCTAATGTATGTCGGGGTGGGACACAATGTTCGATCATATAGTTGGTAATTCATCAAAATTGCAGTTGAAACTATATTTTGCTCAACACCACTAAGGATTATGTATTCCTTTTTTTTTTTCTAAACCATCTGAAAAGTTGATTATGGTAATAATTAAGAAAAAAATAGAATTTTATTATAACTTAAAATCACAAAATGACCCAATTTTATTAAGAGTAGCAAGTGGTCAGTACATAATATTAGCGACAAAAGAAAATCGCCAATGACAACAAATATTGTACAATTTTTGGACATTGAATAAAGATGTAGATTTTTTCATTCTATTAATTCAACATTTGCTTGTGCAAATTTTCTCTTGATTGTTAGTAGATTGATTTCTCATCTGTTCAAATAATAAATAAATATAAAACACAAATACACTTTATTTCTTTAATTTAAGACGAGGGATCACTTGACATTGATTAAATTATAAGCATAATCTATATTATCTACATATGAAATTTGATGTATGTTTCACCGTAGATAAAGTGACTTGAAAAATTAAATACATACATTGTTTAATAAATAATATAACTGAAAGAAAAAATAACATAAACAATTTATAAAAGTTGCATTGTTCTCCATTTTGAAAATTAAATAAATGTATCTTGTTGTCCAAATTCAACTAGATGTTACTATTCTCCTGCAGGATTTTTTTTCCTCCTCTTCTGAAAAAAATACAGATATAGAGCATGCATGTGTAGCTCATATATATAGGACAATAAATCGCGCAATCCATCAGGATGAATGATCATTTCCAGAACCAAAAATGCAGACTGAGGCTTCAATGGTGCATGTTCCATTGATGAGGTATCCATTTGATGGGTTTTTGAAGTCCTTAAGTCTAATGAACTTACACCTTCCCCAGGCTGTACTGCTTGGAGTGAAATTGCAACCGACTACAATTACAAATAGCGAAAGTTATGTATCACAAATTAAAAAAATTGACCGAATAATAGAAGAAACATTTTCAATTTGAACAGTTAACACTTAACACAAAATTAATAAGACAGCAAGGTGAGACAAGACAGAACCATTAGATGTTTTGTCCTTGGGCAGATCAGCTTTGAAATACTATTGGACTAACCTGAGCCCAATAATCCTATAATTGAATGAGTCAAAATTTGAAGCAATATATATGCTAAGTGTTCTGGATTACGAAACAAACCTGAAATGTCCCATATTGAATGGACAATATAGGGAACAGAAACTAGGTAAAATGGTACTGACATTTATATTGGTAGGGATCCTGGGATCTGTTGAGAGAATCATCTGCGAGTATTCCTTGTGATTGTCTTTTGATATAGAAAATAACCTGAACCATCACACCACTAGATGGTGGAAGCTTTGACCCAGTTTTGTTTTCCATTTCCAAGTATAGAGCGACATAGTGCTTGTTTAAAACAAATTTTGGTTGTAGCGATAATTTCCTGATTAACAACAATGTGGATAAGACTTAGTGCATTAGGTCGGATAATTAAAGAGAGACCCTTGGTAGCATATACCAAAGTTTTCAAAAGAGAGAGAGACAGAGATTGAGAGAGGTTCATCTCTTATATACCATGTGTATCCAGCAATCTGAAAAGGCTTCGATAAAGCAGAAGGTTTGCTCAGCTTAGAAAAATCGTCAATGTACCACCTGAATAATCCGCTTGATTTACTTTTCAGTATAAAACAGGTGCTCTCCAGCTTTTTTATTTCATTGAATTCTACGCCAACTTCTATGGAGTCGTTCACCAGGAATCCTAAGGATGGACTTTTCAGCATCTCGAGTGGTATCATATGCATCCATGACGTTCTACGCTTTTTTATTTCATTGAATTCTACGCCAACTTCTATGGAGTCGTTCACCAAGAATCCCAAGGATGGACTTTTCAGCATCTCAAGTGGTATCATATGCATGTATGACGTTCTACATAGACTACTAGGTTTCATGTAGGTGTGACTAGCTGTAATTATAGTACCAAATAATATAATAGGAATGATAGTATGGAATCAGAATCATCCTACTGAATTTCTCAAAATCTCATTAACATTATATCAAGGACATGTTTGCAGCAAATGTAAAAGGCAATTTTATAATGAAAAGTCCAAGTGTTTGAGTTTGTATGCACAACACACAGATACACGCACACACATGCACATACATGCACATAAATGCACATAATGCAATAATTCGATGCAAATAGGAAAATAATATAATAAAACCTGAAAGAAATTAGAAAAATTCAAAAAATGATATGCTGCACAAGAAGTCAATTAAAGGAATTGTACTAATTAGAATTGTACCTACCTTCACGTTCTATGCGCTTCCCTTCTTTTTGGTCATGAATGAAAAATTTGAACTTGGTCTCAAGCATATCATCAGGATTGAAAGACCTTATGGATGCAGCAAGGCATAGTGACAAATGTTTCTCTGAACCTGTGTCCCCACTCTTGCTATCCATTGGATTCACAGACAAGTTCCTAAAAGACAAAAGTAAAGGATTCAAAACATTTGAGTTATGAAATACAACTTAAAAAAAATGAAAAATGAAACAAAACTAATGCAAATCAAAACTATTTCATAAAGATTATATTTTAATTCGATATGATCAAGAGGTCAATGAGGAAAAATGATAATAAAACGGAACGAGCCTTTGTTCTAGTGACATAGGCAATGATATTTTTATGGGAAGTCGCAACTTGAAACTTGAATAACGAAGTCCTCGTAGATATTAAATAGTTTGATGACAAAATAATCTAAACAAAAAAAAAAATTGTACCATGTGAAGCCGTTCATTTCGAATGAAGTAGCAGTCCAGGCTTCTCCCAGCTCCAACAGTGATTTGAATCCATTTATTTTCCATATAAATGCTTGCTTTCTTTGTGATTTCTTTTCATTCGAATATTCATTTTGAGCTTCTTTTCGGGGATATATTTTCTTGTTGCCCTTGCTCCCTCCTACAGCTGCAATTATATTATTGTTATAGTAAATAAAAATTAGAACAACTGGTAAAAAGGAACAAATATTTAGTTAAAGAAGGGAGAAATTGTAGTTAATTAGATGATATCTTACAGCAAGAAAATGAAGAACCCATCTCTCTCACTCTTTCTCGATCTTGAAGTGATTTTAGTTCGGTAGAAAAAATAATGAACAATGATTAATTTTTGGTGGGAATGATGGTATTTGGACTACTGCATTTTTATAGCAACACAATATCTTTTGGATATTTTAACTGTGTGAACAGATTTACCCTTATATAATCTTTTTCATTCAAAGCAAAATCTCTTTCTTTTTTTATTCAAAGCAAAATCTTCTTTTCGAAAACCATAGGCTGCCAAGTTACCATACATGGATGATGACATTATATGCTGGAGGTGTAACTAACATGAATAATTATTATAAACTTTTAGCACCGATAAAAAAATACAATGTTCAATCACATTGTTGGTAATCCATCAAAATAGCAGTTGAAATAATTTTGTTGTCAATTCCACTAACGATTATGTATTCTTATTTATTTTCAAAACAATCTTAAAAGTTGAAGATTGTAATACGTAAAAAAAAAATATTATAACAAAAAATAACAAAATCGGGTTGTCAGCACGCATATTATAGCGACAAAAAAATGACCAACGACAACAAATAAATCAAACGGTTTTCGGACTTTGAATAAAAATGTAGATTGTTTTTGTTCTATTCATTCAACACATGATTTTGGGAATTTTCACTTGATGGTTAGTACATTGATTTTTCATCTGTTCAATTAATAAATAATTGTAATACATAAATACATTTTGTTTCCTCACAATGGTTAAATTATAAGCATAATTAACATTATCCACATATGAAATTTGATGTATGGTTCACTGTATATTTCGTTACTTGAAAAATTAAATACATATGTTGTTTCTAAATAATATAACTGAATAAAAATTGAACATACACAATTTATTGAAGTTGCATGGTTCTCCATTTAAAAATTAAAGACATGTATCATGTTGTCCAAAAAATTCAGAAGTAGAAACCTGTGCATTTTTAATCAGACGATCTCCTGCAAGATTTGTTTTCTCATGTTTCAAAAAAATAAAGATTTAGAGAAATATAAGATCTAATAATTATAGATATGAAGTAAAAGACTGTCATTTATGGATAGTAATGTACGGTCCCTGCTTTCATGTATACAATAAATTTATATATGAATAGAGAATATATGCCATCTTTAGCTTCTATTGTTGGAAGAGAATTTATTTAGGGACCACGAGACTACTCGACCTATTGTATATATGTAACATCTCAATTTTCGAATATATGAGAAAAACATTTGACTTGAAATAATGTGTTTAAAATAGCAACTTGGATTTTAAATTATAGTTACAAACTGCTGAACAATATTTTATTGAAATAATTTCTAGTGTCAGTAAATTTTTTCAATTATTTTTAACTTAATTGGTAAATTGGTAAATTTTAATTACATCTTTTAACTTAATTGGTAATTCCTGAAAATATCTTTTAACTTAATTGGTAAATTTTAATTATAAATTATAGTTATTTTTTAAATATATTGTCACATCATGTTAATTGAAAACATATTATTGTTATAGCAATTAAATATTGAGGATTTATCAAATTTTTTGCGAAAAAACATAGAAATAATGACATCTATATGTGGTGAGTATGTGTGGCAAATATATGTCTAACTAAAACTAGACTTCTACACGTAGAAAAACATAAAAAAAAAAAAAGTAGACTGTTTGATTGGAGTACCGATATTCAATTCGAAAATTCTTCTTTTAATCACAGCCGTTGGCGGATTTGGACATCTGGGAGCTTAATATAAAAATTATGGGACAGAAATTTGCGATGACTATTCGACCCTATCGTATATATGTCTGTATTATTGTTTCTAACATTATTATTTCCTACTATAAATCTTGATTTTCCATATCGACAGAAAATTCTGTTAACAAGCTAGGGAAGATTTGGTTTGGCAATATCTTTAACGGAATTTACAATTCATTTATGTGGATAGATCACTTGACAATTAATATATATACAGTTATGTTGATAATCTTTAAAAATGGACATAGATATGGAGAATTTATATTTATATATGCTATTTTTAGATTGCAAAAACTATTTCTGGAAGAGAAAATTTTTGAGACGACCTTGACATAATATAAAGACTATTTACCTATTTGTATATATGCTTCTATTATTGTTTCTAACATTGGTATTTCCTACTATAAATATTGATTTTCTATATCGATTGAAAATTCTGTTAACAAGCTAGGGAAAATTTGGTTCGGCTTTTAATTTAGTTTCTGTTTAATATGGAGCATATTCTTTCTTGGAATTTATAATTCATTTATGAGGATAGATCACTTGACAATATATATAGTTATGTTGATGATCTTTAAAAAATAGAAAAAAAATCAATTAAATTAAATCAAAATTAAAATGGATCGGGTTACCTTATGCCTCTCCTTCACTCGTAGTGTAATTCAAATAAATGCTTTAAATGGGAAAGCCCACAATGCAAAAATTCATATCCAAAATGACCCAAAGCACAAACTTCCAGTTGAGCAAAGTGGACTCCATTTGCCACTTTGATTTGATACAGTTTGAATATTACAATTGTAAATTGATTGAACTTGTGCCCCCACTCTTCCAATCCAATAGAAAACAAAATTCGGTAAATTAAATGACATGATGTAAAAACAAAATTCATTTATTAAATTACTAACAGAAAATCCTGTTGTAAAGGAAATGATTCCACACCAACTCCTTAAACTGAACGTAATATTTCAGCTATTCATATTATAAGACGTACCGCACATGTACAACTAGGAACCAAACCACAAGCCAAATCCGGTACTTTTCTGATCTAAATAAAATGTTACAACCTTGTCATACATAAAAATTACATGGTGATGACTACTCGTACGGATCTAATTGCCCATTCCTAGCTAGTCTGTCCTTGTGCACAAGGAGGAAGCAACAAACATGTGTTGTAAGTTTGCTGTATGTGACAAAAACCAATTCAATAAAAGCTAATAGTTGTAGCAGGAACATGATTTTCCTAGCTAGATAGTAAGCACTGAATCTGTTGCACATGACCGAGACTGAAAATACCATAATGGTTATCGATAGTATGGTGATTTTACTCGACCTTGAATAATTGTGAAAATAAAAAAAATATGATTTTCTTGATGAAGTCTTACAAATAAACTGAAATGAACGCTATGAATTAATCCACCTGAAGATTGGTGCACTTGTCATGAACTTAAATTTTGCATATTGTGAAATTAGAGCATTTGTGCACTTTCATTGTTGCATGACTATTTTGTGTGAGATTGTTTTTTTTCTAGCTGGTTAAGTACTCATTGAGGTCTGTTTCTTCTAGTTGATTATTATAGTCAGTGAATTGTTCCTTTGGAATGTCTGCTATTTTTATTAGTTTCATTATTTATTCGTGGTGTGCTGTTTGGTTTCTGTTGATTGGGTCTTAGGATAACTCGACTAGACCTGAATCTCTCACTTTTCAACTTGAAGACTATGGGATTTGCCACAAATAAAGTATATGTTTATTTCACCTCAATCATGGTATGCTATTTCCATTGTTTATTATTATACCATTACAGATGTTATCAATTTGTTTATTTAATGTGAATTATGAAATTAAAAAGAAAATTTTCTTCATGCAAGTATTGTTGTTATTATTTTTGTCATTGGTAATGTATGTCGGGGTGGGACACAATGTTCGATCATATAGTTGGTAATTCATCAAAATTGCAGTTGAAACTATATTTTGCTCAACACCACTAAGGATTATGTATTCCTTTTTTTTTTCTAAACCATCTGAAAAGTTGATTATGGTAATAATTAAGACAAAAATAGAATTCTATTATAACTTAAAATCACAAAATGGCCCAATTAAGAGTAGCAAGTGGTCAGTACATAATATTAGCGACAAAAGAAAATCGCCAATGACAACAAATATTGTACAATTTTTGGACAGTGAATAAAGATGTAGATTTTTTCATTCTATTAATTCAACATTTGCTTGTACAAATTTTCTCTTGATTGTTAGTAGATTGATTTCTCATCTGTTCAAATAATAAATAAATATAAAACACAAATACACTTTATTTCTTTAATTTAAGACGAGGGATCACTTGACATTGATTAAATTATAAGCATAATGTATATTATCTACATATGAAATTTGATGTATGTTTCACCGTATATAAAGTGAGTTGAAAAATTAAATACATACATTGTTTAATAAATAATATAACTGAAAGAAAAAATAACATAAACAATTTATAAAAGTTGCATTGTTCTCCATTTTGAAAATTAAATAAATGTATCTTGTTGTCCAAATTCAACTAGATGTTACTATTCTCCTGCAGGATTTTTTTTCCTCCTCTTCTGAAAAAAATACAGATATAGAGCATGCATGTGTAGCTCATATATATAGGACAATAAATCGCACAATCCATCAGGATGAATGATCATTTCCAGAACCAAAAATGCAGACTGAGGCTTCAATGGTGCATGTTCCATTGATGAGGTATCCATTTGATGGGTTTTTGAAGTCCTCAAGTCGAATGAACTTATAATTTCCCCAGCTTGTACAGCTCGGAGTGAAATTGCAACCGACTACAATTACAAATAGCGAAAGTTATGTATCACAAATTAAAACAAATTGACCAAATAATAGAAGAAACATTTTCAATTTGAACAGTTATCACTTAACACTAAATTAATGAGATAGCAAGGTGAGACAAGACTGAACCATTAGATGTTTTGTCCTTGGGCAGATCAGCTTTTAAGTAACTGACAAAATTTGAAATACTAATGGACTAATCTGAGCCCAATAATCCTAGAATTCAAATGAGTCAAAATTTGAAACAAAATATAAGCTAAGTGTTCCGGATTAGGAAACAAAGCTGAGCCGAATAATCCTAGAATTGAAATGAGTCAAAATTTTAGGCAAAACATAAGCTAAGTGTTCTGGATTACGAAACAAACCTGACATGTCCGGTATTGAATGGACAATGTTGTGAACAGAAACTAGGGAAAATGGTACTAACATTTATATTGGTGGGGATCCTGGGTTTTGTTGTGGAGAGAATCGTCTGCGAGTATTCCTTGTGATTGTCTTTTGATGTAGAAAATGGCCTGAACCATCACACCAGTAGATGGTGGAAGCTTTGAGCCAGTTTTGTTTTCCATTATCAAGTAAAGACCGACATAGTCCTTGCTTAAAACACTTTCTGGTTCTAGCCATAATTTCCTGATTGATAACAATGTGGATAAGAATTAATTAGTGCATTAGGTCGGATAAAAAAAGAGAGACCCTTGGAAGCATATACCAAGGTTTTCAAAAGAGAGAGAGATAGAGAGAGAGGTTCATCTCTTATATACCATGTGTATCCAGCAATCTCAAAAGGCTTTGAAAAAGCAGAAGGTTTGCTCAGCTTAGAAAAATCGTCAATGTACCACCTGAATAATCCACTTGACTTATTTTTCGGTATAATACAGGTCCTGTCCAGCTTTTTTATTTCAGTGAATTCTACGCCAACTTCTATGGAGTCGTTCACCAGGAATCCTAAGGATGGACTTTTCAGCATCTTGAGTGGTATCATCCATGACGTTCTAGATAGACTACTAGGATTCATGTAGTTGTGACTAGCTGTAATTATAGTACAAAATAATATAATTGGAATGTAAGTATGGAGTCAGAATCAGCCTACTGAATTTCTCAAATCCTTATTAACATTATATCAAGGATATGTTTGCAGCAAATGTAAAAGGCAATTTTACAATGACAAGTTCAAGTTCACAAAAACATATATATATGTTTGAGTGTGTATGCACAACACACAGATACATACACACATGCACATACATGCACATACATACAACGATTCGATGCAAATAGGGAAAAAATATAATATAACAAGAAAGAAATTAGAAAAATTAAAAAATTGATATGCTGCACAAGAAGTCAATTGAAGGAATTGTACCTACCTTCACGTTCTATGTGCTTCCCTTCTTTTTGGTCTTGAATGAAAAATTTGAACTTGGTTTCAAGCATATCATCAGGACTTAAAGACCTTATGTCTGCCGCAAGACTTAGTGACAAATGTTTCTCTGAACCTGTGTCCCCACTCTTGCTACCCATTGGATTCACAGCCAAGTTCCTATAATAAACATCTTTTGTGAACTGGTTCAAATAAACATTTTTATTTGTTATTGTTTGCATCCTTTGTTTTTTTGTTGTTTTATTATGCCAAGAAACGTCAAATCTGTATAATTTTCCCTGTACAGTAAGAAAATAACTTTGGCATGATTTCAATTCATAGAGATTTCAATTTTCAAACCTTGGCATCTTAACTTACAGAGCTACTGAAAATATTTTTTACAAAATCAGATTTCAATTTAATTCATATCATACAATTCAACAAAAGTGTTTAAAATGATCATAATTTTAATATAATTCTCGACCTGAATTGACATAATATATGAAAACTATCAGTATTTTCATCTTCTTACCTATGCAAGAAATTTTTTTAGTAAAAATGAGGGTCTAACGCTTATTTGTATATTGATCTGCAATAGGTAGAAAATACAGAAGTAAAGAACTCACAACATTTGAGTTATGAAAGAAAAAGTAAAAAAAACTGAAAACTGAAAAATGAAACAATACTATGCAAATCAAAACTATTACATAAAGATTATATTTTAATTCCATATGATCAAGAGGTCAATGAGGAAAAAAGAAAGATAGTAAAACGGGAACCAGCCTTTGTTCTAGTGACATAGGCAATGTTATTTTTGTGGAAAGTCGCAAGTTGAAAGATGAATAAGGAAGCGCTTGTGGATATTAAATAGTTGGATGAGATAAAAATGTATTAAAAGGAAATTGTACCATGTGAAACCCTTCATTTCGAATGCAGTAGTAGTCCAGGCTTCTCCCAGCTCCACCAATGATTTGAATACATTTATTTTCCATATAAATGCATGCTTTCTTTGTGATTTATTTTCATTTGAATATTCTTTTTGAGCTTCTTTCCGGGGATATATTTTATTGGGGTCGCTTCTTCCTGCTACGATTGCATTTTAGTATTGTTTAATTAAATCAAAATTGGAACCGCTGGTCAAAAGGAACAAATATTCAGTGAAAGAATTGAAAAATATAGTACTTAGATGAGAACTTACAGCGAGAATATTGAGAACCCATCTCTCTCGATCCTGATGATGCGATTTATGCTTGGTAGAAAAAATATTGTAGGACATTTGTTTTGGTTTACAATTTTTTATATATATATATATGGAGAGAATTTATAGTTATGTTATTTTTAGTTTCCAAAAACTATTTTTGGAAGAGAAACAATTTTGCGATGATCATGACATAATAGATTTCACCTATATAGACAATTCGACCCTATTGAAGAGATGTATTTATTATTGTTTCTAAAATTAGTTTTGCCTATGATAAGTTATGATTTTCTATATCAACTAAAAATCATGTGGTTTTTGACTTGGCATCGACAAAGAAATACATTAATTTAATATTTGTTATTGGTGAGAACCAGCTGTGTTGGTCTAGTGGCAAAGGCAATTGCTTATGTGTTGAGTAGCTTGACCCCATCTTTATTCAAAAAAAAAATATCACTTAGTTTGTGAATTATATTCATTGACCAAATAAAAGAAAAATATATATTTTCACAGATAACACAAAATGAGATAGCGAGAGGTGTGACCAGACATAATTAGATGTTTTTCCTTGGGCAGAGCTTGAAGTACTTGACCCAATGTCAAACACTATTGGACAAAACCAATAAACCTGGAATTGAAATGTGTCAAAATTTGAATCAAAATATGAGCTGAAGTGTACTGGATTAGCAAGCCAACTTGATTAGTCTGATATTGAATGAACAACAACTTGTACAATTTGACACGAAAAAGTTACATGAATGCAACCTTCCAGGCAGGTTACAAGAGATTTTTTTTTTTTTTTGAGAAACTTAGCTGAAGCTGCCAAGGGTTTGCATTAATTAATAATGAGATTACATCTTACAAATTACTTTGCAAAAGGCATGAGTCAACGCCATTCAAATATTAAAATGTACAAAGCAACACACAAAACATAAAAGCCTCGAAACTAATGCCTCCGATAAACGAACAGCACTTGCTACTAGAGAAATGTCGTAAACAGAAATTAGGTAAAATCAGACTAACATTTTTTTGTCAAGGTTCCAAAGATCAATTCCCAGAGAGAACTTCATCAACCCTGACACCACTCGACAGTGGAAGTTGTGATCCAGCTTTGTCCTCCAGTATCAAGTAAAGAGCGACGTAGATCATGTATGAAAACTTTCTAGGTCCAGACTTAATTTCCTGATTGTTAACAAAGTGTATTGAACTTAGTGCATGAGGTCGGATAAAGCAAGAGAGAGGTGTTCATCGCATACCATTTGTATCCACCAATCTCAAAAAGCTTGGATAAAGCAATAGATCTGCTCAGCTGAGGAAAATCCTACAACACTAGCGTGCCCAACATTGAAGAACACAAGACAACAACACTAAAGATGGTGTAACCATCTACCCACCCGTTATTGTAATGACACACGGCACAAGCAATTACAACATCTTGAAGCATCCTCAACCAACTCTGGAGGAGGGATGGCAGACTGTGTGCAAGAAGCATAAAAAACACAAGGCAATAAAAGGTAAATACAACCACCCAATCCTCACAAAGAAAAAGCAGATTCTAAAAGAAAAAGGCAAGTGCCTCAAATGCACACAGAGGGGTCATACACAGGCAGCTTGCAGAAACAATGACATGCAGGTAGGAGTATTTTCCTTGGAGTACAACTCACACGTTCAACTAGTCGCGTGGAAACCAAGCACTGGCATGGTTTACAACCCCACCAAACAAGAGGCACGTCTCAAATTGCATGGGGTCCCTGTTTAAAACAGGAACATAGAGGATATAGACCACCCCTTGGGCGGGATTGGCCATGTCATTAAGATGATGCCCGTCATCGTCAACAGCAATTTCAACACATTATGAATTTTGGTGGCATGCCACAACCGCACACTCATCCCGGAAACACCCTTGATGACAACCAATCCATATGCGACTCTAGTAACTATAAAGCTAAAGGGTTGGCTGCAATTACTGTTAATTGAATTTACATTTCATTCATGAGGATGGATCACTTGACAATATATATATAGTTATGTGGACAAGTCCCACTATATTTATAGATATGATGTGGATAAAAAAAATTGTCAAGCAATATATCTTAATGTGTATCTCATTTAATAATTGGACATGTGAAGCCCATACAGGGCTGTTACTTCACTAATACTTGGAGCAAACAAAAATAGGAAAGGTCAAATGATTCCTCCAATCACATATATTTCAAGTATTTGTCTTGTGACAAATATCATTTCTACAAAAGCTAAATTTTTATTAGCAGGAACATATCTTGAAAGTGTTGCCTCTTTCCTAATCCGAAAAAATTGAAGTCTTCCTTTTCAACTTAATTGTAAATAGTATCTAACAATTGTGAATAGTACCAAACTTAAACTATTTTTTTTATTTAAAGATATCCTTGAGGATCAAGAACTTAAACTATGATTAAGCCATGAAGAGTACACAAAAGAATCAACTTGCCCCTTGCCGAATCACTAAAATCGTGATAGAATAAAAACAATAATGAGATCAATCCCTCAGGTTGAACGATCATTTTCGGTACCAAAAATGCAGACAGATGCTTCAATGGTGCATGTTCCTTTGATGAGGTATCCATTTGATGGGTTTTTGAAGTCTTCGAGTCTCATGAACCTTGAAAATCCCCAGATTGTACTGCTCGGAGTGAAATTGCAACAGACTACAATTACATATTGCAAAAATTATGTAACACAAATTAAAACAAATTGGCCAAATAAAAGAAGAAACATCATAAATTTGAACAGTAAACACAAAATTAATGAGATAGCGAGGTGAGACAAGACAGAACAGTTAGATGTTTTGTCCTTGGACAGATCAGCTTTAAGTGCCTGACAAAATTTGAAATTCTATTGGACTAACCTGAATCCAATAAAACTAGAACTGAAATGAGTCAAAATTTAAAACAAAATATGAGCTGAAGTGCACTGAATGGACAACATAACAACTTAACAACTTGTACAATGTGAAACGAAAAACATGAATGCAAGTATGCAAATCCATGTCATGGGAGAAATGTTGTAAACAGAAACTTGGTAAAATAGTACTAACATTTATCTTGGTAAGGATCCAGGGTTTTGTTGCCGAGAGGATCATCTGTGAGTATTCCTTGTGATTGTCTTTTGATATAGAAAATTGCCTGAACCAACACACCGTTAGATGGCGGAAGCTGTGATCCAGATTTGTTCTCCATTTTCAAGTAAAGACCGACATAGTTCTTGTGAACAACACTTTCTGGTTGTAGACTTAATATCCTGATTATGAACAATGTGGATTAGACTTAGTGCATGAGGTCGGATAAAGAGAGAGAGAGAGAGAGAGAGAGGCTTGTCACATATTACCATGTGTATCCAGCAATCTGAAAAGGCTTGGATAAAGCAATAGGTCTGCTTAGCTGAGAAAAGTCGTCAATGTACCACCTGAATAATCCGCTGGACTTATTTTTCAATATAGAACAGCTGGTCCTCTCCAGCTTTTTTATTTCAATTATTTCAACACCAACTTCTATGGAGTCGTTCACCAGGAATCCTAAGGATGGACTTTTCAGTGTCTCGAGTGGTATCATGCACAACGCCGATGTATAACTAGTAGTCATGTATGTGTGACTAGCTGTAATTATATTACAAAATAATATTATTGGACTGTATGTATGGAATCATAATAAGCCTACTGAATTTCTCAAAACGTCATTTACATTATACCAAGGTCATTTTCGTAGAAAATATAATGTCAGCCAATTAAAGAAATTGTAGTAATTAGTATTGTACCTACCTTCACGTTCTATGTGCTTCCCTTCTTTCTGGTTATGAATGAAAAATTTGAACTTGGTTTCGAGCATATAATCAGTACTTAAAGATGATAGGGATGCCCCAAGACGCAGTGACATATGTTTCTCTGAACTTGTGTCCCCACTCTTTCTATCCATTGGATTCACAGACAAGTTCCTATAAATCACAGCGAGTACAATTTTTGTGAAGTTGTAATGGTTCAAATAATCATTTTTATTTGTTATTTTAATCTTCATAACTATGCAAGCCAATTTTCTTTTAAGAAAAATACGGGTCTAGCCCTTATTTGTATATTGATTTGCGGAAGTTAGGTATTACATGCAGCCGAAATCATGAAGAAAATACAAAATTAGTGAACTCAAAACATTTGAGTTATGAAAGAGAAAGTAAAACAATGAAAAATGAAACAAACTATGCAATCCAATTAAAAACTATTGCATAAAGATTCAATTTTAATTTGATATGATCAAGAGGCCTTTCAGGAAAAAAGAAAGATAATAAAACGGGAAACCAGCCTTTGTTCTATTGACATAGGCAATGATATTTTTGTGGGAAGTCGCAAGTTGAAACCTGAATAATAAAGCCCTTGTGGATATTAAATAGTTGGATGACAAAAAATCTAATAAAAGTAAATTGTACCATGTGAAGCCATGCATTTTGAATGCAGCAGTAGTCCAGGCTTCTCCCAGCTCCAACAGTGTATTGAATACATTTATTTTCCATATAAATGCATGCTTTCTTTGTGATTTATTTTCATTCAAATATTCTTTTTGAGCTTCTTTTTGGAGATTTATTTTCTTGGGGTCCCTTCTCCCTGTAATGCATTTTATTATTGTTTAAGAAAATCAAAATTGGAATCACTGGTCAAAAGGAACAAATATGCAGTGAAATGAAGGGAAAATATAGTACTTAGATGAGATCTCACCGCTAGAATATTGAGAACCCATCTCTCTTCTCTCTCTCTCTCTCTCTCTCTCTCTCTCTGTCTTTTTTTTTTTTTGATAACCTAGCAGAGGCTGCCTAGGTGAAAAACTTTATTGAAAGGTAATACCTAAAAACATGTTACACCATGAGATCTCAGTAATCTCAGCATTTTAACTAAACACAAAGGAAACCAAAGAAAATTCAACAAGCAAAACAAACAAAACAAAGCACTAGGAGCCATCTTCAATAGTAGATCCGTCTTGCTTCCCAAATCACCTTGCTGAGATCCCTCATCTACGTACATCATGCACATCTACGCACCTCTAGTCCGGGTCCTCCAGTAGAGTATGATCCTTACATCTAGCTTGTGCACAATTTTTCATCCATAGAACTGTCTCCCCCAATATTCGATGCACCACCACTTGGGGCTGCTGTATTTTACCCGAGAATATTTGCTCATTCCTCTGCCGCCATATCATCCAGCAAGTACACCAGAAAATGGAGTTCCATAACTTATACTGTGGTTCACCTTCCAATTGCGCCTGCTCCCTTGACTTGGCTATTGTATCCTCCAAAGTCATTCTTGGCACCATCAACCGAAACCCGAACTGCATTGATACCCCAAACCAAATCTGGACCGCATTCGGGCAAAGAAACAGAAGATGCAAAACCGATTCCGAAGGGCAGTTTTGGCACATTTGACATGACCCATCTTCACCAATTCTCCTTTTAATTCGCACTTCTCCTGTCAGTATTCTCCCTTGTACCATCAGATATATAAAAATTCGTACCGTTGGTGGTACCGGCAAACTCCAGACATAGGCGTGTTCGAATTTTTCGCAACCCCCCGTTTTGAGTACCCCATAGACCGACCTTGCTGTGTAAGTGCCAGAAGCAGTCCAGTTCCACCTGATCTTATCTCGTCCAAGGCCCAAGTGTATTTGCAATTCCACCTCCGGCAGTAAGAGAGACGCGATGGGTGCCGCATCCCTTAACGATATCTTTGGTTGTAGCGGTTTTTGCCCCTGCTCTAACATGGTGACTAGAGCCTGGTCATGCCATGCATCTAACCAAAAAGAAATTGTCGCTCCATTTCCTATGCCCCAACTTGTTGACCACCTAAGTCTTGGCAGCAACCTGAGCAAAGCCCTCCAGAAAAAAGAGCCTTCTACTGACCAAAATTTGGGGCCGAGTTCATAGATTACTGTTGACCTTAGTGCCGCTATCGTGATAGTCCAAAGACACTTGTCATTCGTGTACGCCCTCCACCACCAGCGCAGTAGTAAGGCCGTGTTTTGCACCTCTAGGTCATGTATACCCATCCCGCCCACCATAATCGGCCTACATACAGCTGGCCAATTCAACAGCGAAATCGCCCTACCCTCTTTGCCGGTTCTTCTCCACAGAAACGACCTTCTAACACTGTCTATTCTGTCAATCACCCATTTTGGTAATTTGAAACACATCATGTAATATATCGGAATAGCCGTGAGCACCGACTTAACCAACTGCAACCTCCCTCCTCTCGAGATGAGCTTCCCCTTCCAGCCCTCCATTCGCTTCTCTAGTCGCTCAATGAGTGGTAAGAAATCCTTCCTGGCCGGCCTGTTTATTGAGAGAGGCATACCTAAGTAATTAGTGGGCAGTGATTCTTGGCTGAACATGAGCACCACTCTTGCCCTCCACTTCTCCAAACTGTCCAGATTGAAGCTTACAAAACTGCTTTTTTCGTAATTAACCGTTAGCCCCGAGATTTCTGCAAAGCATCTCAGTGTTATTTTGAGAGTAGCAAGAGTCTCTAAGCTGGAATTTGCCACTATTGCGGTGTCATCTGCATATTGTAGAGCAATAATTGATTGTGGACACTTTCTTGATAAAGGTTCTCGAAGAAGGTTATTTGCCACGGCTATCATTCTCTGAAACACATCCACCGCTATTATGAAGAGCATCGGCGAGATCGGGTCGCCTTGCTGAAGGTTATTTGCTTGACTTGTTATTCTGTATAAAAATCCTCCTCTCCACACTGTTTCAAGGCCCCTCTTTGAATTCGATGAATTCTACACCAACTGTTATGGAGTCCTTCATGCACGACACTCTAGATCGATGACTCATTGTCAAGTATGTGTTACTAACAAGCACAGGAAGTTTTGGGTTGGTTTTAGTTTCATTTATGTTTAAGGAACATCTTCCTTAATGGAATTTACAATTTATTTTTGAGGATGGATCACTTGACAATAGTTATTTGGACAATCTCAACAAATTATAAGAAATCAACTGAAGACGTTGTTTCCCTATAATGTGAAGAAAAGAGGATGAAAAGCATTGATGGTGTCTTCTATCCTCAACCACAAGGCCACCAATGAGCATTGATAGTAAGACAACATGCTACCAACCCAAGCTAACCCACTCCCAAGTGACAGCTGGACACACATCAGCAACCCCAACACAACCTCTCTCCCAGTGCGCATAGCAACAAGAGAAGCAACAATGAAGGTGCTTCTCAAAGACCAACAACAACCTAAACCCTACAACAGTAGCCTGCCCAACATTGAAGAGCACAAGACAACAGCACTAAAGACGGCACAACCTTCTACCCAGCAGTTACTACGATGACACACGGCACAAGCATTTACAACATCTGGAAGCATCAACACTCAACCAACTATGGAGGAGGGATGGAAGACTGCGCAAGAAGCATAAAAAACACAAGGCAATACAAGGTAAATACAACCACCCAATCCTCACAAAGAAAATGCAGATTCTAAAAGAAAAAGAAAGTGCCTCAAATGCAGAGAGAGGGGTCATACACAGGCAGCTTGCAGAAATATCATTAAATGTTTCTAATGCAACACTTTCGACACAAATCCCCATGGTGTAGATGCAAGGCTACAAGACAAGCAAAGGTTCTAAATAGGGCTACAACTGTGAAACTACATAAAAGCATATGTCAGAATAGGAACCATGACACGATTGGATATCTACACGATCTTTAGATGAAGGAAGTAATATTATTTGAGCAATCAAATATGTTGATATTGGCAACAACATGAAGAGGTAATTGGTATTACCTTATATGTCGTTGCTGCCTAATTGATAGAGATTGTAATTAGATTTGTTAGTGTGAATATTACTTTCTACATCTTTTATGACTTTCTATGTTTTGATAAAAAGAGAGGATATATGAAGCTGTGCTGCTCATGAATTGAGGCATCCGAAAAAACTTTGTAATATTTTTTTTTGAAATTAATAAAACAAAGGGAGGGAAGGGAGCTTCATGGGAGTGCTTGTGCTTGTGTTCTATCTAATATAATTCTAATATTTTTGTTAGCATAACTACCAAATCGAATAAACAACCAAAGAAACATCCATAGAAAACGAAATGGAGAATTTCCAATCCATGCATTTGATTGACCCGACTTTCCTTCAAAATGGCCGCCACAACCAGATGAGGGTCTTTCTTCCAAACAGGGAGTGCCTTCATCCATCCAACATGCTGCTAGAGAGGCTGGCCAATGTGCATGCCGGGCTGAACTATAACAAAAGAACATTGCCGCATTGCCTTCAAACAACCCTTGCAGCTCAACTCAACCGCCACGAAAGAGACTACTTCAAAGGCAAGCTACACCATTCCATGGGTGACTTGTTAGTTTCCTTCCTGACCATATCCATGAGAAACAATGCCATGCACGTAGGAGTATTTCCTTTGGACTACAACTCACACGTTCAACAAGTCGCGTGGAAACCAAGCACTGGCATGGTTTATGACCCCACCACACACAAGGCACGTTTCAAATTGCACAGGGTAAAACAGGAACATAGAGGATATTGACCACCTATTAGGCGGGATCGTCCATGTCATTAAGATGGTGCATGTCATCGTCAACAGCAATTTCAACACATTACAAGTTTTGGTAGCATGCCACAGCCACGCTCTCATCCCGGCAACATCCTTGATGATAACCTATCCATATAAGACTCTAGTAATTATCAAGCTAAAGGGTTGGCTACAATCACTCTTAATTGAATTTACAATTCATTCATGAGAATGGCTCACTTGACAATATATATAGTTATTGTTGTAAACAAGTAAAAAAAAATTGGCTAACCTAACAGTGAAGACAGATTGTAAAGAAGAAGAAGAGAAGTCAGAGAGAGTTTCTACAGAAAAATCTTTAATTAACTTGTTATTCTCATCCTCTACAATCACAAATATAAACGCTGATTATATATCCTCACATACACAAAACTGATTACCTAAATTTAGAACTTTTGACTCCCTAAATTAACTTGCAGCTCTTCTATTTTAGCTACTGTTACAAATAAATAATTCTAAATATAGCCCCACTAACATTAAATAACTACCCGCTAAATATAGCCCCACTAACATTAAATAACTACCCACTTATATTTCTGCTGCAACAAATCTAAATATAGCTGAAACACGTCTAAGCTAATTTTGACCTTCAACAGTTATGTGGACAAATCCCACTATATTTATAGATATGATGTGGATAAAAAAATTTGTCAAGCAATATATCTTAATGTGTATGTCATTTAATAATTGGACATGTGAAGCCCATACTGGGCTATTACTTCACTAATACTTGAATCAAACAAAAATAGGAAGGGTCAAATGATTCCTCCAATCACATATATGTCAAGCATTTGTTTTGTGACAAAAATCATTTCTACAAAAGCTAAATATTTGTAGCAGAACATATCTTGAAATTGTTGCCTCTTTCCTAATCCGGAAAATTTAAAGTCTTCCTTTGCAACTTAATTAATAGAAAATAGTATCTAACAATTGTGTAACATTTCACCATATTTCACCATATATGCGACCTTTGTAGGCTACCAAACTTTATGCAACTCTAACTCATATAATTTGACATAAGGAAGTTATTTTTTTTATTTAAAGAAATCCTTGAGGATCAAGAACTTAAACTATGATTAAGCCACAAAGAGTACACAAAGGATCTACTTGCCCCTTGCAGAATCACTATAATCTTGATAGAATAAAAACGATAATAAGATCAATATCTCAGGTTGAACGATCATTTTCAGAACCAAAAATGCAGACCGATGCTTCAATGGTGCATGTTCCTTTGATGAGGTATCCATTAGATGGGTTTTCGAAGTCCTCGAGTCTCATGAACCTTGAATATCCCCAAGAGCATGTACTGCTTAGATGAGTGAAATTGCAACGGACTACAATTACAAATTTCAAAAGTTATATAACACAAATTTAAAAAAAATTTACCAAATAAAAGAAGAAAAATCTTTAATTAATTCGCACAGTTAACACAAAATCAATGAGATAGTGAGGTGAGATAAGCCAGAACCATTAGATGTTTTGTCCTTGGGAAGATCAGCTTGAAGTACCTGACCTAATTTAAAATTCTATTGGACTAGCCTGAGCCCAGTAAAGCCATAATTGAAATAAGTCAAATTTTGAAACAAATATTTGCTGTATTGTACTGGATTAGGATACAAACATGATAAGTCCGGTATTGAATGGACAACGTAACAGCTCATACAATTTGAAATGAAAAGTTACATGAATGCAAGTAAGCAACTCCATGTTATAGGAGAAATGTTGTAAACAGAAACTAGGTAAAATGGTACTAACATTTACATTGGTAAGGATCCAGGGAATTGTTGCCGAGAGAATTGTCTGTGATTATTCCTGGTGATTGTCTTTTGATAGAGAGAACAGCCTGAACCAACACACCACTAGGAAGCTCTGATGCAGATTTGTTCTCCATTTTCAAGTAAAGACCAACATAGTTCTTGTTCAAAATACTTTCTGGTTCTAGACTTAATTTCCTGATTATTAGCAATGTGGATTAGACTTAGTGCACGAAGTCAGTTAGTGAGTGAGAGAGAGAGAGAGAGATATATATAAAGAGAGAGGTTCATCACATACCATGTGTATCCAGCAATCTCAAAAGGCTTTGATAAAGCAATAGGTCTGCTCAGCTGTGAAAAATCCTCAATGTACCAGCTGAATGACCCGCTTGACTTGTTTTTTGGTATAAAACTGGTCCTCTCCACACCATTACAAGGCACCTTTTTGAATTCAATTAATTCAACGCCAACTGCTATGGAATCATTCACCAGAAATCCTGAGGATGGACTTTTCAGTGTCTTGATCGGTATCATGAACGACGCTCTAGCTACACGACTAGTTGTCATGTACGTGTGGCTAACTGTAATTATAGTACAAAATAATATAATTCGACTGTAAATATGGAATCAGAATAACCCTACCCAATTTCTCAAAGCCTCATTGGCATTATATCAATGACATGTTTGCAGCAAATATAAAAAGCAATTTACAATGACAAGTTCTAGTTCTTGAAAACACACTAACACACGTGTGTGTGTCAGTGTGTGATTGGATCGATTTAATATTTTATAGAAAATAGTATAATTTTAATAGTGTACGAGAGACCACTCTATGGTAGAAACTTTCATTCTATTTATATTCTCTTACTTTATTACTCATTACAAATGACATATCTCCTATTTATCGGTCTGGTAACCTTTACAAACCCAATTCACTTGAAAAATCTGTCACCATCCACGAGGGTATAAGTATTTTTAGCCAACAGTACCTTCGCGAATAGTCCTGTCAGTAATACCAATACCCTCGCTGATAGAGGCCGATTATTAAACACAACACAAATACCAAATGCATGAATTGCACAACCAGCCATGACTCTAGAAAACATAATATATCTACTAATTACCAAATACATTCACCTTAACCATTTGACTAATTGACCAATTAATTAAGTTTATTATTTACAACAGTGTGTAAGTATGGGTGTGAGTATGCACAACACAGATACACACACAAAGATCTGCACTCACACACAACACACAGACACAGTGATTCACTGTCTCGGTCATACTTACTTCACTCAGTGCATTAGGATGACCGAGTCAGTAAAAATGCTGCGCAATCAGTACTCAATTAAAGAAATTGAAAAAAAATAAAAAAATATGTATATGCTGCACAAGCACTCAATTGAAGAAATTGTAGTAAGAATTGTACTTACGTACCTTCATGTTCTATGTGCTTCCCGTCTTGTTGGCCATGAATGAATAATTTGAACTTGGTTTCAAGCATAAAATTAGGACTTAAAGACAATGGTTCTGCCCCAAGATGAAGTGACAAATGTTTCTTTGAAAGTTTGCACCTACTCTTCCTATCCGTTGGATTCACAGACAAGGTCCTATAAATCATAGCGAAGTAAAGGAAACATCATATGTCTTGTGTCTTTTGATTGGATATTAATTGATTTGCTGCAATAGAGGCTATAGTCCACTAAATGTTACAGGAAAGATTTTGTACTGTCCGAATTTGGATCTCCTCATGTACCTTGATCGCACCAAGTTACAAAAACAGGCTTGATTCCTGACCCAGCTCGGGTGGGAGCTAACCTGACGTGGTTAGGTACCTTGGATATTTAATGTACACTTGTAATAGCCCCGCACAATTGTTGTGAAGTTCTAATGGTTAAAAAAATTGTTTGCTATTTTTGTCGCCTTTGTTTTTTTTTTAGTTGTTGTTTATGGAAAGAAAGGTCAATCTGTAAAACTTTCTCTACACTGTAAAAAAATAAAATTGGGGTTGATTTCAGTACACAGAGATTTAAATTAGAGCACTATCATGCAACTAATTAAAGATTCAATTTTCGATACGATATATATATCAAGAGTTCAGTGAGGAAAGGAAAGAATGATAATAAAAGGAAAACCAGTCTTTGATCTAGTGGAAAAGACAATACCATCCATGTGCGAGGTCGCTAGTTCAAACCTGAATGAAGATCCCTTGTAGATATTACAAAGTTGGATGACATTAAAAAAGAAGACAATAAAAGGAAATTGTACCATGTGATGCCCAGCATTTGGAATGAAGTAATAGTGCTGCCTTCTCCAAGCTTCAAAAGAGATTTGAATCCATCTATTTTCCATATAAATGTATGCTTTGTAGGTAATTTGTTTTCATCCGAATTTTCTTTTTCAGCTTCTTTTTGGTGATTTATTTTCTTGATGCCCTTGCTTTCTGCTACATCTGCAATTTTATTATTGTTATAACAAATCAAAATTAAATCGACTGGTCAAAAGGAGCTAATATTTAGTTACAAGAAGGGAAAAACTAGTACTTAATTAGATGAGATCTTACAGCAAGAATATGAAGAACCCATCTCTCTCTCTTTCTCGATCTTAATGTTATTTTAGTACTACTGCTTACTACTGCTTTTTATACTAACACAACATCTCTTGATTTATTAATTGTGTGGACAGCTTTACCTTTCAATATTTTTTTTTTTTTAGCTAAATCTCTGTCTTCATTAGTATGGACCATTTTTTCTTTATATGTCAATCTTCTTTTAGAAAATAGCTGAATTTCTCAGGTATTTAGAAGAAAATATTTCTCTATGCTCTCAATAGTTGAATTTCTTCCTTCAAAATAGCCTTGAAAATAGCAGCCCATTTAGAAAATCAAAGGTTGCCAAGTTACCATACATGACTGATGACCTTATTTGTCTTAAGTGTAATGAACACAAATCATAATTATAACTTGTTAGGACTGATAAAAAATACAATGTTCTATCATATGGTTGGTAACCCATCAAAATTGGAGTTGAAACAATTTTTTACTCACCACTAAAATTTATTGTTATTACAACTGATTTTGTGAATTATTTGATAGATTTTTCATCTTTTCAATTAATAAATAATTATAGAATATAAACATTTTGTTTCTTTTATTTAAGATGAGGGACCAATGCATAATTTATATTATCCACATATTAAATTTGAAATATGTTTCACTGTACATTATGAGACTTGAAAAATGAAATACATATATTGTTTATATTATATAAATAATATAACTGAAAGAAAAATTAACTCAAACCATTTGAATTTGCATTTTTCTCCATTCCAAAGATAATGAAATGTATATTGTTGTCCAAATTATTATAAATTAATGTTACTTGTTAAATTTATCTAAAGAAAATTAGATGTAGAAACATGTGCATTTTTAATAAGACTATCTCCTGCAAGATTATTTTTTGTCATATTTTGATAATATACAGATTTAGATTACACGGTTTAATTATTATTGAAATGAAGTAAATTAAAAGATAGTCATTTATGGAGAGAAATTTAAGGAGGGCAAATTTGTCCACACCATTAACATGTAGATGCTGTCTTAATAGAAAAAAAATATATTACTGGTAATATCAGTCCCCACAATAGACCCTATTGTTAATAGGAACGTAATAAAAGTCTGAAGGTCGCTAGTGCATTTACAGCTGGTATCTCAAGTATTTATATCGACGATTCCAAATATTTATACCTCATACAACATTAAATAGAACTTGTACCTAATTGTATCAAATTTTAATCTTTTTACAGTTGGCGCTAGCTAGCGCCTCAAAGTATTTATATTGACGCTTGCAAGTATTTATACTGCACCATACAATATTAAATAGTACTTGTTCTAACAGATTCTCTCAAATTTTAATCTTTTGACACGTGGGTCTGGTTCTAGAGATGTACTAGAGAAAGCGGAGTGCGTATATTTAAATATTTCAGATCTGAACATTCGACAAAGAGGAGGAGGTTTTAGGGAGGCACAACAAACTGGGATCGGAAAAGTCTATTTTTTATCCAATTTCCTTTTACGGAAGTTATTTTCTTTTACAGAAGTTAATTTCCTTTTACAGATGTCGTAAAGATTTGGAGATTTCCTGGGAGCTAGGAGATCAGGCAACGGGATAACTTCCCTTGTATATATGCAAATAATAATTGTTTCTAAAATGTATTTCCTATTATATATCTATATTTTGTATATCGACTAAAAATTCAGCTAACAAGCATGTCAAGGTTTGGTTTAGTTTCTGGTTATGAGGAGGGGTCAATTGATAATGGTTATTATCTTCACAATCATGACAAAGTAAAAAAATCCTATAAATTATTTGAAAATTATAATATTAATTTGCAATTTCTGGCTTGAAATCCAATATAATAGTTTTTACAGGACATATAGATAGTTTAGCAATCAAGTTTTATATAATTTAAGTATTATTTGATGATATAGTAAGAATTGTTGATTTCAGACTATTAAATTTTATGCCCCTGAATGTACGGTGAATCATACATCTAATCTAATCATGTTGTTTTATAGACATAATGCAGATAATATTGATCATGTTTACAATGTTAGATTAAATTTAAGATGTATATTTGAAGACTGTCAAAATTATTAAAAACACTTCATTTTTCACTATCCTTTAGCAAGAAGTTGTTGGGTCTCGGGCCCTCTTTCTTTAAGGTCTGATGAATTTGTTGGAGATTTTGCATCCATTATTGAACTTATAATATCCAAGGTTTCTGAAGAACATTGGCAGATTGTAGCAAACAGGATGTGGGCTATATGGTACCGTAGGAATGAGAAAACACAGTGACACTATTAACACAGGTGTTTTTTCAATTCTTGGGAAGCATTAACACAGTGACGCTATTGTCCTTGGCAAAGGAGAATCCGACTACAGGACCATCAGCTCCATCACAGGAGGTAGTGAACACAAACTTGGGATATATCTGTTATTCAGATGGCGCCAATAAGGAGCAGTGGAAGGGGTGGCTCGGTTTCATTTTTTTTAAAGGTGAATAGGTAATAGGGTACAAATTGGTGGGGTTTAGGGCGTGTTGCACTGTTCAGACCGAATCAAAGGCTTTGAAGGAGGTTGTTCTCTATGTAAAGGATAAGAATTTACCTCACTACATCTTCTACACTGATAGCAAGACGATTGCAACTCTATGTACTCAGATGCAAGCCCCAATGGAGGCGGATTGGCGGGCATTCCAGGATGTGTATGAAGTCCGGAGAATGTTTAAGGAAAATGACTACTATTCATGTCTCTCAATTCATAGGAGTCAAAATGGATTGGCAGACTTACTGGCCAAAAATTGGAGCATGGAAGGACCACTATGGAACTGTTGAGGATCTACATTCCCCATTTTCCAAGTGGAGTTTGGTTAAAGGGCTTTATATTTTAGTTGTTTTGGTTTGATGTAGCAGTATTTTTTTTTTATTTTCATGTGCTAGATAGATATGGGATTTGTTGTAATGGCCTACATGCGTGAAACATGCAAAAAAAAAAAGGTAAATATAAATTTTAAAAGACGTTGGCTCAATTGATATTAGGCCATCAGAATAAAATAAAAGAAAGTACAAAAGCCAAGGCGGAGTTGGGTTCGTTGTCAAGAATTGTTCTACTCTTCTTCAATTTGGATCCCTCACATCGCCATCTTACTCAGCATATCATACAAAGTCGCTGGCACTGCTCATTGTTATCTGAACTGTCCTGAACATGAATCAACAAGTATGTGTTTTTTACACATATTCATAGATTCTTTTGAACTCATTCCTATCACCGAAATTCCCAATTTGTGAAGATTGTAGGGCATATTGGAAGTGATGAATATTTGGTCGCTATTGGAATAAACCAAGGGTCTAAATGTGAGTATATCTCTTGAAGTTTTAACAGCGAAGCAGTTGGCTTAGCAATGGCAGCTCGATTGCACTACTTCTCATGTCAAGATGACAGCTTTTGACACGGTCCGGCCATGGAGATCCGGAGGATCAAACAATAATTAATCTATGATTATCTCATGTCAACAGGTAACATATATAAAGAAAAATGCTAGGAACAATAATTATCTCATGTCAACATAACGAAACCATTTTTCCTTGAAGAAATCCGGAGGATCAAACAATAACTAATCTATGATTAAGCCAACAAGAATACATAAAGGACATACTTGCCTCCTACAGAATCACTATTTTGACGGAATAGAAAATAAATGTGTAACCAAAACATTTGTGCAACTTAGAGCATCCATGTGTAGCTCATATACAAATGTATATATAGGCCAATAAATCACAAAACCCATCAGGATGAACGATCATTTCCGAAACCCAAAACACAGACTGAAGCTTCAATGGTGCATGTTCCTTTGATGAGGTATCCATTTGATGGTTTTTGGAGGTCATCCAGTCTTATGAACTCTGCAAATCCCCAGCTTGTACTGCTCGGAGTGAAATTGCAACAGACTACAATTACAAATTGTAAAAGTTATGTAACACAAATTAAAACAAATTGACCAAATAAAGAAGAAACATCATAAATATGAACAGTGAACACAAAATTAGATGTTTTGTCCTTGGACATATCAGCTTTAAGTGCCTGACCAAATTTGAAATTCAATTGGACTAACCTGAGTCCAATAAAACTAGAATTGAAATGAGTCAAAATTTGAAACAAAATGTGAGCTGAAATGTACTGAATGGACCATGTGACAACTTAACAACTCGTACAATGTGAAACAAAAAACATGAATGTAAGTATGCAAATGTTGTAAACAGAAACTAGGTAAAATGCTACTAACATTTATCTTGGTAAGGATCCAGGGTTTTGTTGCCAAGAGGATCATCTGCGGGTATTCCTTCTGATTGTCTTTTGACATAGAAAATTGCCTGAACCAACACACCACTAGATGGTGGAAGCTGTGATCCAGGTTTGTTCTCCATTTTCAAGTAAAGACCGACATAGTTCTTGTGAACAACACTTACTTGTTTTAGATGTAATTTCCTGATTATTAACAATGTGGATTAGACTTAGTGCATGAGGTCGGATAAAGAGAGAGCGAGAGATTCGTCACATATATACCATGTGTATCCAGCAATCTGAAAAGGCTTGGATGAAGCAATAGGTCTGCTCAGCTGAGAAAAATCGTCAATGTACCAGCTGAATAATCCGCTGTAATTATTTTTCCAAATAAAACAGGTCCTCTCCAGCTTTTTTATTTCAATTATTTCCACACCAACTTCTATGGAGTCGTTCACCAGGAATCCTAAGGATGGATTTTTCAGCGTCTCGAGTGGTATCATGCACAACGCTCTAGATTGATAACTAGTTGTCATGTACGTATGACTAGCTGTAATTATAGTACAAAAGTAATATAATTGTATTGTAAGTATGGCATCAGAATCAGCTACTGTATTTCCCAAAGGCTCATTTGCATTATATCAAGGACATGTTTGCAGCAAATATAAATGGCACTTTTAAAATGACAAGGCCTAGTTCTCAAAAACATATATATGTTTGAGTGTGTGTAGGAATGGTTGTGTGTATAAACAACACACAGATACACACACACAAAGATACATGCACATGCGTACAATGATTCCATGCAAATAGGGAAAAAAATATAATATAACCAGAAAGAAATTAGAAAAATATAAAATAGACATGCTGCAAAAGCAGTCAATTAAATAAATTGTAGTAATTAGAACTGTACCTACCTTCACGTTCTATGTGCTTCCCATCTTTCTGATCATGAATGAAAACTTTGAACTTGGTTTCAAGCATATAATCTGGACAAAAAGAGAATTTTTCTGCCTTAAGTTTAAGTGACATATGTTTCTCTGAACCTGTATCGCCATCCTTCCTATCCAATGGATTCACATACAAGATCCTGTAAATCATTAAGAGTACAACTTTTGTGAAATTGTAATGGTTCAAATAAACATTCTTTTTGTCTTCTTTGTTTTTTTCCATTTTATTTTATCATGCCAAGAAAGGTAAAATCTGTAAAATATTCCCTGTACTGCAAGGAAATAACCTTGATATCTAGGGGTTGTTTTCAATCTTAAATTAGAGAGCTATTGAAAATATTTTTTACAAAGTCAGCTTTTCTATTAAATTCATATCATACAAATAAATAAAACTGTTTAGAAATATCATGATTTTAATATAACTTTCGACCTAAATTCAAATAACAAATGAAAACAACCAGTATTTTCATCTTCTTTCTGAAGTATTACATAAAGATTCAATTTTGGATATGATCAAGAGGTCATTGAGGAAAACGAAAGTTAATAAAAGGAGAACCAGCCTTTGTTCATGGGTTGTGGCAAGTTAGTAAATAAATGGGTTTAAACCGATCTTGGTCCGAACCGATCTTGGTCTGAAGCCGATAGAATAAATGAGTTGTGGCAAGTTAGTAAATAAATTGAAACATTCGTCTATTTGTTGTGCCATCAGGAACTAATAGGAGATATACCCTAGTTTATTCTATCGGCATTAGTTAAGAAAACGATAGAAGCGAGTTACCTTCTTTTATCGGTTATGAAGAACCGACCGATAGAAGCGAGTTACCTTCTTTTATCGGTTATGAAGAACTAACCGATAGAATAGTCTCTTGGAGTTCTTCTATTGGCTCCAAACAAGGTACCGATATAATATTGATTAGGTTTTTTAACCGACTACTTCCTTCTGCAATTGGTTATTTTTTTGTACCAATAGAATATATTGTCTTTTTGCGCCTTTTCATCTACCCCGTCTTCAATTCGCACCTCTTCCAGTCAAATCAAATAAATTTCTCTGCTCTGTCTCTCTCTCTTCTCCCTTTATATTTATCCATTCTCTCTTCTCCTTTTACTCCTCTCTCTTAGGGTTTAGGCATCGTTTGCTCTATCTTTTTCCCCTTTTACTCTTGATAATCTCTCAATCTCTCTCTTGTTCTTGTCGATTGTACGGTCGATCTACCAATGTAGAATTTTTGGTTGGGTTGTCCATGCTGCTGACCACCCTTTGTATTGTTCTTTGTCACGACATGATTTGAAAGCAAATTTCGTTAAATTTGCTCCTTAATATAGTAATGTGAAGACATTGGCAATTCTTGTTAATCAAAGACGGGAGAATAATCTAGTAACATATATTGGGATGTTGTTTTTCGGTTAACCTTTGCAGGTTAGTTCTTTTTATTTTAAACTCCAAGTTGGCTCTTTTTTTACTAGGTTTTGCTTTACTTTCTTCTTCAAGGTCTCCGGTATGTTATTTATTTTTCCTTTTATTTTACCTCTGTTAATTTATGAGGTATGTTTTGATTAAATTTTAGTTAACTAGCACCTTTTTATCTGTAGGAGGATCACTTTGTCATTTCAAGACATGCCTCTTCTTCTAGCGGTTCTGTCTAACGTACTGATATAAGAAGCATTCCTTAGGCATGATTTTTTTTTTTACAGTACTATATAGAGATCTATATAACTTCTTATTTTCTTTTATGGAGATGTGTATGTCATTTTCTTTTGTTTATGAAAATGTGTATGTCTTCTTCGTATATTTATGATGATATGTATGCCTTCTTTTTTTGTTTATGAAGATGTGTATGTTTTCTGATAGTAAAATAGTAAATTTTAATTGTTGAATGTTTATGAAAATGTGCATGTCTATGCTGTTTTATGTATCTATGCTTGTTTATGATTAATATGACTAGCAAATTGGAGGGCTGGCTAATTTTATTAATGAAATTCTTAAAAAATATATATATATCATCTTGTATCGGTACATGATACAGTACCGATAGCAGAATCGTATTCCTTCTATCGGCACATAATTTACCACTGATAGAGGAAGTGTAATTCTCTTATCAGTAATATGTTTTGTACTGATAGAATATGGTTAATCTACTATCGGTATGGAACCTCTAGATAAATTCTTGTTTCTTATATCGTGTTGGTCTCCATCGGTAGGGAATCCGTGATTACATCCAGTTTTACCCGATAAAAGACCGCAATTATGTAGTAGTGTGTTATTTGTGTAAGAGGTCGCATGTTGAAACCTGAATAAATAATCTGTTGTGGATATTAAATAGTTGGATGACAAAAATAAATCTAATAAAAGGAAATTGTACCATGTGATGCCGTGCATTTCGAATGCAGTAATAGTGCTGCCTTCTCCCAGTTCCAAGAGAGATTGGAATCCATCTATCTTCCATATAAATGCATGCTTTCTTGGTGATTTATTTTCATTCAAATATTCTTTTTGAGCTTCATTTTGGGTATTTATTTTCTTGGTGTCCCTTCTCCCTGCTACGATTGCATTTTATTATTGTGTAAGCAAATCAAAATTGTAACCACTGTTCAAAAGGAACAAACATTTAGTGAAAAGAAGGAAAATATAGTACTTTGATGAGATCTTACAGCAAGAATATTGAGAACCCATCTCTCTCTCTCGAGTTGTGATTTTAGCTTGTTAGAAAAACTAATGTAGGACAATTGTTTTGGTTTGCAAAATAATTTTAAATATATGGAGAGAATTTATAATTATGCCATTTTTAGCTTCCGAACACTATCTTTGGAAGAGAAAATTTTGCGACTACCATGACATAATATATAGACTATTCGGCCTATTGTATAGATGCATGTATTATTAATTCTAATATTAGTTTTGCCTATGATAAATCACTGAAAATTCTGCTAATAAGAACGGGATGCTTTGGTTTAGTTCCTAATATACTTTCAATTTAAGGAACATAATATTTAATGGAATTTACAATTTACATAATATCACTTGACGATAGTTATTTTGACAATCTTAATATAGAAATCAACTAAATTAGTTCAAATTAAAAAATAAATTTGTAATTTTGTTATTAGATATATTGATATGCTTACAATCATATTTTATATAATTCAGATATTGTTTGATGAAGCATCAAGTACCATCAATTTTACACAATTAAAATTTCAAGTTACTTAATGTTGTTTTACCCCAAATCTCATCATAATTTATGAACATGGTGTGGATAAAAAATTGTCAAATAATTTCTCTGGTACTTCACTGGTACTTGGATGAAACAAAAATAAGAGCTAGTCTAATGATGTCGCCAATCATATATGTAGCAAGTCTTCAGTTTGTGACACAAACCATGTCTACAAAAACTAATATTTGTAGCACCAAACATATCTTCAAAGTGCCATTCCTTAATCCTGATATGTAAGGTCTTCCTTTAACAACTTCTTTATAGATTGTATCTAACAATAGTGATATGTATATTTGTAGCAGCAAACATATTTTCAAAGTTCCCTTTCATAATCATGATATGTAAGGTCTTCCTTTAACAACTTCTTTATAGATTGTATCTAACAATAGTGACATGTTTCACATTATAATGACATACTCATCCATTTTGTAGGCAATCAAACTTGATGCTACACAATCAAGCAGTTAATTAACCTTTGATTAAGCCAAGAAGAGTATATAAAGGACCTACTTGCCTCTTACAGAATCCCTAAAATCTTTCATGAGGTAACCATTTGATCTCTTTTTGAAGTCCTTGAGTCTTATGAAATGCCAAGATCCCCTGTAATTACGTACCCGGGGTGAATTTTCGGTAACGGACTGCAATTACAAATTGCAAAAGTTACGTAACACAAACTATGCATATCAATTATGTATAACTTTTTTACTTGTCATGGGTTAAGAAGATCATTTTTTATTTGTTATGACTTAATTAGTAGTAGATACTTATATGCATTAACCAAGAGGAGGAGGTTTTAGGGAGGCACTTTTGCCAAACTGGGATCGGAAAAAGTCTATTTTTTATCCGATTTCCTTTTACGGAAGTTATTTTCTTTTACAGAAGTTAATTAAAGAAAAAAACATCCTTCGGACGATCAACAAAAAATGAATTAGCAAGGTCACGGTGGTGGTCTTTTGATAGACAAAACTGCATCTGCCATCACACCACTCAATGGTGGATGCTGTGATCCTGATTTTCTTATCAGTGTCAAGAAAAGACCGACATAGTTTTGGACTGGTGCTAGGTGTAATGTCTTGATGCACGAGGTTGAGACGAGTAAGGTTTTAGAAAAAAAAAGAGGGAGAGAGAGGATTATGTGTAGGGATGGCAAAAAAGCCCATCGGCCCGTCGGCCTGCTCATACCCACCCGGCCCGGCCCTTTACCCGGTCGGCCCGACACTGTAACAGGCCAGGCAGGGCCGGGCCTACAAACAGATCAGGCCAGGCATGGGATTCAACTAAAGCCCGCAGGAGGCCTGTTGGGCCTATTTTTCTGAAACTAAGTTTTAGGTTTTTTATTTTGCCTCTGTCTTAAATTTTGAAAACCAAATAATCCGACTCTCTCTCATGCCTCCACACTCCACGTTCTGAAAACCAAAGCTCTCTCTCTCTCGCCGCCGATCTCTTCTCTTCTCTCCACACTCCACACTGATCTCCTCTTCTCGCCGCCGATCTCGCCACCGATCTCGCCACTGAGCTCGCCGCTGTTTGGTGGTTGCTGATTTTGAGACGGCTGAGAGGCGAGGCACGAAGGCCTTGGTACCGGCCATCTAAGAGGAGGCGGTCAAATTTCTGGCCATCGAGCCCTTTCCCCTTCTCTGATCTGTTAAATTGTGAAATACCGAATTTCAGGTTGTTGATTTTCCTGATTTGGTGGTAAATTGTGCCGATTTTGGTGCTTGGCTTGATTCTGGTACACTGGTACATTTGTACCAGTACTGTTTGGGTGCGGTTCTCTTCCTTGCTCTTGTTTCTAGTATTGGCTCAGTTCTCTTTCTTATTTCTTGTTTCTTGTTTCCTTGTTTCTGGTATTGACTGTTTGGGTGCGGTTCTTTTTCTTGTTTCTTGTTTCTCGTTTCCTTGTTCTTGATTATGGTACACTGGTACATTTGTACCAGTACTGTTTGGGTACGATGCTGCCTTGTACTGTTTGGGTGCGGTGCTGCCTTGTTCCTGGTTCTGTATTTTGTGTTTTGATTGTATACTAAGTCGGGCCAGGCCAGGTAAGGCAGCCCATGGGCATAGACAGGCAGGCACAGGCGGGCATGGGATTGAAAGAAAAGCCTGCAGGCAGGCCGGGTATAGATTTTCAGGCCCATTATGTTGGGCCAGGCAGGTCGGGCCTAAATTTTTATCAGGCAGGTCAGGTATGGGCTTGATAAAATACCTGTGGGCTCGGCCCATTGCCATCCCTAATTATGTGTGTGTGTGTGTATATATATATATGAGGAGGGATCTACATACTTACACTTTTTTTTAGTGACACCGGATTACACCTTACGTTTTCAAAGTTCAAACAGTTGATTCAAACCGATCAACATGAGGGATATATTTATATGTGCTTGTAGATCAAATTTTACATTTTTTTTAATTTTTTTACTATTTATTAAGTATTTTTCAAAATCGTTGTTTTCAAACTATTGAATTTTTGTATCCATCTTAATAAATAGTAAAAAAATTCAAAAAAATGTAAAATTTGATCTGCAAGCACATATAAATATATCCCTCATGTTGACCGGTTTGAATCAACTGTTTGGACTTTGAAAATGTAAAGAGTAATCCGGTGTCACTAAAAAAGGATGTAAGTGGATCCCTCCTCTATATATATATATGAGGAGGGATCCACTTATAACATTTGTAAGTTACAACTTCTTACAACAATTTGGTTTTGTAATTTTAAAAGTTCAAACAGTCGATTCAAACCGTTCAACATGATATCAATATTAAAATGTGCTTAAAGATAAAATTTTATATATTTTTTATTTTTTACTATTTATTAAGTATTTTACAAAACTGTTGTTTTTAGACAATTCTGGACCACTCAAAAACAGCAGTTTTGTAAAATACATAATAAATAGTAAAATAATCAATAAAATATAAAATTTTATCTAGAAGAACATTTTAATACATATTTCAACCTGAACGGTTTGAATTCCCTGTTTTGACTTTTACAAATTGCAAAACCGAATTGTTATAAGATGTTGTAACCCTCAATGTACCAGCTGAATGATCCGCTTAACATATTTTTTGGTAAAAGCCTGCTCTTCTCTACACCGTTACAAAGCACCTTTTTTAATTCAATTAATTCTACACCAGAAATTCTAAGGATGAATTTTTCAGTGTCTCGAGAGGTATCATATGCATGACACTCTAGATCGATGACTAATTGTCATGTACGTGTGAGTAACTGTAATTATTGAACAATATCATATGAAAAATTTGACCTTGGTTTTAAGCTTATATGACATAATCCTTTTGCCACAAGATCAAGTGACATGCATATGTTTCTTCAAATCTGTGGCCCCACTCTTGCTATCCATTGGATTAACGAACGAGTTCCTATATAAATCATTGCCAAGTGAAGGAAACATTCACAGAAAAAATAAGGGAATTTTTCATGTATATAATTCAAAAACTTCTAAAATTATCGTATTTCCCCTCTAAATTTCATAATATTATATTTACCCTTCCAAATTTAAGAAACTCACAAATTTACCCAATTAATTGTCTTTTCTGTTAAAACTCATTTTAAATTTAAAAAGTATCTATTATACCCTTTATTAAAAAAATAAAATATATGTAACATGTTTAAGAAAAATTTAGTCTTCTAATTTGCCGGGTGAGGGCAAATGCCTCATATTCTTATTTGTGACGAGCACAAAATTAAGCATGTGTAAATGCCACAGTATATGTACCACAAGTATAGAAATAAGTCATTTTCTCTAAAAAAAACTGATCAATTAGAAAACTGAATATTTTTTTTACACAAATTACATATTTTTATTTTTTTTGATAAAGTATAAAAAGATAACTATAAAATTGGCACATAAAATAGTATTCAATTTTTCTGATGAAAATATACAGGAAGTTAAGCTCCAGTCCAGTCTTTTATGCATATTAAATGAAAGTTGGAAAACTAGAACTTCATCTTCTATCTTAAAAAAATGTAATTACGTACTAATTATTTATATATAATAAATTAATTATTTTAATCATCAAGTAATCTTATGTTAAATAATCATATACGCCTTATTTGTATATGAGTTAAAAGAGTAGAATTAACTAGGGTGTTCTTAAGTTCATCAAGCTCTTTTGTGAACTCAACTTTAAAATCTATATGATTGGCTTCAAACGACAAATCTGAACTGTTGAAACTCATCTATCTTACGAGTGATGCAGTTACATGCAAAAATTTTAAATTTTAGAATCAATTTTGTATTGAGTCAAGTGGTAAAAAAACGTTCAAAAAATGAAAATATTAAAATTAATTTATAAACCTTCTAATTTTGACCGCTTCACTTTATACTAAATTAATTTAAAATTTTAAAATTTTTGCATGTAGACACATCACTCGTAAGGTAGATGAGTTTCAACAGTTCAGATTCGTAATTTAAAATAAATCCGATAGGTTTTATAGTTGAGTTCACAAAAGGGCTTGGTGAAATTAAGAACACTCTAGTTCTACTCATGAGTTAAATATTCAAATTAAAATGTAGAATGTAATTAAAAATAACAAAGAATTATAAAAAAAAAATGTAAAATTTGAACGAACGGTTGGGCCTAGGATGAAGGGCCGGAGAATAAAATCTAACCGGTAAGAATTATTGTTCTATAATATTCTGTTCCTTAGACACTGAATCTATCGTGTAACGGGTCAGAATAAAATCTAACGGGTCAATATAAAACTCGGTTCGTAAATTTTTTTGTTGAGTAGCAGCTTATAAAGAGTGAAAATATATTTTATAAATTTTAAATGAGCTATAATAAAATAATATAATAAATTTGGTAATTGGTGAATTTTTAAAATTTAGAAGGATAAATAAGAAATTTTTTATAGGAAATTATGTAATTTTAATTTATGATGAGTATAAAGTCTCTTAATTTATTGAGATTCATACGAAAATTAAATATATAAACTGTCCGTATATCTAAATCAAAATAATCTCGATACGAATCAAACGGTTCAAATCGAACATCAGAATTAATTTAACTAGATTTAATGTGAAGGGACAACTACATAAAATTAAAATTTAAGAATTGTTAGTAAATTTAAACCGAAATATTCTCGATGGCAATTGAACGATCTAGATCCAAATCAAACGTCAATTCAAATTTAATTAAATTTAATACTGATTATTGAGGGACAATTTGGGGTAAAGATATAGAAAAAGCAGTTTTAGCTTCGTGCAGCGCACAGACTATATAATTCTAAACATCATTGCATATGGTAAGTGCGCTGCATTAAGCCAAAACTACTCTGTTAAAATATTTACCCACAATTGTCTTAAAAAGAAAATTAAATCGATTAAACTTCCCTTCTATTTCATATTGATTATTGAGGGACAATTCGGGGTAAAACTTTTAACAGAGCAGGTTTAGCTTCATGTAGCACACAGACTATATAATCTAAGCATCATTGTATTTAGTAATTGCGTTGCATGAAGCCAAAACTACTCTGTTAAAATCTTTACCCACAATTTGTCTCTAAAGGAAAATCGATTAAACCTCCCTTCTATTTCTCTTGCACTAACAAAACCCTAGTCGTTTCAGCCGACAAGAGATAGAGACATCACATGGGAAGCCATGGCCATGGCGAACAATCTTCAACCCGTCGACCCGTTTGTACCAAATGCACCAAACCCATTAAACTCTGTCTCTGTTCTCGTTTCACCTCTTCTTCACCTCTAGACAACTCTATCTCTATAACTGTGCTCCAACACACACATGAGATAAAACACCCTCTTAACTCTGTACGTATTGCCAAGCTTGGTTTCAAGAATATATCTGTGGTACATGTATCAGATGTCAATCTTCATGCCCAACTTGAAATTCACCCGTTGGAGGCCGGGTCATCGGGTTCTGAACCGACCCAATTTGAAATATTGGATCTTGGGTCGATTTGTGGTGGTGAGAAAGAAAGGTTGGTGATTGATGAAAGTAGAGAGAACCTGAAACCCGGTAAGAATTCATCCAATGGAGGTGATAATGGAAGTTGCATAGTAACAGAGTTGAATAAATACAGGTTATTGGGTTCTGAACTGACCCAATTGGGAAGTTGTACGGGTAATGGTGAAGAAGCGACCACTTCTGGTACTGAGAAAGAAAGGCTAGTGATAGATAAAAGTAGAGAAAACCCGAAACCCTGTAAGAGTTCATGCATTGGAGGTGATAATGGAAATTGCGTAGTGAAAAAGATGAATAAATACGGGTTATCCGGTTCTGTACTGACCCGATTGGGAAGTTGTACCAGTGAGAATGAAGAGGCGAATTGTAAATTTGAAAAATATTCATTTGAAGGTGAAAGATTGGATCTTGTGCCAATTGGATTTGCCATTTCTGGTACCGAGAAAGAAAGGTTAGTGCTTGATAAAAGTAGAGAAAACCCGAAACCCGGTAAGAGTTCATGCAATGGAGGTGATAATCTTCATGCCCAGGTTGAAATTTACCCATTGGAGGACAGGTTATCGGGTTCTGAACTGACCCGATTAGAAAGTTGTACTGATAATGGTGAAGAGGTGAATTGTAAATGTGAAAAATCTTCATTTGAAGGTGAAAGGTTGGATCTTGTGCCTACTCGATTGGCCACCTCTGATAGCGAGAAAGAAAGGTTAGTGATTGATAATGGTAGAGAAAACCCGAGACCCGGTAAAAGTTCCAGTGATTCATGTGCTGTAGTTGTGAGTTCATGCAATGGTGGTGAGAAAGAAAGGTTAGTGATTGATAAATGTAGAGAAAACCCGAAACCTGGTAAAAGTTCCTTGGATGCCCAACTGGTATTATGTAGTGATTCATGTGCTGCAGTTGTGAGTTCATGCAATGGAGCTGATAATGGAAATTGCATAGTAAAAGAGATGAATAAATATGGGTTATCGGGTTCTGAACTGACCCAATTGGGAAGTTGTACTGATAATGGTGAAGAAGTGACCACTTCTGGTACCGAGAAAGAAAGGATAGTGATAGATAAAAGTAGAGAAAACCCGAAACCCGGTAAGAGTTCATGTAATGGAGGTGATAATGGAAATTGCATAGTAAAAGAGATGAATAAATACAAGGTGATATGCTCTCCAACTTCACTAAACATAACAGTAGAGCGTACCGCTAAACCCAATTTGAATTGGGTACCGAAAACCCCAATTGGAAAATCCCTGATCAATAACGGGTTTCGGGTCAAAAAGTTGCACACCAAGAAGAAGAGCAATTCAACTGAAATATACGAAATTGTAGAGTATGACATGATAGTGCCTCCTAATTCGGTACTTCTTTTCCCGAATGACAAATCAGTTGGTATCAATTCGGTTGATTTTGAGGTTAAAAATTTGATAGTAATAGATGGTACATGGGCAAAGGCTCAGAGAATGTACCATGAAAATCCATGGCTCAAATTGCTTCCACATTTGAAATTGGATTCAAAAATGGAGAGTTTATACAGTGAAGTTCGACACGAACCGAAGTCGGGATGTTTATCTACAATTGAAAGCATTATTTTTGCATTGAAGGAATTTGGGGAAGATTCAGAGGGTTTAGATATGATTTTGGGTGTTTTTGAGTCTATGATTTTAGATCAGAGAAGGTGCAAGGATGTGAACTTTTGTGATTTGTATCAGAGTTGACTCTCAGTAAAATTCATAATTCATTTTATTCTCACTTTGTTTCATTTCTGAAATCAGAAATTCTGAGAGAGCTATCAGTTCATCTCTGTTGAATGATATTTTTGTTTGCTTCTCTCAAAGTTCCTTAATTTTCCATGATACAAGGATATGCATACTACAGATCGTTTCATGCTATGCATTCATATCTTTATTTTCAAAGTTGAAACATTCAATTTGAACTGTTAAACATAATCTTCATATGAAAATATTTTTAGATACCAAATTTTACATTTTTTTAGAATTTTTTATTATTTTTTAGATAGACAAAAAATTAGTAAATTACATTTTAGATGGTCCACAATTTTAAAGTGATTTTCTACTTGTCTAAAAAAAATTCTAGAAAATGTAAAATTTGGTCTCCAACTATATTTTCATATGGAGATCATTTTAACAGTTCGAATCGACTATTTTGACTATTTGAACTTTGAAATAGAAATATAAATTCATAGCACAAATTGACCCACAATACAGTCCTATAACATCTAGTAACTCAAATATTAGCAATATAACCAGCCTACATTATAGCTTGTTTTTTGTATTAAACAATGAAAGATAAAAAAAACATCTATTAATTCAAATATCAGTATATATATATGGTACCAACCAAGAGGTCCATTGTACCAGTTATCAACCTACATGAGAGGTTCTCTTTGTATTATACATAGCATTACATATACAAATCATTCAAAAAAAAGTTTAACAGCAGATACTATGACCTCAACATCTTTCTTATGTTTTTGTTTACTAATTTCACATGCTGATATATATATAAATATTCTAAGGAGACATGAGAATTTTCCTAAGTTCATGGGATGGTTTTGATTTGCAACCCGATCCGACTAATGATGTGATCCATACATCATCAGATGTCACCAATTCATCGTCATCATTTCTGTGCCAACTCCAAAATGCATGAGTTGAGTTCACGATTTGCAACTCTCCATGACCGAAGCTTGCCTCTCGAAAAATAGACCAACTCGGCTTTGGGTTGTGAAATCTTGTATATAAAAATCATAGAAATTTATGAAAAAAATATAATCAATATTACCTAAAGAGTTAGTCTATGGTACTGTGCATAGCACATTTTGATCCATAGTGCGAACCAATCTGTGCTATGCATAGTACCATAGCCTCGCTCTTATCTGAATTGAAGAATTTTGGAGGATATTAACAAAAGAGTCTTTTGCAAACAAACCCTTTATTTTTTCCAAGTTTGCAAGTAATATGCAATTAATTTACACTTGCATTATAGAAAAAAAGACTTCTTGCTAGTTACTTGAAATTTTGAAATATTAGCAATATTGGAAGTTATTTGCAAATATGGTTATATATGCATAATTACAGAAGCACCTCAGAGAAATTATATTCCATTTGCATTATAGAATAAAAAACTTGCTAGTTACTTGAAATTGAAATATTAGCAATATTGGAAGTTATTTGCAAATATGGTTAACTAGGTATATATGCATAGTTTCAGAAGCGCCTCAGAGAAATTATACCTTTTGGCCAATCCTTCCCTATTACCTCCATCACCAATGGTTATGTGCATGGTACCACATGAGTCGACTTTGCCTTTGTAAACACGTCTCTGAAATGAAAATAATTACATAAAGTGAAATTTGATGTTCTATTTGCATTTTGTGTATAAAATTACTACTGGTAATTTTTTTAATTTTTTTTTTTTTGACATTTACAACTTCCATATTCAATATCCTTTTCATTTTGCAAAGAAGATCAAGTAAATTTAAATTCATGTAGCAATTCATGATTGCTCCTACATAGAAAAGAAAAAAGAAAGAATAAAAGGAACACAATATACTGCCCATATTGGTTCGTACTATGAATCGATATCTTCATTTTCAAAGTTTAAATAATCGATCCGAACCGTTCAACATGATCTCCATATGAAAATGTACTTATAGATTAAATTTTTCATTTTTTATAATTTTCTTTACTATTTTTTTAGACCAGTAGAAAATCACTTGATCTAAAGAATCTAGACCATTCAAATGTAGTAATTTTCAACCTACCCAAAAAAATAGTAAAAAAATTCTAAAAAAATGTGAAATTTAATCTGCATGTACATTTGTATGTACATTTATATATAGAGATCATGTTGAACGGTTCAGATCGACTATTTAAACTTTGAAAAGAAAGATATTAATCCATAGTACGACCAATCTGTGCTATGCATAGTACCATAGCCTCACTCTTAAACAATTATAGAAAAGAGACAAAGGGTATACTGATCGCTCATATGCATGGACATGGCCCGCAATCAAGAGATCTACACCAGCTTCATAGAGAAGAGGTTCCATGGATGCCATCATGGCATCGCCTTCTCCGTAGTGGGCCCAGTTGCTGTTGTACCATGGTGCATGCAATACAACTATCAGCCACGGTGTTTTCTCCCGGTCTACCTTTGCCAAATCTTTCTAATCATTTAAAAAAAAAAAATGAATTGTCAGTTAGTGAGCCTCGTGAGTTTTCATCTCAATGATTTGTATATAGTAGAATGGTTTCAGTGCCGAAACCCGGTATGGAAACTAGATACTGGTATCATACCAATAACTAGATTTGTTAAATTACTTTCCATTATGTACCCAAGAATGACCAGTAGTAGCACTAGTGAAGAAATGTGAAATCCCTCTGATAAAAGATTTCAGTGTCTGAATACAGGACTTGAGCACAATTCCTTTCTTTGAAAAAAAAATTAAAAGCCTTCTACCAGAAAGACAAACCCAATAAAACAGAAAAAATCAAGAATGATTTACTGGTACATAGCCCAGTAAAGCAGATTTTTTTATCTATAGCATTACGAAAAAACAAAACCCGTAGCATCAAATCCAGGAAAAAAAAAATTAAATGCTGGTACCATTTTTCAATCCAATTTTTTTTAACGCTACAAAAAAAAAATTGACCTGAAAAGAGTACCAGGCAGCAGCATTACTGTACCACTAACCTTAAGCCAGTTATACTGATCAGAATCCTTGTCATAATCCGTGTATGATCCAAGCATGACAGCATGCACTCCCGCTACATCAAACGAGTAATACAAATTCGAACCCGACCCGCTTTCCTCAAACGGCATTTTCCACCTAGAATTATACGCCCGAAATGCCGATTCCAGTAACCAAATCTTCTCCTTCTCATGATTTCCTTCCGTGACCATCCATGGCCGCTCACTCGCCAGGGGCTGAACCAAATCCCCAAAAGTGTCCCACAATCTTTGCTGATAATCAGCATATGACAAATCCCCCGGCATTAAAAGAACGTCATAGTCGCATTTTTTTACATGGGCTAGGGTTTCAACCGACCAGTCTGTTTGACCCAAATCACCAACTATGGCGAAAGTAATCGGGAATTCGTTTGGAGGTGATTTGAATTTGAATTCGGGTCCCTGGTTGCTGAGACGGTAGTAATAGGTGGTGCTTGGTACAAGAGGACCAATAGTGGTATGATGTATTGTACCAGAAGTGTACATAAGGTAGGTATAGGAGGTGGTTTCGCCAGTTGAGTTGTAGGGGTATATGCCGGGTGAGATGCCGTATTGAACTGTGGAAGGGTAATTTGGGGATTCGGTAATCCAAGTTACACACATTTGGTTTTCACCAGCAAGTGAGATATGAACCTGTTGATGTAGTTATGTGCAATCATACAGTTATATATGGTACAAATTAAGTAAAGCAGAACAGTGCAAAATATATTTATTGCTTTTATAATTTTAATGTTATTTTTGTAATTTGTTTTATAGTTTCAAAACCAAGATACACAGTACATTTGATTACTTGAAAATTAATTAAATTTGTATTGACCTAATAAATATACCAAACAAAAGTGTTGGCAGGAAATTTCGGGTAATGATTTTAACAGAGCAGTTTTGGCTTCATGCAGCGCATGGACTATAGAATTAAAACAGCACTGCATATGGTTTGTGCTCCATGAAGCCAACACTGCTCTGTTAAAATCTTTACAGAAATTTCTCATCTTTCTTCAAAAATTAAGAGCAGATGTTACCATACTGATATTTAACTAAAAACACCAAAACTGTAAAAGAAAAGCTACATGTATCACATTAACTAGAGTGAAGTGATTTTAGTTAAATTTCAGGTAAAGATTTTAACAGCGCAGTTTTGGCTTCATGCAGTGCACGGACTATAGTATCAAAACAGTGCTGCATAAAGCCAAAACTGCTCTGTTAAAATCTATACAGAAATTTCTCATCTTTGTTCAAAAATTAAGGACTGATATTACTAAAAACACCAAAACAGTAAAAGAAAAGCTACATATTATATCACATTAACTAACACAATTTAGTTCGAATTTCTGCCTAAATTACCAAATTGCCATCACCTACCAAAAAAGGTCCCAAAATAGCATACCCAATTGAACCCAAAATTAGATTCTACTAATCAAACCAAAAATCACTTCGATTTAAATTTCAATAGAACCAATACCAGTACCCAATTTTAGAAAAAGAAAAAATGAAAAAGGTACTGACTTGCTGGGGACCAATCGAGCTCTCCTTCTTCAATTGCCATGGAAAGGCGAGAGCTTTGCGAGGTTTTGGCCTTACATACTCTTCGCCAAGTATTACCTCGCTGTTTCTCGCATTGATTGTAGAAGAGAAGAGAAATAGGAGAAGAATTATCGAACGAAGCTCCATTAGCGCTTTCTTCTTTTCCCCTTTCTGTTTCCTTCTATTTCACTGCTCTACTAATTAGAAAAGTAAACTTTTACAGAATAAACCCTGTAAGATTCTCTATTATGTTTTTACAGAAATAACCCTGTAAGATTCTCATCTCGACATAGTGGGACCGGCTCAAGTAGACTTCAACACCAGAAAAATATTACTTAGATAAGATTAAGAATAGCTGACGATAGAATTACTAAATCTAATTCGTTGTTAAGCTGTAACACGAATCTTAAAGCGGATCCTTAAATCCCAGCCGTTCTTTCTGAGTTGTACTCTGAGGTATCTGAGGGTTTACATATTCCTTTCTTTTTCAAATTTCTTTTGTTTATTGATGTATAAATTGTTTAGATTTCGATTAAGTCATCCAATAAGAAATAATTAGAGTGTTTTAACTTAACGAGTTAGATCTAGAAACAGAATAAATTTATTCAGATTTTATGTATATATATTTTTCCACTCCACGCTTAATTTTTTGATAAACTATTTTTTGATAAATTATTTTTTAGATATTATGAATTTTATTTTAGGAATATAATTAATAATTTTCTTTCTCTTAGTTTTATTATGTTACCAGTAATGAGTGTAAGCAATAATTTCATTCTTAATAAAAGTATCTTTTGTTTTTAAATATTTTTTTTTCTACTACCATATTTTGTGTCTATTTCATTCTCCTTTGATTGATTATTCAGGAGAGAGAATTTCATTTTTTATAGGGATCATTTGTATTGATAAAAGCAGTGTAGAAATTATAGAGTCCTTTGTTCTTGTAAAAGTTCTAGCTAGCTGTTGCATTACTAAAATTGATGATATCTATAAAATTAATCATATTTATTAGATGTCATAAATTTGATAGATATTTACTATTATTTTTCAATTGAAGTTAATCATGAGATGGATGAAAAAAAAAAAGTTTGAAAGTGGTGAATGATTTTTATGAAGCACAAAATAAAATAACACACGTGTACCTTATCTAGATTAGGTATACAGCACAATGGTAGTGGTGAAAAATTGAAAAACACTAGTGGAGCAACAAATGAACCCAAATTGGATTGCTAGAACCACTTTCCTTTTGGAAAAATATATATAGTTTGTTTTTCACTATGTTGGGTTATTTCCAAAAATATGAAAAAGAAATGAAGCAATATGTTTACATACATTACTTCATTTTTGTGAATTTATGTGTTTTGATTAATGTTTTTAAATGCGGTCGTATATGCGTATGCAGTCTACTGTCACGTTCAAAATATCATGCAGTATCAAATATATATGTATGCAGACACATTACTACATGCGGACACCTAGGAGTGGATTAGAGTTTATGTTAGGGGTACCCCATTACGTGTACCCATAATTGTCTTTAGAACTTCAAAAATTCATATAAATTCACCTCTTTTGAGTTTTTAAGATTTCTTAAATTTATATCAAAAATTCATAATTTCTTTTGTAGAATTTTATTATGAATTTTATTTCATGAAAATCATTGTCCATTATTAGTGACTTTCAAGAAACTGAGGGTATTATTCTCATCAAATTTTCAAGAAATTATTATGGCAAATCCTTACATATTCCAAAACTATTTAGGATAAAACAACAGTTTATTTTAAAATATGCATATATAAGACATATTAATATCCACATATGCAGTCCCATACCGCATAAGCGGTATGCAGTGAGTGACGTTCCGCATGCATCCACAAAATCACATTTTAAAACATTGATTTTGATCATAGTTTCTAATTAGTTGAGTAAATATGCTATCCAAAGCCTATTTTAATAGATTATATAATAGATATGAAATTTAATTTTCCTTGATTTATATTTTATTATTTTGAGTAAAATCACAAATCTACATGAAACAAATATTTGGATCAACTATAATATTTTGGCTGATTTTTTTTTTGTGGGACTAAAGGGTCATACATTCCAGTAACTTTTAGAAATTATTTTTAAAAATTGAATATGCGTCTCTTCGTAGAGAGATGAGCTCGCGTCAGTGTGTCAAGTTCACGATTCTTTGAACCGATTATTGTAATTAGATAGTTTTATGTGGTTATATTTGTAAAAGAATCTAAGCAGAAATGAGTACATTGTTGAAAACTAACTGCACGCGTGAAAAGCAGGGTAATTTCCCCAACTGAAAAAAAAAATAAAACAAAAAATTAAAAAAGAGTAAATGTTGGATGTTATCTCTCTCAATTCGGATATTTATTATCGGATATTATTAGTTCGTATCTGAATTAATGTTTCAAAATTAGATACGGATATCTAATATTCAAATATCTATACAGATATAGATACAGATATCTGATATGATTTTTAATTTTAATTATTCGTATCTAAATAGTAGATATATATATAACTTAATAATATTTGATATATATTACGAAAATATTTATGTATATATCTACATAAATCTGATATTCGATCTATATCCGCACATATCCAGCTAACATTCAATCTGAATACGGATATAGTTTTACTACCACCCAATCCGTTTGCACCCATACCGATCGATGGGTACAAGAGACTCTTCAATCAGCACTGAAATTCATAGATCTGATTTAGCAATTTATAATTTTAATTGTACATACAAATTGACACGAATAGAGCGGTCTAGCTAGATTGGACATTATACAAATGCTGACATATTTGTATAGTTTAGTAGGCAAAATGTGCTATAATTTTTTCAGCAAAGCACATTTCAATTTAATCCAATTTATTTTTCAAACTAATTTAAACGAACACCAAACAGTATAAATGAGCAAGTAATCTAAAAGAGGCAACCGTAATTTGGAGAATTTCCAAGAAAACTTACCTTGATTCAGAGGTGCGATCTGATCAGAAGAGGTGGCGAGACAAGAGGTGGACTGTCAACGATTGAGGTGCGAGGAAGAGGTTTGATGAGTTCAATGCGAGGTTGGCGCTGAGGCTGCGGCGCGGCGAGATTCTAGGTGTGGGGTCGGGGGGCTGGGCAGCAGTGGCGGTGTCGGCAATAGATCTAGAGAGAGAGAGAGACAGAGAGAGACAGATAGAGAGAGAGAGAGGAGAGGTCAGGGCGGCCGGGGATCGGGCGGCAGTGGGGTCGGGCGGCAAGGTTGGCTCTGTGTTTTTTTTTTTACTAAACCTAATGTGGGAATGAGAGAGAGAAGAAAGACTTTGGCAGGGGCTTTTTAGGGGTTCCCTTTAGCGACCGGGCCAAATCTGTCGCTGAAGGCTGTGGGCGCTGATCGCTGAAAGGTTCGTCGCCCAAACACTTAAGTTTGTTTTTTTTTTTGGTTTTTTTGGAGTCTTCAGTGACCGGCGACCTAACCGGTCGCTGATGCCGGTTGCTGAAGTCCCTTTTTGTTGTAGTGCATTCACCTTTTTTTTAAATCTTCTATGGTTTACCCACTGCATGCATGCATATATCGTTAATTGTATCCATATCGTATATGATTGAACTGAATTCTACCATTTACCACATTAATAGTTACATAATATGAAAAATCAACGAGAACGAAGCAACACAGCCACATAGAGGGCATGTGTGTTTCACAATCCTTATTGAATCCAAATCAACGGTTTGATCCCAGCAATTTTTAAAATATTAATGGCAAAAGATACATTGCAAGTTATGCAAGCTACTGGTACCGAATCACTAATTCGATCCCGGAAAATACGCCATGGGATAAAAAACAAATGTAATTCATCTGATATATTATTTTTAATTTCTAAAAAAAATATTGGTGGGTGTCAGTGGGCCAAAATTTTTTTAGTTACCACAGCATAAAATCAAAATTAAATGATTATCACTTGGCTCAAGTTTTTCCAATCCTACCACCCACGCGGACTGAGTTGGTGCGCGGACTGGGTGGGTGCACCAACTGGTGCGCATACTAGGTTAGAGCACCAATTGTTCCAAAAAAAATTCTGCTCTTTAGTGTGTTTCACCTCGTTTGAGCACCAATTTTGCACCAATTTTGGTGCACTAACCCAGTGAGAGCACCAATTGGTGCGCTAACCCAGTCAGAGCACCAATTGGTCCGCCAACCCAGTCCACACACGATCCCAATTTGGTGCGCGAACTGAATCCGCGTGGATGGTAGGATTGAAAATAGCTTGGGGTCAGGTGGTAATCATTTAATTTCTATTTTTTACTACGGTAACTAAAAATTTCGGGTCGGTGGGCAAGCAAATTTTATAAAAAGAAAACATACATAGTGTTGGGCTGGGTCTGTAATTAATCATATTGGTTGGTAGCTAGCAATGTCGCTTCAATATGTTAGGCCACAAAATTATTTTAAGCAGGCCCAAAATTTGTAGTGGAAATGAAGAAAAATATAAAAAGATCATTCAGTGCCAGATAAAATTCGTCCCTCCTGTAAGCAATTTTGTAAATCAAAATGTTAATGTCCTTCCTAAATAAAGCTAATCATAAATATTAAATCATTTTCTTGCTTAATTACTATCCATCCGGCTTTTGAGCCTTCAAACCTCTCACTCGAAGAACATTGATTTTTAACCACTAGACCAAAGGTTGTTTCTCCATATTTTGCAACTCTAACAACAACTCATATAATGAAAAAAACAACTAACAACTTAATGTGTTTCCAAAGCTGATAATTCATTTGAAGTTGAATCACTAATTGTGAAAGTGAAATATACACTAGTTGACAACTAAATCTTATCTTAGGAATATATAAAGATACAAAAATTAATATACCTTCCTGTAAAGTAAATTCATGCATCCTCAACAATCTGAAAAGAAGTGATACTCCGAGCTGTTGCAAGGCATTCACAAGTAGAGTGGGAAAAATGGCACAGCGGAGCCAGTTTGACGGAACGGCATGGCATGCGTGTCAGTTATGTGCCGTGACTCGCGTGTCCTGTGCCGTGACCATTTGCATGCCGTGTTCATTTTTTGAAACTTTGGCACGGCACGGCACGTAAAAGATTTAGTCACGGCACGTAGTCACGCGAGTCACGTGTAATTAGGACCATTAGATATTGATTTAATGGTGAATCTTGAATAAACTAACCTAAATTATAATTAAATGGTCACGCGAGTCACGTATGGTCACGGCACGTTTAGGCACGGCGTGACTCACGTGGCGTGACCATTCGCGTGCCGTAACTACCCCTTGACATTTTGGTCACGGCACAGCACGACATGTGAAAAATTAACTTGGTCACGGCACGGCACGACACGAGATCAAAGTCACAGCGTGTTAGTCACGGCATGGCATGTTTTTTCCACTCTACCACAAGCTCTAATTTATCCGTGAGCAACTCTTCCTTGTATATCATTTGACTCACCTCTTTATTGAGCTTCCATACTCTTTCCAAGTTTTTACCCTAAAACAAAATAATAACAAACAGAATATGCGTGCCATTTATCTAGCTAATTAATTATTATACATGTATTGAGCATAATTAATTTCTTGCGATGCAACTAATTAACTTTATGAACCGTTTCTTACTGATTTGTTTATTTGTTTACATGTTCGTCTCCACAATGTAATGACTGTATGAAGTTATCATTCCATATGGTCGGTTCATAGTGTCCCGACCGTCTCTCATATCCTCGTTGCGTAAATATGGAACCTACATGAAAACACTCATTAATGTCCGGCGAACCGGGATGAAAGATGGAAGTGTAAAACATAGCGCCATTTATTCAAAGATGACGCGATGCGTATTGAAGAAATGTCCGATTCAAATTAAGATGGCCACACCACATTCAAGCCGATCATGGAGTTGTATATATATATACAACTTGAAAATTGATCCCAACTACTTTGACAGCATGGGCCGTTTTTCCAAGGAAACTTTTGAATTAATTAAACAAGTTTGACTGAATTGGTTTTTATTAAGATTTAAAACTTTTCGTTGAATGCATGGGAGGTATTCTAAGAGTTTGAAACAATTAAAACAATTACAAACTTTGAATGCATGGGAGAGCTTTTAATTTTGGATGGTATTCTAAAAGTTTCGGTGATTTACTAAAAATTAGAATTAATAGCCTTTATTTGTTTTGCATTTCCATGGAGAGCTTTTATTATTATTTTACTTTAAATATTAACGAAATCTCCTGTTGGAGCAGAAATTGAATATAAAGTTTATTTGTTTGTTCTACTTGTAACTTCATTTTTTAATGGGTTAATTTTTCATATGACCTTCAACTTGTCTTAATTTTCTTATTTACCCCTCTAGAGTTGAATATATTGTATACACCCTCCAACTCTTCAACTAATATAATTTCTTATTTCTCCTTGACAGTAAGAAAAAATTAACTCTTGTCAAATAATATTAAAAAATAATAATTCATATTTGTTTCAAAAGTAATGGACAAAAATACCCCTAGAAATTATAGAACGTGCTTCTTTCTTGTCTATTTGTTGTGTCCATCAAGGACAACTCTATTAAGCTACCATGGCCAAAACTGGTGCATTTTATGAGTGGCATACCTACCTCATGAATTTCTATCTACACTAGTTGGGCTTGGGACTAGAAAAAGAGATGAGAGGGAAAGAAGACACACCAGATGAGTTGCGAGTCCAGCAGGTAAGAGGTGACCTTCGCCAACCTCTGGCCAATTGATTCCGAGTAAAAAAAAGTATTTGCAGCAATTTGAGTCAAATTTCTTTTTTTAGCTTGTCCGTTTGGTAAAGAGGAAAGTCGCCACAGAGAATCCTCTTTCATTTCTTTATATATTGATTTCGATATAATATTTTTTTCACCGAATGAGAAGGAAGAGTAAGAGACGAAGAAGTATCCTAAGGGATTGAAATTGTTCTTTATTAAGGATATTATGGTCAATTCCTTTTAAACTAAACAAAAATCGTAGATTGAACATTTTTTGATCTAATATTAGTTATTCTTGTTGACTACATGGGTAAATAAGAAAGAGATAAAAGAGTTGAGTAGTAAATTTTATATATACAAAATTAAAAAATTAATGTAAGTCATTAGAGGATCGTTTGATAAAAAAGAAAAGAAAAAAATTTATTTCCTCCAGTGTCTTTCTCCCATTTATCTCTCAATTATTAATTATATGGGGGACCACAACTTCGAGCACAAAAAGACAAAAGAAAACGCGAATCAATCATTAATTATGTGCGAGACCGCTAATTAACTGGGGGGACCGCTTATATTTGAAATTTTTTACAATTAACGCGCGCAAGTATTCATATATAATAAATTAAGTATTCATATATAATACACCAAGTATTCATATCTAAGATATCAAATATTTAAAAAAAAAACTGGACATATCACTTACCCATCTTTTACACGTTTTTAGAGATAGGTTTTTTTTCTCCTTTCACTCTAACCAATATTTCTAACAATCTGTGAAGAATTTTGCGAATCTAAAATCACAAACGTCTTCTATGCAATTTTCTCTTTCAAATGAGATCCATGATGAAGTACTTTTGAGTTATCCGTCGCGCAAGTATTTATACCTCGTAGTGCAAGTATTCATATCTCGCCGTGCAAGTATTCATACCACGTAGAGCAAGTATTCATACCTCGTCGAACAAGTATTCATACCTAAGATATCAAGTATTTCGGAAAATGAAACTGGATACATCACACGCCCATCTTTTACATGTGTCCATTTTTTTTTTCCAGTGATTGAGTGTACTGGACACTTCCAGTGATTGAGTGGGCTGGATCGGATAAGGAAACCGAAGAGAAAGATAGAGTGTACTGGACACTTCCAGTGATTGAGTAGTAATGAAAGTTCAATCGGTAAAAAATGAGTGAATGATGTGTCCAATTTTTTATTTGTGAAATACTGATGAGGTATGAATACTTGCTCGATGTGTTATGAATACTTGAATGACGAGGTATGAATACTTGTGCAATGAACAACTTGAAAGTATGTCATCATGGATCTCATTTGAAAGAGAAAATTGTGTAGAATACATTCGTGGTTTTAGAATGCAAAATTACTCACAGATTGTCAGAAATATTGGTTAAGAGTGAACGGAGAAAAAAAATCACCTCTAAAAATGTGTAAAAGATGGGTGAGTGATGTGTCCAGTTTTTTTTTTAAATACTTGATATTTAGTTATGAATACTTTGTGTATTATACATGAGTACTTGATGTTTTATATATGAATACTTGCACTCGCCGATAATGACGCGTTTGGTTTTGTTTTTTAGCGCTGAAATTTGTGGTCCCCTCTTAATTAGCGGTCAACAAAAGCAGTTATTGACCGGGGGATGAATGAGGAAAATAACTTGGGGGATAGTTTGTCGGTCCCTAAAAAAAATATGTAGTTATTCAATAGAAAGTATAAAATTATAAAATCTCTTTGATGAAAAAGAAAGTATCCATGATGTTTTATTTTAATAATTATGGAATATATAAGTTCTACTATGATCTATATTTTTATTTTGAGTGTTCTAAGAGTTGATTCAAACAACTCAACATAAAATCTTCAAATGAAAATGTACTTAAAAAAAATATATTTTTAGAATTTTGTACTTCTTTGTTATAGGTAAATAATCATTATTTTCCCGTGGCCCATAATCTTTAGACCAAGCGATTTTTAATCTATCTAACAATATAATATAAAAAATAAAAAATTATAAACTATGGCATCTAGAAAATTTTTTATATAAAAATCATACTGAGCTATTCAATACGTACAACTGTTTAAATTTTAAAAATAAAATAAAAATTCATAGTACGAACGAACGCTATATGTATGCCTCACTTTAAATATATATATATATATATATATATATATATAGAATTATGCTATTGTGCTTTGCAAAGTAAAGCCATCGTTTTACTTCGGCTTACTTTTTGGATTTTCTAAGTCCAAAACTTCGATCCAACCGTTCAAGTTGATCTACATATTGAAATGTGCTTGCAGACCAAATTTAAAATTTTTTGGAATTTTTTTACTATTTATTAAGCCACTTTCAAAATTGCTGATCACATGGTCCAGAATTTTGTTGCACTGTTTTTTCTGGACCATATGATCAGCAATTTTCAAAGTGGCTTAATAAATAGTAAAAAAATTCCAAAAAATGTAAAATTTGGTCTGCAAGCACATTTCAATATGTAGATCAACTTGAACGGTCGGATCAACGTTTTGGACTTTGAAAATTCAAAAAGTAAGCCGAAGTAAAACGATGGCTTTACTTTGTAAAGCACAATAGCCCATCTCTCTCTATATATCAGTGTTCTAAATAGCGCGCTATAGCGTTTTTGGACCCCAAACGCTACGCTACGACATCAAAATGCGCTATTTGCGCTACGGCCGCTATAGCGGCCGCTACAGCGCTATAGCGGTCCGCTACGGCGCTATTTGCGCTATACAATATGGGTTTTTTTTTTTTTTTTTTTAAGCAATTTATATGGGTTTTAAATAAAGATAAAAAAAATCTCAAACTGAAATTGAATTTGTTGCTACTTGCTACAAATAAATCAATTTGAAATTGGGAATAGAAATAGAAATTTGAATAGAAAAAAAGTCCAAACCGGAATTAAAATTTGAATAGAAAAAAAAATAGATTATGTCATGAATCATGATACTTAAGATATTTTTAATAGGAAAAATCGATAGTTTATGATATTACTATGGATATTTTGAACCGCAATTTGGACTTTGTACGGGTTCAATATGAATATTATAATTTCTTAATTACTTTGGTGTTATTTATTGTTCTATGAGACCTTAGATAATGTTGATATTTAGTACAAATATTGAATATACGAAATGTAAAAAAAAAAAACGCTATTTGGAATAGCTTCCGCTATAGCGACGCTATTCGCTATAGCTTTTTTTTTAACCTTCCCGCTACGACGCTATAAACGCTATTTAGAACCTTGCTATATATATATATATATATATATGAGTACAACTAATTTGCTTTCAGAAGCATTTCGACCGAAGTGTTTACGGAGTCATATTTTAGCATTTGATGTTCAAACAACAAATCCAAACAGTCGATCCGAACTTCATGCTTTGGGAAGTAAAGAGAGTGTTTTACTTCCCACTCATATCTCTATTTTCAAAGTTCAAACAGTCGATCCGAACTTCTCAACATGATCTTCATATTGATATGTGCTTGGAGACCAAATTTTACATTTTTTGAAAATTTTTTATTATTTTTTTAGAATTTTTGAAAATCACAGTTTTTCATTAAATTAAAAAATAATAAAAAATTCACAAAAACACTGATTTTCAAAAATTCTAAAAAATAGTAAAAAATTTCCAAAAAATGTAAAATTTGGTCTCCAAGCACATATTAATATAAAGATTATGTTGAGAAATTCATATTAACTGTTTAAATTTGAAAATGGAGATATGAATAAACCACCCTATTTACTTTCCAAAGCATCGTAGCATCACTCTATATATATATATATAGAGAGAAGGGATCAAATTACACCTTTTTTGGTGACACACTTTGACACCTATCATTTTCAAAGTCCAAATAGTCGATCCAAACTGTTCAACATGATGGATATATTAAAATATGGTTGGAGATCAAATTTTACTTTTTTTTGAATTTTTTTACTATTTATTAAGATGGTTACAAAATCGTTGTTTTCAGACCATTGAAAAACAGCGATTTTGTAACCATCTTAATAAACAGTAAAAAAATTCAAAAAAATGTAAAATTTGATCTCCTAGCACATATTAATATGGTGATCATGTTGAACGGTTCGGATCGACTGTTTGAATTTTGAAATCACAAAATTGACCTATAAAAAATACGGTGTCATGATGTGTCACCAAAAAAAATGTAATTGGATCCCTCCTCATATATATATTAAGATGAGTATAAAACAAGGTTCTAAATAGCGCTTATAGTGTCATAGCGGGAAAGCTACAAAAAAAGCTATAGCGAATAGCATTGTTATAGCAGAAGCTATTCCAAATAGCATTTTTTTTTTTACATTCTGTATATTCAATATTTGTACTAAATATCAACACTATCTAAAGTCTCATAGAACAATTAATTAGACCAAATTAATTAAGAAATTATAATATTCATATTGAACCCGTACAAAATCTAAATTGCGGTTCAAAATATCCATAGTAATATCATAAACTATTGATTTTTCCTATTAAAAGTATCTTAAGCATTATGATTCATGACATAATCTATTTTTTTTTCTATCAAATTTTAATTTCGGTTTGGACTTTTTTCTATTCAAATTTCAATTTCTATTTCCAATTTCAAATTGATTTATCTGTAGCAAGTAGCAACAAATTCAATTTCGGTTTGAGCTTTTTTTATCTTTATTTAAAACTAATATAAATTGCTTAAAAAAGAAAAACTCATATTGTATAGCGCAAATAGCGGCCGTACTGCAAATAGCGCATTTTGATGTCAATAGTGTAGCATTTGGGGTCCAAAAACGCTATAGCGTGCTATTTAGAACACTGGTATAAAATGTATTCCAAACGATGCACCACGTAAATAAAAATTAGAAAATCTTGATGTGGAAGGATAGAGCAAGGGATGACGTGCATAGTTTGTTTATGTCAACTCACATGCTAATCAATATATATATTAGTGAGTGGTTAATATCAAAACGTTTGTTCCTAGGTCAGGGAACAAATACTTCGGTTTTTACATTTTTAAAGTCCAAATAGTTGATCCATACAAACCGTTCAACATTCAATTTATATTAAAATGTGTTTCGAGATCAAATTTTACATTCTTTGAAATTTTTTTATTAATTATTAAGCAAGTTTTAACATCATTGTTTTCAACGATTTAATTTTTTTTCACTGTTTATTAAAATCAGCGATTTTAAAACTGACTTAATAAATAGTAAAAAATGTAAAATTTGTTCTCCAAACACATTTTAATATAAAGATTATATCTAATGGTTGGTATCGACAATTTAGACCTTGAAAATCGAAAAATCAATTGGTTGCACCACGGCTCCGGAACAAACGTTTCGATATTAGCCAACCTAGCTCTATATTAAACCGTCAAATAAAACAGACTTTTCAAGGAAGGATATATATGGTTAAATTATTATTATTATTATATATATATGAGGAGGGATCGGATTACACCATTTTTTACACATTTTGACACCTACCATTTTCAAAGTTCAAATAGTCGATCCAAACCGTTCAACATGATGGATATATTAAAATGTGCTTGGAGATCATTTTTTTGAATTTTTTTACTATTTATTAAGATGGTTACAAAATCGTTGTTTTCAGACCATTGAAAAACAACGATTTTGTAACCATCTTAATAAATAGTAAAAAAATTCAAAAAAAAATGTAAAATTTGATCTCCAAGCACATTTTAATATATCCATCATGTTGAACGGTTCGGATCGATTGTTTGGATTTTAAAATCGCAAAATTGACCTATAAAAAAACAGTGTCAAGATGTGTAAAAAAAAAGTGTAATTGGATCCCTCCTCTCTCTCTCTCTATATATATTCCATTGGCAAACTAAAATTAAAGCTTAAAAGTTGTCTACGGATGCTCAACTACAAAATTTAAATTGAAATTAAGACTGAAGAACGTAAAATATATAATGTATGTAGTAATTATAAGTTTCACGATAATAAACAAAAATTTAAGCACTAATTAATAAGTTGTCGGTACATATTTAGTATTCTACGAGAGAAAATCATATAAATACTTTTATATGAGTTGGTCGACACTCATACAAAACTTCCTGACACGTGCAAATACATGCGCACATGAAATCAACACTTTTTTTTTATCAAATTGAAATCAATACTCAAGTGCGGGATCCCATTTGAGTTAAATGAATTTGAACCATCTGATTTTGAATGGAGTCAATTCGGCTCCTGCCTATAATATATGAGGCCTTTCAATATTAATACAGATCTAGTTTGTACGAATCTTAAAACAGATTAGACGGTTGATATTCATTAACTCAGAAGATTCCTTTTTAGTTAATGCAGAGAATACGAATTCCAAGAGCTGGAGGAAGATATATAAAATTAGCAGAACCACCTCATCCTGATTGGATGGTACTCAATGTGGAGCCTACTCATGCGGCAGCCTTATCTATTAAGGTTACATTTTTCCTTCACTGTACGGGACGATGTTAACTGGAGCAAGAGAGTCGTCATTTCCAAAAAAAAAAAAAACAGGTAGTGTCATTATACAGGGCGATGTTAACTGGAGCAAGAAATTAAGTCGTCATTTCCAAAAAGGTAATCAATTACATGTCGGTGCATGATTCACGTGTACACAGTACACTCCTATTTTATTGTTTCCATGTGATGATGTGAAGTTTTCTTGTCCCACGTGGTAATGTTAACTGCGGCGAGAAAAGTCATTTAAAAAACCCAATGAAATTTTTATGTCTAAATATTGTTTCAAGCTGGTGGACCATTTTCCATTCATTCAATTTCTAAGCACAGGTGACATGGTACAAGGTAACAGTAAAACGATGTGATGTGTATGTTGTATGTAAACTGTCAACCAATTAAAAGGCCCCCCTAGTTATAATAAGTGGAGCATAATAACACCCTTGTTTAACTCATGTGGACATTACTGTTAATAAACAGCACCAGGATTTGGACATGATTGTTAATAGGTTGAGCAGGATATATAACAGCCTTAGATGACCAACCCAAATACTATTTAAGTCTATATAAAAGGATCAGCCTTTAAATCACCGTTACCAATAATTAAGTGAGGATCTTTTTATTTAAGATAAATGCATGGTATCATTTAGGGTTGCCACTCTAAATGATGACATGCACTCTAAATCACTCGTGCATAAGGTGTGACTCACTCAATAGAAGATGAAAGAGATAAACTTGTTATTGTCTTCAAGATGCTCCAGAAAACTAGCAAGTGAAAATATATATCACTTGTTGGAAGGTGACTCACTCGATAGAATATAAAACATGCACGTTATAAAAAAGGTTTATTTTATTTTAGAATAGTGGGATAGCCCACCAATTTTCATTAATAAGAAAACCACTTAAAATGTTTGTACCAGTAGTACCAACACTCTGGCACCATTTCTGACTGAAAATAAAGAACAACATCGATCACAACTTCTAGGTATTAAGTGTTTTCTAGCAACCTACAAAACATAGAAGTTCAAAGCCTATGACATGGTTTAAGAACCAAGTAATAATAAAACAAAAGGCATACTGACAATTTAACACAAAGTTTTATACTAAAGACCTCCACAAAATAAGAAATTTGAAACTTTGCAAATCTTTAGACTTCATCTTCAGAAACTGTCCCTGGCCCAAGCATATGGGTTGTAGCCTGTGTAGCCCCCATGAAAGTTGTAACTTGTGTTCCTGACAGGTCCTTAACTTCACAAAGGCGTTAGTAAATTAAGATTAGCACCTTCATCAGATGTAGTGCACATAGAAGGAAAAATCAGAATCGGAATCGGGATCGGCCCCGTCCGATCCCGATCCGGATAGGAAAAATCGGTCGGAATCGGCCGAATCGGATTGGAAAATCGGACTTGCCAGAAGCTTGTTTTATACTAAAAAATAGGAAAAAATTGATAAAAAAATTTAGAAATATTATTACAATCAAATAATCCACTAATACAATATAATACAAGCATTACAAATCTGTGATTGAATGATTGGTACAAATTAGTGAATTACAATTGTTATATATAAATGAGTTGTGTTATATAACAACAAACATTGGATGGTGTGCTAGCGCAATAGCTTTGCTCCCTAGCTAAAGGACCTGGGTTCGATCCACGTAGCTCAATTTTTTTTTGTGTTTGTTTATTAATTTGCGTTTCGGCCGAAATTTGACTGGAACAGACCGAAATTGGCTGAAATCTGCACTATCTGCGTAAATCGGCCTGAAATCGGATCGGCACCGTCCGATCCCGCTCCGGACCGGCCGATTTTGCCTTCTATGGTAGTGCACCAAAATTTAGCTACGGACATTATCTGTGTTCCTATAGAGGCAATGCTCTTAGCAACCCCTTCCCTAAAAATTAACCTATTCCTTTCCAGCCATATAGACCAGAGCACTGCCCCTCTTAGCAATTCAACCAATTTAGCATTTTTTAGGGGTATGCAAAAGTCAATATCCTACAGTTTTGTAGGTTTTCTGCATGTAACTTGCACAACTGAGTCAACTCTGGAAAAATCAGCTCGATCGCCTCCGGCCGAGTCAACTCGGTATCGGCCAACTTTCCAAGCCATGAGTGCAAGTAAAGATAAAACCATTATACTGAGAAATCCACAACCATATTGACCTTGCTACTTCACATGTAGTGAATAGATGATTCACAGTTTAAATTTGTTGGCAAAATACACATCTCTGATCACCTGTCCATCCCTATTTGGCCAAATTTTCTTTTGTCAAGATCTTATTTTGTGCGACCAACCACAAGAAAATCTTGATTTTAAAGGAATAAAAGTCTGCCAAATGCTATTAAAAGAAAGGTTTGGTACTCCTCCAAATTCCAATCAACTATATAACGAGCGAACTATAAATTTACCATGAGAAATCCATCTCCACTCAATTTGATCATTGAGTTCAGAAAGTTTAAAATGTCTGAATTGTTCAATTAATGCACACCATTTTGTATGATAAATGCCAACTATTTGTCTAGAAAATGCAATATGAATTTCACATGAATCAAGGACTTCAGAGACTAACACATTTGAGTCATATACTATACTAAAGAGATGAGGATAGACATGCTGAAGAGCACTCTCTCTAGCCCATCTATCAAACCAGAATATGACTGTAAGACCATTACCAATTTTCCAAGAGGAACTTGTCTCTACAATGTTTCTATCTTTGAGAATATCCTTCCAAAAAGGAGGACTTCTTTTATCACCTGTTATACTGTATTTCTCAATGAGAATGTTTTTCCATGAACCTGTTACATTATCATCATAGAATCACATCAACCATTTAGCTAAAAGAGCTCTATTAATTCTTTACGTCTACCGATAGAAGAAAGTTGGTTATCTCTTCTATCAGTTACTTAGGCCACAACCGGTAGAGATTTTCAAATTATTTACAAACTTGCCATAACACATTTAGTCTGTCGGTTACAGACCGAGATCGGTTCCCAACGTTAGAAATTGAGCATTAGAAGAGGTCATATTTTTAGTAGAGTATATAGTTATCATCGATAAGGGTTGATGTTTTTGTTCAAAGGGCTTCTGAGAAAGTTGTATCACAATTCAGGCTTAAAGCCTTTGATAAAATCTCAATACTGATCGAACAATTTATGTCTGACTTTGTTTAAAATTTGTCCAAAGTCTTTCGGACAAAACTCAATTCGTTCGATTAGAGAATTAGCTACTCATGGCCATATCAAAATAAAATGAATAAAATAAAAGGAACATAAATTGCAACCCAATTGAAGATTGATGAAACTCTGCCTCTTTAGATGACGCTTTCTCCTCCAGCTTGGCTTCCGATGGCTACTCCTCTCTCTCTTTAAGTAACTCTCTTACCCAACCTAGCATGAGAACGCTAGTCGATTGTATGGACTTAACACAATTAAACACCACACTAAATTCAATTACAAGAGGGCTTCTATAGCCTTCCTAAATGAGAGGGAGAGGGATAGAGGTAGTGGAGAAGGTGGGAACTTGAAGTGCACTTCAAGTTTGCTTAGATGGAGCCAAAAATAGATAAGATAGCTTGGCTCTGAAGCAACAAAGATTTGAATGGTAAATTAGAAGATACCCATAAAAAGAAATAGAAATTCATATTCAGATAAATAAGAATTATATAGGAACCAAACAAAAGAGAATTGGATATTGAGAATATAGAAAGCCATTTCATTGAAGTAAAGAGACTATTCCAATTAGAATTGTCTATCTAAGAAAAAGAATCGCAAGAAATGCAAAGAAGTAATATCTTGGACCCAGCCAGCATTGAAGGATTTGAACCAAGATTTCCTTAAAATATAATAAGGTATTAGTGTGTCAGCCCGTATTCTCAGCCCGTATTCTCACCAAGTTGGATAGTACCTGATTCTTTTAGGCGTTTGCACATCTCTTAAAAAAATAAAATATGAATGAACATAGTTTTCTCCGAAAGCGAAATGTTTGACTTCTCAGTGGAGAATATGAACCGTTTTCCATTCATTCAATTTCTAAGCACAGTTGACATGGTACAAGGTAACAGTAAAACCATGTGATGTATATGCTGTATGTAAACTGTCAACCAATTGAAAGGCCCCCCTAGTTATAATGAGTGGAGCATAATAACACCCTTATTTAACTGATGTGGACATGACTGTTACTAAACAGCACCAGGATTTGGACATGATTGTTAATAGGTTGAGCAGGATAACAGCCTCAGCTAACCAACCCAAATACTATTTAAGTCTATATACAAGGATCAGCCTTTTGAGAAAGTTGTATCAAAATTCAGGCGTAAACCCTTTGATAAATCTCAATAATGATCGAACAATTTATGTCTGACTTTGTTTAAAATTTGTCCAAAGTCTTTCGGACAAAACTCAATTCGTTCGATGAGACCGATTAATTACAGTAATATATCCACAATTCCCAAACAAAATTACACACGAGCACTCCAAAACGCACGACTCACAAACATTATTGCACAATCGCATGGACAATATCTGCAGAATAATTTTAATTCTACAAAAATATACTGTAAAATTAAAGCGAATGCTAGTGAACATGTCAAAGACGAGTCCAAAGGTGGATACTATAGATAGACAACTACTGTGAATTTTCATTATATATCCATCATTTTCTTGCCCCCACATTGGACATAAACATAATCATTTTCTTGCCTCTTAAATCCAACAATAGCCGAATAAAGCTGAGAGGAACCTGCCCCCACTTACAAGAAATTACAGTTTCACAATTTCAATAATCGATACTACATCGAAAGAATGCAGGATCACTCATTTCCTGGTGCTAATACAGTCGTGGCTTCTTATCTCAAACCTACAATTACATTTGAAGATAAGCTGGAATTTCTCTTTTGTAACCAGCTAGAGTGGTGGGTATACGCCATTCTTTGGCGTTCATCCCAAAATTGTGATGGCCATCTCTTATCCTTCGGCAATGGCCATTTTCGTGGAGAGCACAAACTTGACCAGAAAAAAACAATGAAACCCTACTACCCTTTTGCCTCTCTAATCACCGATGACGTCACCAGTGCTAGCAAGGTGACTAATACAGGTATAGATGTCAGTGATGAAGTGGAGAGATTCTATGTTGTGTCACTGACATACTCGTTTAATACAAGTGAGGCAAGCGTGTCACCGGTGAGAGCATATTTGTCACAGATTCCGATCTGGTTAGGTGGAGGTGATGCACTTGTGGGGGCCAGTGGGTGCGAGAGGTCGCGTGAGGCTCAGATACATGGGATCAAGACAATAGTGTGGGTCCCTGTGTCAGAAGGGGTTCTTGAGCTTGGATCATGGGACTGGATCCCGCAAGATAGGGTTTTCATTCAGCAGGTATCATTTTCTTACGAGCTTGGTCAGGAAAATGTTGAAGGAAATTATTGAAATTTAATTTATCATATCATTGTTTCTGAACTATCCAATCAGACACATCTTTAATTTGTTGCATTTTTTTTTCTTTTTCTGGGAATGATTGTTTCTTAATTTGTTCTATGTAACTAATTAAATTCATATTTCCATGTACAGCGACAATAAGAAATTAGTCAATAACAAGAAATTACAAAAGAGTTTTACAAAGTGAACAGAAAGGAACCGCAACTTGAGATAGAGAGAGGAATGGTGATCTTATCACAGTTCCTCTTCCTTCTCTCTGTTTTTTTTGTTTTTGTTTTGCGTTTCTTTGTTTTGAAAGGTGATCTTCTTTCTTTCTTTTTTGTTTTTCTTTTTGTTTCTTAATTTCTTTCTTTCTTTTTTATTTTATTTTTTATTTGTTTCTTTATGTTTGTTCTGTTGCATCTGTTTTTTTGTGAAGCTAATATATTGCTTAAGATGTAATCTCTTACTAATTGTACAGAATTAATGGAAATATGTACTTTGGTTAAACTGATTTCAAATAACATACTAAGAAACGTTGTTCTAATATATTGATATTTTAAGAAAAATATTTCTTTATTGTAATTTTTTTATAATATTATTTACAAATCATATTAAACAATTTTGATACAAATACTATTACTTATATGGAAAATTACATTATCAGAACTCTACAATTTTTTTTTCCTACTTCTTGCTATCGTCTAAAACAGTTCATGAGAAATTTAAGGATTTAACACATTTGAAGTAACAATGTTGTACGACTTGAATTTTACTTGATACTATCGGAACCTTTTTACATGTTAAATAAGTGATTCATTTATATGTTTAGAGATTCCATGCATATATTAATGAGTTAACTAAGTAGGTCGTCTGTGCCTTGCAATACCTCATCACTCCCGATCCCGAATGTGCAAGCACCTGTATGTATGCTTGACATTATCAAATAAAACCAAAACTAAAGATATTGTTTTTAATATTTGACATGCTTATAATTTATTCAATTTATACTATAAATTCTTGTTTTCGATACGTCTCATGAATACTGACAATATATCCAGGCAGTTGCAATCTTAAACAATGGTACCGGACCAACCCATGGCACTGGGCTCAGTAATGGCCTGGTTTTATTATCATCTCAAGATTCGGAGCATTCACTGTCTGAAGAACCGAATCCATTATTAGAGAAGCCCAAGACCAATGAATATAGAAGAAAATCTCGTATTATGCGGCACCCACCCGTAAACCACGTGGAGGCAGAAAGGCAGCGTCGTGACAAACTCAACCACCGGTTTTATATGCTCCGCTCGGTTGTACCAAAAGTGTCCCGAATGGACAGGGCATCTCTTCTGGCTGATGCGGTGGAATACATAAAGGAATTACGTGCTCGTATTGATGCATTAGAGGCTGAGGCAAAGCGTGACAAAAATGAGGCTGTGGTAGATTCGGCTGTTCTCCCTCCTTTTAAGGTGAAAAGAAGCACTAGTGCTATCTCCTCACCTATGTTGATTGAGGTGGAAGTGCGCATGTTTGGGACAGAGGCACTGATTCGGGTGCAGTCTGATGGAGGCAGCAGGACCGATGCACCTGCAAGGCTGATGGGTGTATTGGGCGACATGAGGATGGCGGTGCACCATGCATGTATAACTACCATAAAAGATGTGATGGTGCAAGATGTGGTGGTGAGTTTGCCATTTGGTGAGATGAAAGGAGAAGAAAGCATTCGATCAGCACTTCTGGCAAAACTGGGAAACAATATTACTGAGCAGAATTGATCTATATTCCATGGTGCCTTTGAAATTGAGTACATTATTTCAAAACTGAATATCAAATTCTCGATTGTATGTCTGTAAGATAAAGAGGTTGTGTTGTATGATAATTGGTGAATCAGTTTTACTATAAATGTGTCTCAATAATGTTGGTTGGCATTGTTAGTTCCTGTACTTAGTATATATTATTTGTATTTTGGTAGTGCTTGGTCTTTAATTATTATAAGTATTAAGGCAAACTATTAGGTGATGTACAGATGCAATCTACAGATATGGTCCTTATATAAAATATGTTTGCTTTTATTATCTATTCAATCTTTATGTAACTAAACCTGTAGAAATATAAATGTAACCTGTGAGATCTATATATTTAGTAAAGCTAGATTGTGCTATGGGATTGGCTCTAAACGACGAATGAAAATTATCGAAACCGATCTACTTTACGAGTGATGTATATGCATGCAAAATTTGGAAAATTTTGAATTTTTTTAGTGTGAAGTCAAGCGGTAAAAAAAAATTAAATTTTATGAGTTATTTTAATGCATTTATTTTCATTATTTTTTTACCACTTGACTTTGTACTAAATAAGTTTCAAAATTTAAGATGTACACACATCACTTGTGAAGTAGATCGGTTTCAACGGTTTAAATTCGTCATTTGAATTAAATCTAATAGATTTTAGAGTATGCTCACAACTAGCTATATATTATCATCTATAATATTTTGGTTATCCAGAATCCTCAAAGAATATGGTATATTGAAATAAAATTATAGCAACATTTGGCGGGATTGGTGTGGAAATTGGAATTGAGAGCTACTACTAATGGAAATTGGAATTGAATGGTGATCTTGGATTCCCAGTTCTTTGTACGTCTTGTCATGTAAATCAGTACTCAATTTTGTTAATTGAATGCTTGATTGCACACTAAAGCCTCTGATGGATATTTGAATGTAAATGCCCATATGAGTGAATGCATGTGTTTGTCAGTTTTGGAGTACCAAATTCTAAAACTGTATAAATAAAACTGTAAATTACAGCACTTAATGAGGAATTTTCTTGAATATTTGTATCAAATTGTAATGAACGACTCAGATCTCATTATACTTTATCAGGTTTTCCACTGAGTAGGCCCAAAATGTTTGTTGCATGATTATTCAGATTTTAGGCGAAATCACGTACGCCTCGTGAAATTGTATTGACTTATAAAAGTTACTAAATGGCTACGGCTAATACAGCATAACCAACCAGCGATCTTGGCATGCACCCTCATACAACTATATGGAATCACAACAGTGGACCAAATAGTAACTATTCCTGCACCTTCTCCTTTTCTGAAAGACTTAATCCGATTGGTATCGTTCTATATGTGCTCCACAGAACCGGATGAGGCAACATGCCAAGAGCTCTGGCGATGGCATAGCTCTGGTAAGTTCACTTCCTCTACGGCATATGGAGTAATGCATGACAGAGGGATATAATCACATCCAACCTGCGGTTCTGGAAGATTAAAGCCCCGCAAAAGGGAAAAATCTTCCTCTGGTTGGTACTCAACAACAAAGTCCTCATGAAGAAGGTCTTCGTAAGAAGGGGTTGTATGGTGGTGCCAGACTGTAAGGTGGTGAGATTATGGCGAGGACTATTCAGACAAATGAGTATACCACCACACATGGGCCTCACTATAACATATGACTGGTGGAATGGAAGAGGAAGCATGGGCCGCCTACAGAGGGCAGTTTGGGATACTACCTGGACGGCACAAATGTGGGCGTTATGGAAGGAGTGTAATAGAAGGACCTTCGCCGACAAGGCTAGACTGGTACATCATCTTATCCATAATACAACGATGGATATCCATAATTGGACGAATTTTCTATAAAGAGATGACGTCCTGGAGGATATGATTGTATATCCTTGAGTTAGATTTACGTTCATAATGATTGTATAGAGGACTAGGGAGATACAAGTAGACCTTTTGTAAATAACTTGTTTTTCATAAATATATATGTTGGAGCTTATCCTTCCAACCTTCCAAAAAAAAAAGTACTCATCAATCAATATTGGAGCTAGAACATTCACAGAAGTGCATTCGCAAAGTGACACATCATTTTCCAAATATCCTTAATTAGGAGAAATTAAAGGGAGTTTCGTGCACACTAGAAATTGTCCCAAAAGACTCGTGAATTGCTAAAATTTTTATTAATATCCAAAATAAATAATTAATTTGAAAAACTGCACCCCTTCGTCCAGGAATTCCAAAAATGTCCAAACCGCAAATAAAGTTTCCAGTTTTGAGCTTCCTTTCCGCAAAAAATCCCGTTTCTAGGCCTTCCAAAACCGGAGAAAAAGTTTCCGGTTTCTAGAACCAGAGATTAAATTTCCGGTTATTTGATTCATAACCGGGAATTTTGTTTCCGGTTCCAAAACCTGAATTTTTTTTAACTTTTAATTCACAATGTAATGAGATTGAAAATCAAATACTGCTTGGTTTTTTAAGTCAGAATATCCTATTCTGAGTCAAAGCTCTGTCACCTGAATCAAATTAGTATCCCAGCTTCAATTTGAATTTTTAAGTCATCCTAGAAATATTATTTGTTTATTTAATGAGATCAACAAGGCAATATTTGACTTTCAATCAATACAGTATGGTCAAATATAATGTTATTTGTTTATTTAATGAGAAACAAGATCCCCAAAGCATTATTATTGTACCAGCTTCATTCACAGAAAAGAGAAATCAACCTAATTAACAAGATCAACAAGGCAATATTTGACCATATAACATGGGGGACAATTATACGGTACACGCCAAGCAATATTATTTGTTTATTTAATGAGATTGAAAGTCAAAAAATCCTGGTTTTGGAACCTGAAACAAAATTCCCGGTTTTGGAACCGGAAACAAAATTCCCGTTTTTGGAACCGGAAACAAAATTCCCGGTTTTGGAACCGGAAACAAAATTCCCTGTTATGAATCAAGAAACCGGAAATTTAATCTCCAGTTCTAGAAATCAGAAACTTTTTCTCTGATATTGTAAGGCCTAGAACCGGGATTTTTATTTGTGGAAAGGAAGCTCAAAACCAGGAAATTTTTTTGCAGTTTGGACGTTTTTGGAATTCCTAAGCGAAGGGGTGCAAGTTTTTGAAATTAATTATTTATTTTGGATATTAAAAAAATTTCGGGTGAAATTGTATAAATGTAACTAATCAATCAATACAACACGACAAATTCTGGGTCCAGGGATCCAAATTCCAATTATTATAAGGTCACCAGCTTTTCCTATTTGGAATAATGGCCTACCTACCATTGCATATCAATAATAGTGAAAGCATAACTTTGGATCAATAATTTCGAGGGCCACAGTTAGTTGTGTTAAAAAGGAGACTGTAATGATCCCCTCCCACCCCTCAAGCTACAATAAATTATATTTTAAAATCTCAACACTAAATTCTCTTTACAACTTCAAAGTTTTTTTCAACAAACTTCAATTCACAATCTTCTTTTTTCATTTCATTTTTTTTAATAGATCTCATTTCTCATTTACTGTTGTTCTTATCAAAGTGAAAGATGATAAAAAATATATTTATGACTATCTGCTGAACAGACTTCTATTTCTTTCTTTGTTTTGTTTGTTTTGTATTTTTTTAACTGCATTATTTTGTGTATGTAGAGCATAGATAGTTTTAGTTGTTTTTAACACACTCTTTTCTTTTAAATATACAAGTCCCTAGTATTTTACTGAATGGTTAGTTGCAAGCGCACAACTGATCGGTGTTGTATTTGGGACATCAAATCACATAGACAACGGAAATATTGATTTAAAGTAAAAACAAATAAGGTAAAAAAAAGGTGGGGTTGTTGAGTTGTTGTTGTTGTTTGGAAAAGTAAACAATGTAAAAACAAATAAATGCAACAGATGGTGGAAGTCTAAGGACTTCCGACTTTCATATCATTTGAGATTATTACTACTCAGTCCTTCTTTTACAATTTAACTGATATGAGAAGGATACTAATCCTAATTTGGTGTGAGGTTCCACTTTCAGTCATCATGGTTAAGTGCATAGAACTGAAGTGTTTTGTTACCCTACCTAAACCTACTAGGCGTCACTTTTAAGTGCATGGAACTGGATTGACTAAGACCATGAAGTTTTGAAAAACATAGATCTAGACTGAATACTGCTGCAGTGTGTCACGGTTAGGTACATGCATGGAAAACAATTATTCAATCCTGATCTAGGATCCCACTAAGATTCTAGACGTTTCTTTGATCCATACTAAGCCTAGCTTCAAAGTTCTATTTTCTAGTCTTTTTCGGGAACAAGTCTTAACATAGATCTAAGTGTTTGGTAACTAGATACGTTGTCACCACAACCAACCCTAACTACCTCGCACTTAAACTACCTATGCAAGTTTGTGGTGTCACTACAGGCATCCACACAAGTATAAATTTGTCACATAATACACCATAAACAAAAAATAACACAATCAATCGAAGATATCACATTGAGACAAATCTCTTATAGAGTAAAAAGACTCGAAACGAGTAAGTAATATTTTAGACACCAAAATCAAGTCCTACAATAATTGCCCCGGAGAGAGTTTAGCCTCTAAAACCACGAACGTCTTTTACGTAATTTTCTCTTTCAAATGAGATCAATGATGAAGTATTTTTGGGTTCTCAGTCGTTCAAATATTCCTACCTTGTCGTTCAAGTATTCATACCTTGTCGAGCAAATTATATACTTCTTATTGCAAGTATTCAAATTTAAGATATCAAGTATTTCTAAAAAAAAAATGGACATATCAACTTTCCTTTATCTCTCTCATCACACACCCATCTTTTACACATTTTTAGAAGTGATTTTTTTTTTCCTCCGTTCAATCTCACCCATATTTCTAACGATCTGTGACGAATTATGTGAATCTAAAATCAAGAACGTCTTCTACGCAATTTTCTTTTTCAAATGTGATCCATGATGAAGTGCTTTTGGGTTCCCCGTAGTGCAAGTATTCATACCTTGTCAAGTAAGTATTGATACCTCATCATGCAACTATTCATACCTCGTCGTGCAAATATTGATACATCATCAAGCAGAGTATTGATACCTCGTTGTGCAAATATCTATATCTCATCCTGTAAGTATTCATAACTCATCGAGCAAGTATTTATACCTCGTAATGCAAATATATATAGTTCGTGTATCAAGTATTTGTACCTAACATATTCTATCAATTTTTTTATCATATGGCACTACATGACATCTGAAAATATTAATATCAAGTATTTTAAGTATTTATAACTCGTCATGCAAGTGTAAATGATTCATATTTCAAGTATTTGTTCCTAACAGATTATATGAAATTTTAATTTTTTTTCATATGACACTGGATAAGGTCTGAAAGAATTAATATCAAGTATTACAAGTATTTATACCTCATCATGCAAGTGTGAATAGTTCATGTATCAAGTGTTTGTATTTGACAGATTCAATCAAAAAAAAATCCTAATGACATTGGATGACGTTTGAAAGTATTAATATCAAGTATTGTAGGTATTCATACCTCGGTATGTATGTGAATAGTTCATGTATCAAATATTTATATCTGACAGATTCTATCAATTTTTTTCCGTTATGCATTGGATGATGTTTGAAAGTATTAATATCAAATATTTTAAGTATTTATATATACCTCATCATGTAAGTGTGAATAGTTCATCTGTCAAGTATTTTATTAAGTTATTTTATAATAACAGTGCACAATTAAATTATTTATGCAGTATTAAAACAGCAACAACCCTACTAAGAAATCACTTAACGCATCAAACATTCAATGTACTACAAGTAGTTAGATCACAGTAATTTAAGTGAGAGGTGCTTGTATAAAAATCTGGAGTCGATGAAAGATGCGTACAAAGGGAGGGGTTTATATATCGTGAAAATTGTTTCTCTCAATTTCACTAGTTGTCTCTCAAGCCATGCTCTTATTCTCCCAAATTAAAAATCGACAAATTACCTAAGCGGTGACATTCTGAATTGGCAAGTTCGACCAGGAGGATTTGCGCTTTCGCCTCCTGCTCCAAAATTAGTAATTGGAAAATTTCACCATTCAAGGCACCAGGGTAAAAACAAAGATTCAAGTTTCAAGCTTGGACTCCTACCGAGGGAGCACCTGTTCATCCATGCTGGTTTGAAACATTGAATATAAGATTCCAAATTGACAAACTCGATTTTAAAAAGTAAATTTCTATAGTAAGATCTCAAATTGCCTCCCTGTTCAAGCATCTTGACTTTCCGAGTTTCTCTATCGAGCTTCTTTACCGACAAGATGTGGGCCTTGACCTCATTGCCGTCGATGAGGAGCTTGTGAGTCAGAAACTTGGATCCGCCTTTGGTGTCGAGTTGCCGATTCAAGAGAAGGAAAGTGAAAGAATAGTTGGGGAGGACGTGTACATGGGGTAGTGAGATGGAGCGTGCACAGGAGCACTCGCGCAGAGACCGCTGAGTGTGGTCGGGTGGCGGAAGCCGGGCTGGTCGCAACTTAATTTTTCTTTTTCTTAAAAGAGGAATCGAACTGGGAGAGAAAGAACGGCTTTGGCAGTTAGAGGATTAATGAGTTTGGGGGAATTTAAAAATTTGTTAACAACTGGATTTGAAATTCGGGGGATGATTAAGGGATTCAGGAGCGGGGGATGATATAATTTCCCTTTTTTATTTCTGGTTCTATGATATAAAGACTTTGTACTCCATTGTTTCTAATGAGATATAGCAAGTGGGCTGCTCATTGAACTTAAAAAAATGACCACAATGCCCTCTATTGCGACCCTTCAGCACTTTGCCTTGACATAAATATACTCTCTGGTGTCGGCCGTAATACATTTTTAATGTTCGGAGTACATTATACTCAACCCGGTAGTATAAGGACAAGCACTGGAAATAAATAAATCCATGCACACAATTACCAGTTCAAGAACCTAGTATTTCAAACACATTAAAATGTGACATTCAAAAAATTAAATCAACCAATAATTTCGATATCTTGACATGATCTTGAAACAGCAGCTAATAAATTCTGCAAATTCACAAAATTTTAGATGATACAAACCATTCATAAATCACACAATTCAATAAACAAAAGTTCAATAACATTTTAAGTATTCCTAGGAGGTGAGAGCTATCAGCTTCGGAACAAATCATCTAAAGGCGAATCCATCAGCTTTCAACCATGGGCAATTAAGTGGCGTTTCTCTGCTCATGTCTAAAACAATATGAAATATTATAAATATCAATTTCAAGCAAATATAATTCCTATAACTTAAATGTTGATATGTACCCAACGTCAATACATGAGATTCCGATATGTAATATATTTGTATGTGAGATAGTATTGTGCAGGTAAATTTATAGACATAAAATTACAACTTTAAATGTACCTTGTGTTCTTAATGATCTCTTCATTTGCATACCTCTGCAAGTACGTCTGCATAAAGAAATTGTTAGATATTATGATGCAAATGGGCCCGAGTGAACTTGAGCTATCAAACTTAATGTAAAGAAAGGGGCAATTTGCTAATAAAAATAAAAGATATAAAGAAACCTGATCAAGAAAGTTGCTAAGGCTCTGATCTTGCTCTTTGATAAATACACGGCAATTCTCATCGGTTTGTGGGGCACGAGGTCCAAGGGACCGAGCTACATTCTCCACAAATTTTCTCAGTATAAGCATGAACATCTCGTCAGTGAAGTGCTGTTTTACCAAAAACGGCCTCAGCTTTGCCGTAGCGAAACCTATGAGAGCCCATTTGAAGCTGCTATTGTCAACTTCATCTGTTTTAGTTCCTGATGTGTCTCCTTTTGTCATGATGACATTTGGTTTTGGCTGTGATGGCCCCTCTGTATAAACAGCAGGTGTAGGGTCCATCGAGAAGGTATTTATAGAATGTGATTTTAGGGTACCTGCATCTGAGTTCATTACCGCTTTTCCTTTCACATCCCTATGGTTTTGATATGAAATCTGTGTGTTACAGGAAGCTTTATCCATCAAAATTCCATCCCGTCCCTTATTTTGGTTCGCATCTAGTTTAATCACAGAAGAACTTGCTACTCCCGGTACTGTCCATTTAGTGCCTGTTTGGGCCTCTTTCGGGCGATAAGCACTTGAATTTCGAACACCAGGGCCACCCTGGTTACAACCAGATGCTCTTCTGCATATCAGTTATTATAAAGGCTTAAAAACAGTAACTAATTAATTAGTAAAAACATCATTGGGGATTGGCACTTAGCAATAACAAGGAATAACAAAAAAAAAAAAAAAAGTTCTGAGTCGCAATCTTTGTCAGCGACAGTGCAAGATGTGGAGTTGGGCCAGTCATCATCCTAAAAAAGACTGAGGAACTCCCAGTTTATTAATTATTGATATTTCTTCGGTAATATTTGTAAGAAATTGATGCGCAACTAGTGACCATGTTTGTTGATGAAGTTATATAAGAAAGTTTTTAATATGTTATGAGGAACTAAAAATTGTTCTCATGTTGGGTTATATGAATGGAGGATAAGACTAATAATATGGCATATGAGGTCGCATGTTCGAAACCCGGATGGGGGATGTTTAGTTGAATAATGATAAAATTAATTGATTTTATAAATGCAGAAGCTTCTTAATAATTATAAGTGATAAATGTCATGATACATGAGTTTTGTGAGTTAACAGTAATGTACATATTCTGCTTCTTAATAATAAAAATAATTTATTATGTCAAGTTATCATGCCAAGTTAAAGTAGCACACAAACAATATGCAACCCAATTATTAATAACATAAATAATTATGACGTGCTAATATTATTTTAGTTCGGTTGACAATATTAATTACAAAGCATGTATTGATTTCAAATTTTTAGTGCACAAGTCAATGATTACTTGATTCATCTACAAAGATGAAATGACGATCTGTCGCTGTAACTTTCCTCTTTTTAGAGCTTATTGAAGATCCAACCAAAAAAGTACAACATGAATTCCAAAATTTAAATACATCCTAGTATCATATATGTTTTCTGACAATTGAGTTTTGGGCTCCTCTCTAGCAACAAATTTTAGAGGAAGTTTACATGAGTTGAACAGTTCGTCAAACTATTTTAATATGTAGTTATATATACCTGTCGAAGCCACACACAGGATAGAGGTTAGACCTAGACTGATTCCTTGCATCAGGGATAGTGTGATGATCGGTGTTGCCCCACCCGTCGGTCGTGTTATTGTTATTGTTCTGCTTTCTGCCTCTTGACCTTTCCAGAGGCTGTTCATTATTGCTCCACCCAGTTATTCTTTGTTTGGGTTCAGTTGAAGTGTTTCTGTCACTTGATTTAGATACATGACGTTCCCTTCAGCAAATTAATTTGATTTTATCATTAGAGTGATGATTATCTCATCACAAATTTAGCATTTACAGTAGAGTTCAACAATACAGCTGTAATAAAGTACGGCTTAGAACTTCCTACTTGAAAAATATCAAAAGAAAACAATAATGCTGGCACTGAATGGGCTAGAACCGTACCAAGGACAAGATGATTTTTCTTTTGTTCAGATAAAACTTAAAAATTAAAAAATAATATTAGATATCTTTCAAATTTTGTGAAAATTGAAGAGGCACACATACCTAGTGGAGCCATGATAAGTCGTGTGTATGGACTTATTCTTGCTCCATGCATCGACGCTAGTATTATCAAGTGCATTGCCCCATCCATCAGTCTTTGTGTTGTCATGATTTGGCTGGATATCGTGTGCAGCCCGAGACCAAGGTGACAGAGACCTTGATCTGGATAAGTCTACATGTGATGGACCCCATTTTTCAGATGAAGATTGTCGGCCCCACCCATCACGTTCAGTTCTGGTTTGATTTACCAAAACAAATAGCTGTTAGTATTTGATAAGAATTTAATATATTTAATAGTGAAAGAGAGAACACGGCAGAAATTTAACTTGTATCCGTATTCTCTTACTCTCTTACTCACTTAAATATTACAAATGACAACCTCTCTATTTATAGTTTACATGGTGCCCTTTAAATAACCTAGAACATAAATGTCATTAAACATGACACAATTATCAAGTGCATGAATTGCACATCCCAACATGACCCTAGAAAAACTAAATATTTAATGTATCTAGAAAATCTAAATACATTCACTCTAACCATTTGACTAATTGACCAATTAATTAAGTAATTAAGTTTACTATTTTCAACAATAGCAGTAAGTAAAAGAATCAAGACATACTTGCTGAGATCAGCAATAAAAATCCGTACATTACATGATGCATGATTTTGTGAGTTATGGAAATGTACATTACGACAGTACAGTACATATTTTGCTTCTGAATAATAAAATAATACAAGTACTATTGTAATGCCAAGTTTAAAATAGCAAAGACACTATATGCAACCCAATAATTAATAACATAATAATTATAAGGTGTTAATCTAATTTTAGTTTATAATTACTAACATAATAATTACAAAGCATGAATTGATGTTTAATGATATTTCAATATAACTTAGTATAGATTTTAAAAGGCAGTTTCTGCCAAGCAAAATGCACAAGTCAATCATAGAATTCAAAAATATAAAGTACATCCGAAGTTTATATATCTTGGACTTAAAATTGAGTTTTTAATAACCACCTCTCTCTAGCAACAAAATTTAGATGAAGTTTACATGATTTAAACAGTTCATCAAACTGGAATGGTGTGTGTAGTTGTATGTACCTATTGAAGCCACCATCAGGCGAAAGGTTAGACCTAGACTGATTCCATGAATAAAGGTATAGTTTGATGATCAGTGTTGCTCCACCAGTCAGTCGTGTTATTATTATTGTTCTGCTCTCTGCCTCTTGACCTTTTCAGAGGCCGTTCATTGTTGCTCCGTCGAACTTTGCGTGAGCGGCGATGGTACCGTCCAGTTATTATCCTTCTGGGCTCAGATAAACTTTAAAATTAGGAAAATGATAGCACCGTACCAAAAAAAAATGCTTTTTCTTTTGTTCAGATAAACTATCATATAAGAAAAATATTATTCGATATCTTGCACATTTAGTGAAAATAGAACAGGCACACATACCTATTGGAGCCGCAATTAGTCCAGTGTAGGGTTTTATTCTGACTCCATGCATCAATGCTATTATGATCAAGAGCATTGCCCCATCTATCAGTGTTTGTGCTGTCATGAATTGGCTGGACATCCTGTGCAGCCCGAGACCAAGGTGACAGAGACCTTGATCTGGGTAGGTCTAGATGCGATGGGCCCCATTGTTCAGATTCCTTTTTGTTGCCACTATTTTGTAGATTCTGTGCCGCCTGAGACCAAGGGGATAAAGGCCTTGACATGGATTGGGTCATAGATGGAGATTGTCGGCCCCACCCATCACATTCAGTTCTGATTCGATTTATTGCAAGGAAAAAGGTGATTTGGTGAGGTAATTTTTAATTTACCAAAACAAATAGCAGGAAGTAAAAGAATTGAGACATACTTGTTGAGATCAGCTATCTGTGAATGACTGCGCCTCTCATTGTCTTGACTCCTGTTGACATTGCTTAATTTGTTAAAAAGAATGATATGTAAAAAAATATTGCAACACCGACTTGGAGTAGCGGCAAGATATTGATCATGACTCTTAATTAATAAGAAAAGTATTGCATAACATTTGCGCAAAACTGAAAAGAATACAAGTTGGGATGATCCATCGGTCTTCCTGATCTTCTGCATATCAATTATTAAAATGGCTTAATATAGTAACTAGTAATGAGGAACAACATCGATTAATTAGTACATCACAATAAAAACCTTCACACCTAAAAAATTTAGCCAGGACCATAGATTTTGGAAGTTCTCCATTAACCTAATGAACCTTAAAAGTAAAAAGGACTATTAATTTTTTTAATTACTACAAATATTACAGAAAAGTATTTTATTTGTGTTTATAATACTTAACCAAATACCTAACGCAATCACTGTCTGCGGGAAAAATTCAGTATGAAAACCAGCACCACGATGTAAAATATTGGTATAATTTTTTTTGTTCAAAAATCACTATGCAAGATATTGGTATAATTTTATTTTTGTTCACAACAAAAAATAATTTGGAATGTTCCGTAGAGCATTGCTGTTAAAATAAATGTACTTCTTTCGTTCTTTCATTTCTCTTTCTGTTTTACTTCTTCATTTTTATCATTGTCACCTTTCTGTAGATTGCAAAATTTCGTATTCATCCAATCGTTGTCAGCCACAGTTCGAGAAGCGGACTTGGGTCATCTTCCTCAAATGATTGACGAACTCCAAATTTATTATTTCTTGATACTTCTTTGATAATATTTATAAGAAAATGATACACCTAACGACCGTGTTTAGCCCACATCCCTACACCAGATTGAATCTTACTGGTAATTGACGAGTGAAATCCTACTAATGCAAGATATCTAAGAACAAGTTCTGGTAGTTTGATATGAGGGAAATCCTACTAATGCTGGTTCTATGAATGGAGAATATTTAAGACTAATATTATGGCATAATGTTCAAATGTTTTGTTAGAATAATTATAAAATCAATAAAAAATTTAAATCCCAAAGCTTATTTATAATTCTTGTGGGTGATAAATGTACAACAGTACAGTTCATATCCTGGTTCTGAATAATATAAAAAAGCTTATTTTGTTAATTTTAAATAATATAAGTACTATTATATGACAAGTTGAAATAGCACAAACAATATGCAAACCTAACTATTATTAACATAGTAATTATCTGGTTATAATTTTATTTTTGTTCGGTTGACATTATTATATTTCAATATAACTTAATTAGTATTAGATTTGAAAAAGGAAGTTTTGTCCAAGCGAAGTACACAAATCAATCATAACTTATTTCATCAATAGAGATGACAAAACTTCTGTCGCCATAACTTCCCTCCATTTCGAGTTTATTAATGATCCAACCAAAAAAAGTACAACAAGAATTCAAAGAGATAAAATACATCCTAATTCGATATATGTTTTTCTCAAAATTGAGGTTTTGAGCTCCTCTCTAGCAACAAATTTAAGAGAAAGTTTACATGAACAGTGTCATCAAAGTGGAATGGTATATATGTTGTTATATATACCTGTCGAAGCCACCATCAGGCGAGAGGTCAGACCTTGACTGATTCGTTGCATCAGTGATAGTGTGATGATCAGTGTTGCCCCATCTGTCAGTTGTGTTATTGTTGTTGTTCTCCTCTCTGCCTCTTGGCTTGTCCTGATTCTGTTCATTGTTGCTCCCACCAATTTTGGGCGAGCAGCTACGGTCCCTTTTGACACTGCATAATTAATAAAAAATAAAGATATGATAGAAAATACTGAAGCATTTCTTTGGGTAGAGGCAAGGTATTGATCATGAATCTTGATTAAAATAAGGTATCTGCATAAAAATAAAAATTGAAGAGAAATATAACAATAACAAAAAAAAACTTCAGACCAGTTTGGGTGATCCATCCGTCTCCCTTCAATGGATTCATCAGTTTTGCCCCTGAAACACAAAAAAATTGATATCTAAAAGATAAATAAAAAATTGCTAATTTTCACACGATGAAAAGATAGCATTGCAATTGATGTCTGCTAGATGTACTGAATTTAGAATTAAGAAGGTTTAATCATTATTGTTAATGAAATAAGTTCACATTTGACAATTTTGGTGGCGCAAGAAGATTATGCACCACTTTCAGGTACAGAAATTTCTCCTCTGGAATCTGGAGTGGGGTGTTCAGGCCTTCTAAGATTACTGGAAAGACCACTACTATAGCTTAAATAGTGTCAGAGAAAATAACAGCAAACCAAGAATTCAGAATTTCAAGAAGAAATTTGGAAAAAGACCTACCTTGGTGTATTTCCTTCCCTGCATTGACCAGCTACTATCGATGATAGGTCTATGGATGGAAATAAGTGTGATGGAGGCCATTTAACGCTCATTCTAGCATTTCTACAAGTAAGCATTTTAGAACTTGGTCACCAAATGCTTCATACAAAGTTCATAACATACACCAAAACCTTAAATTAGAATCAAATGAATAAGGGATCCGAACCTTGTAATTCTGCCTCTACCGCATCCAGGAAACATACTACCAGATGGGTTGGATGAGTGAGGATTGGATTCAACAGGAGATGTGCTCGACCCATCAGACATCCTCTGCCCTTCATTATTAGTAGACTTTCCCCATCCATTATTAATTTGAGCTAGAGACCTGCTCCTAGACCGTGTGCAAAAGTGAGGGTTGGGTTCTTTCTGACTGGAAGGCATGCCCGACCCGTCATGCTGCTCCTTCTCTTGACTTGTTTGGGCCATGGCGTTGCACTTCATTTTGTAACCTGCTTGTAAAATTCAATTTATGAAGAACATTTTAAGTGAGCTGTACACAATTAAATTAAAAAAAATCTACATTCAATGCAAACAATTGATCATAAATACTGTATGCTTTGCCTACTTCATAAAAAGGAAACAAATAATCCATGTGCTCTGTGTTATAGTAGCAAAATTTAGAAAAAGTATATAGCACTGGAATAAAGTTTAACATAAACCCTAATTTTCTTAGCTGACATCAGTTATGACGTAAAATCACAAAAAAAGGAGTAAAATCCCACTGTATTTTTGTTAAAAAAATGCATAAGCGCTAACCTAAGGATAAACAAAACTGGGTTGGAGAACCTCACACAAATAAAGAGAAGCTGCGAAAGGAATAATTTCATAAAACAATGGTTAGCTTCATAATTAAAAAAAAAAATTCATATAAAAAACAAAACTTCAACTTAAAACTAGTATGCGACTTGTTGAAAATATTCAACAAAATTAGCATCACATGATATTGAATAAAAAAAAGAAGTAAATATGAACTGTTGGAAATATTTATTCAAAAATTATTTAATAGAAGGTATGATGTGGATCTAAATTCTTCATTATATGTACCTGTGTGTGAGAGAGAGAAACAAATATTATAGAAAAATGGGAAGTATTGGAATATAAATTAGAAATAATTTTTGACAATCGTCAAAAAAGTTGTAAAATTAATTCTCAAAAAATCTCAAATAACCAATTTGTATGAATATTCATCTGCTAGTAGCTTTGGTAATATCACACAGCCTATATATATAGACAAGATATAGAGAAAGAAACATTAATCAGGGTTAGAGAGGAGTAATTTTACCTGAAACCTTTCCAACGAGTCAGAAAGAAGAGAGACACAGGAAAGAGAATGAGAGGCTTTTGTACAAAATGTTGGAGCTTCAAAAACAAAATGTTGAGGAAATGGAACCGGAGAAGACAGCCTTAAACTAAGTGAAGTACAACAAAATGGAAGCTACCACTAAACAAATAAATGCTTAACGATTATTGCCTATTATACATATTACCAACTGGGAACAGGTTGTATCTGATGTGTTTTATGCCCGGTCCGGACCGTGTGATTTGCATTAAGATTTATGCAAAAATTAAAATTAGAAACCATCCCATGAATCTAAACCAGGTGCGCAAATTTCGATGCGAATCAAACAGTTTAGACTGATATATTGGACCGAATTTGGTCCGATGCCCGTCGGACCCCCTTTACTCACAGTCATTTATTGTCAAACAACGGAACCATGACACTTTTTGTGTATAAAAACAAAAATGAAGCTGAAACTGAAAAGCGGTAATTTTTTACCACAGTTCTGAAAGAAACCAGAATTAGAAAGTAATTAATGTTACTATTCAAAAAGGATGTTGGTGGGTTTCTTTGTAGAGGATTGGTCACTAGGACGGTAGTTATTAAACAGATGCGGTTTTCATAATTAGAACACACAAAAAAAAATCTTAATTAACAAAAATATTAAATCAATAGACTTATATATTAGTGTATGTAGAGTTTTGTAGAGCAAAATAAGTAAGGAACTGGTCACAAAATAAAAAGAAAAACTAAAAACTAAAAAGTACGAGTTTTAAAGTGTGTTTGGAATTTTCAAGTTGTTCAATGTCTGGTTCATGCCAGATTTGAGCAAGTATTAATTGCATTTTGGCTATTGTAAAAATACAATGTTGTACATGCCTTTGTCATGCCTCTACTATTTCTACGTTTTTAAAATTTCAATAACTTAAAATTGAAATTTAAAAATAAGAAATTATTCCATTAGCAATATACATCATTTTTTACGAACATATTTAAAATTAACAAGATATGTCGGTTTTGTTTAAATTAGCTTTAATATTATAAATACATAGTAATGCCGAAAAATTTCAAACTTGTTGTCGACCGTAATTTTTAATGTATATATAGAGTAAGTTTTATAGAACTGATCTAGTTGTTCTACTTTGTTAATCGAGTTTTAAAATTTTTATTATGAAGAACTAAAATTTAATAATTTTATTTATGAAAAAAAATATTTAAACCCACCACTATTAAATTTGTTTGATTTGATGGATGAAAGGTCAAATTAATGACCATATAAGGATCTATAGACAATTGAACATATAATTAAAAATAATTGGCTGTCGATAATATAAAATGACTTAAATGAGAATAAATCCTTGATTTAGTGGCAAAAGGCATTGTTTTCTGTTTGGAAGGTTGCCTATTTAAAACTCGGATACGGAGTTCTTTATAAATATTAGAATTTTTAAATTAGATCTCCATTTTTTCTAATAAAATATGTTTTAAACTAACTCTTTAATGGGTAAAATTTTATGTATACCCCTCAAAAACCATAAAACTGCATATTTCCTTTCTAAAATTCGTAATATCATATTTATCCTTCAATATTCTTCACAATTTTACCGAATTTATTGAATTTTCTATTAAAACTTATTTTAAGTTTATAACATACCCATCTTACCATTTACTAAAAAAAATAAAAATATGTAGTTTGTGTATTAAACATGTTCCGTCTTCTAGCCAATCAGTTTTCGAGGAATAATCCATCTCTCTATTTGTAACACATACACAATGGCATTTAGGTACGTGATTGGATGTGTATCGCACGTAAAAACCGACCAATTAGAAGACTCAATATCTCCCGAAAACAAACTATTTATTTTTTATAAATTTGAAATGAGTTATAATAGATAAGTCAATAAATTAAGTAAATTTGTGAGTTTTTGATTTCCCATTCTTATAATGTTATATATATATATTATTTTTAGTTATGTAAAAAATCACTACTATATGATCCAGACTTTATAGATCAAGTGATTTTCTACCTATATAAAAAATAGTAAAATAAATTTAAAAAAATTATCTTTATGTACATTTTAATGTACATATAATGTTGAACAGTTCAAATCAACTATTTGGACTTTAGACACGAACACATGAGTCCACCATAATGTTTTGTAATATGCATATCACTATGACCTACCATAGAGTTTAATTGTTTTTTTGGTCCAATATTTTTTTTTTTTAAAGGCGAACGCTGGTTTCATATTTTTTTTGGTCCAACATTATGGGTAATACAACGGGCCAGATCTGGATTTCATCTAAACTCGGCCTAATCAGGCCCATTGTGATCCATAGTTTGAACATGAGTAACCTAGTTGGTACTCGTATAATTTTTCTTTTTCTTCACCATGCATAGAATTGTTTAGCATCACCATTGTTGAAATATTGTTCGGCTTGGCCTAATTTAAGCCCAGGGTATTTAAAGACGTAATCAAATTGGATGTAAAAAAGTCATGATACGTCATGACACAACACGACACGTGTCGTGACTAGTGTGTTCTGTATCGTAACTACTCGCGTGATGTGACCATTATTAGCAAAATTGGTCCAGCATGGCACGCGAGTTGGTTGATTACGAAATGACACGGCATGTGGTCACGTGAGTCATGCGTGATCAGGACTTTTAGATCTTCATCAAATAGTGAATTTTGATTAACTAAGTCTTAAATTATGCCTATTTTACTCTTATTTGTACAATATTGATCACCAAACAGTGGCAGACTACATTTATTGAACCATGGCCAGATAATTGTCTACTTCTGTCTTTTGAAAACTATATAATCGGAATGTTGTCTACTCCTTGTGAAAATTTTGTCTACTTCTGAACAACACTCAAAGTCTTAATTAGTTAATTCATAGTAGTTTGCAACTCACTAATCATACTTGCAAAAAAAAAAATTACCTACCTCTCGATCACCTAGCTAGACAATATTCACATCTGGATCACTTAGCTAAAAATTCTTACGGAAGAGGCCACAAAATATGACCAAGTCCATTCTCAAGTGTATATCATAGACCAAACATAAATAATAAATAACACATGATTAGACCGTTCAAAAATGTTTTAAAAAAATATCCTAGCTAGAGGGTTATGGCAAATAGAGATGTGCTGCTAATATGCTTAATTTTACTTGCTTCTTTAGATTGCTCAATGTAGGTTAAGAAGGAAAGAAAGAAAAAAAAAATTTGCTCATTGCAAAGTGCGTAACAAATAGATCAAAGCTAATTAGTTACACGGATCTCTATACAGTAAAGGACACAAAATCTGTACTAAAAAGCCAAGTCAAATCTCTCCTTACGAGGCTAATTTCACTACAACAAAACCAGTCTTCAGCGACCGATTCTGTCGCCGGTCGCTGAAACCCAAAAAAAACCAAAAAAAAAAAAAGATTTGGAAGTTTCGGGAACGAACCCTTCTGCGACCGGTGCCTTACCCTTTTGTGACCGATTTGGCCAGTCGCAGAAGGGTGACTCCTAAAAATAAACGCGCCATAGTCTTTTTTCTCTCTCTGATTCTGAAAATTCAAAATCTTTCCTTCTAAAAAACACATTGAACAGTAAGGCGGGAGGACTTTGGTTCTGAAAATTCAAAGTCTTTCTTCTCTCTTGCGCGATATTGTTCTGACCCGGGGTATTTAATCTCTCTTTCTCTGATTTTGGGGCCGACTCTTTCCCCTTCGCATGTGCTGAGAAATCGCTGGTGCCTTTCTTGCGGTGGACTTAGTGCTTGTTTACTGCTTTCTCATTATTTCGTGGTGCTGGTGCCTTTGTTGATTTTTCTCATTTTTTTTATTACGCCTTTCTCATTATTTCTGGTGGGCTTGTTTAACTACCCCTTTCTCATTATTTTGATTGGTGCCTCGGGAATTAATGTGATGCCGTAGGAAATTGTAGAAAGTGAATTGCTTGTGTCAAGTGTGAGATTGTTGATTTTTCTCGACTCGATTGAATTGTTGATCTGGGATTTTAAGCAAATGAGAAATATCCAAACAAGATGAAAAATAACAGCAAAAACAAAAAAAAAAAAAAGCCTTCTGCGACCGATTATTGGATCATCAGCGACCGCCATATCGGTCTCTAATAGTCTTCCTGTCACGCCAACATATACCATCAGAGACCAATCTCATTGGTCATTATAGGGGTCATCTGCGACCGGCGCCTTACCCTTCAGCGACCGGTGACGCCAGCGGGGAGGGCATCAGCGACGGAGCAACGGAGACCGACACTTCTGCGACCGATTTTGGCCTTCTGCGACCGAGACCACCCTTCTGTGACTGGCGCCATAGCCTTCTGCGACCGATTTGGCCGGTCGCAGATGGATCTTGCTGCTGTAGTGTTTAGAGATCTGGTTCATATTTATTTGTTTTGGTGCCCCGAAATCGATACATAAAAAAGAAAACAGTTATATATAAGATCTAATCCAATAACGCCTTGTAGCAATTTGTCAATGGTTTAGTACTGATAACCCAACTCTGCTCTTTTCCCTCATTTCTTCAAAAACATTTTTTATCATGTATCAAGTTATATCTTATATCTGACGTTCAATAATAAGTTCCTGCTATGTGATATGTCAATCTATGAAAATAAACTTTTGTTTCTATACTATTTTGACTGATATTTTGGGATTTTCAAAAAGCCAGAATTTGTAATCTGGAAACTTTATTATCTTTTTTCAATAAAAAATCAAATTCTTCAAATAATTATTGACAGGAACTCTGCAAGTTCAAATAATTTTCAAAACGCCTTTTTTTAGATAAATCATTCTGATAAAAAAAAATTTGAGTACATTAGAGGAAGAAAGGATTGCAGAGGAGTAGGGTATCACATAAAATATAAAATGAAGGTGCTCTGTTCCATGATTTAATAAATTGTTATACTTGGGCTCTCACCTTCTTTCTTTGATCTTTGACTGTGATTAATTCTACATTTCGATAGTAACAAATTGCAATCTCATGTGCCTCAAGCTACGGGCATTGCCCCCAAAAAAATAATAAAAATTAAAATTGCAAATCTCATACTTCTATGATTAATTCTTTAAATTATTCCTATAACGAACCGGATGTGTGCATGACAAACTTAGAGCCCATTGGACCGCTTGTCAGTAACTTGTAACAGCAATTTTGCTGCCAAATTTGGAACAGAGAATCAAGTCTTCCTTTCAAAGAATCACAAATTCAATCCTTCCTTTCTAGTCAGGATCACTCACAAATTCAGTTCCTTCCTTTCCAACCTCTGTGTCTGTGTTGTGTTGTTTTTTCTGACAAAATCAATGGAGTTTTTGCAATCTGGGATAGAGTCTCTTGTCACTGGTTCATGGGAATATAGTGGCGACATCCCTGCAGACAAGGCAGCTCCTCTCTAGATGGAGCCTTCCTGTTCAACGAGGGCTATGGTTACACATACATCTGTGAGGTGAGCACAAGAGAAGTTCAAATTTTCTTTGATATTATTTTTTATTTAATCTTATTGTCAAGCAAACTTGGAACCAACTCAGGTGATTTTCTTAGAGAAAAGCACCTTCCTGCTTGTCTGATCCGAGCCATTCAAATTTGTTGAGATTTGTGTATGAAAAAGTTACTTTATCGAGATACATGAATAGAAAATTTTGAATGGTTTGGATCGGACAAGCAGGAAGCTGCTTTTCTCTAAGAAAAGAAGCAGAGTCGGATCCAAGCAAACTTATGTACGTAATTTATACTTTTCTTAATTCTTTCAACTGCAATGCAACTGTAAATAAATTCATTCATTGATAACTAGAAAATCAACCAAAATTTTATTTCCCCCCATCAAGAGATGTTGTTCTTGTAATTTTGTTCCACCCATAAAAAAAAATTGATAAGCAAAACCGATATCATTAATTTACTTTCTGGTATTACATTTATACTAAAATAAACTTGTTCTTATATAGCCTCAAATATATTTTAAATGCTTCGCTTAATATCACTATTTTTTGCGATTTTTTACTTATAAAGTTAACATGATTATTTTACAAAATTTTGAAAAAAGTAAAAAAAAATTAAATAGTAAACTTTTGTATTATACTGATATGTATATATTGAGTACCTTGAATTGACCGTTTGAAGATAAAAAATATAATATTTGTCTTGTTAGAATAAAATATCACGAACTTAAAGTAGAATAAAATACCACGAAAACTTAAACACTTATAATCATGTATGAAGGTTATATCTTGTATTTGAGATTCAATAATAAGATGTCAATCTAATAAAAATGAACTTTTTATCTTATTTTCTATATAACAATCATTTTTGTTGTTGAAATAAATATTTTACTTCATGACAGTAAGTCCACAAGTTTAATCGAAATGTCTTTTTTGAGATAAAACCTTCTATTAAAATAAATTGGGGTACATTTGAACAAGATTGATTGCGGAGTAGTGTATCACATAAAATAGAAAAATAAAGATTATCAACTCAGTGCACTAACGACAATCTACCTAACATTAGATCAATTATTGAAATATTTCTCTTATGGACTTCTAGAGAAGTTACAACTAATTGTATTAAAAAAGAGACACTAATGGCCCCCAACTACTCCTTTCTATCACCTAATTCTACATTTTAATAGTAACAACTTGCAGACCTCAAACCACTATATATGTTTCAAATTCTTGGAACAATTCCTGTGACGAATCACTCACACGAGGTTGCTTCTATAACACTAAAAGTGGGCATGATAAAATTAAATCCCATTTGGCCCTCTTGTCAGTGATTTGTAACAGCAACTGTCATAGCAAATCTGGAATAGCGAATCAGGTGTTCCTTTTAACAAACCACTGATGAATCCCTTCTTCCTTTGTACTAATCATAATCAAACCAACCTCAGTTTCTGTATTCTGTTGACTTCTCTGACTAAATTGATGGAGTTTTTCCTATCTAAGATAGATTTTTCCCGTGTTGCCGGTGCGTGGGAACTGAAGAGCAACCTCGATCAATTGCGTGACAGTCTACCGTCTGCGAAGTTTCTGATGGAGAAAGCCGAGTGGTGGCGCTTCAAGAACCCGTATATTGACCGCCTCTTGGTACAGCTTCAAGATGCTGGCTATGATGCTGAGGATGTAATCGCCGAATTTGATTATTATGAACAACATCAGAGGATAGCAGGACAGGCAAGTGCATCTTTTCAAACAATTTAATTTATATCTAACCTAGCAATGAATCTATTATTTGCACAAGTTGCTCAAATTTGATAATTTTGGATCAGACTTTGTTTTGAATGAACAGCTCACATACTGGCCAAATGGTCCAATGTCTTCATGATTTCGGATCCTCTGAAGTAATTAAAATCTTGAGTTTAGTTTCAGACCGTCCGATCAGAATCCAAGCCCTTTAATATTTATGCCCAAACAGATCCGGTGGTCTGCATAAAAAACTCAAAATTTGAGTAATGAATTGATGTCTTCTGTATACATATTTATGCCCAACCACTAATCCAAATGGTACCCATCCTGCAATGAATCAATCAGATCATCTAAAATTTGTAGTACTTTCGAGTCAAAAAAGGACAAATCAGCCGTTCCGGAGCAGAAAATCGGACGGTACCGATCCGATTTCAGGCCGAGTTACCGCGGTTAGTGTAAGTTTCATCCAATTTCAGACGTTCCGGCCCAATTCCAGCCAAATTTTGTCCATTCTGTACCGATTCAACAGAACCTATGACCTCCAGCTAGCAACCAAAACAAACTACCACCACACCACACAACCTTTGTTATTAGAAAATATAACTCATTTATATAAAATAATTGTAATTTGTATTATATCAAAGAGTGTGTTTTTAGTTGTAATGTTTGTATTATATTATATTAGTGGATTATTTGATTGTAATCATTTGTCAAAACAGAAATTATTGATAAATTATTTTTTATCAATTTTTTCCAATTTTTTAGTATAAAACAAGCTTCTGGCAAAAAAGTCAGATTTTCCGATCCGATTCGGCCAATTCCGACTGATTCGGCCGATTCCGACCGATTCGGCCGATTCCAATTCCACGGTCAAAAGACCGATCCCAATTCCGATTCCGATTTTTCCTTCTTGACTTTGACAACAATTAATTTTGGTTCAGAATACGAAATCATCTACTGATAATAGGCAATACCTTCCATTTGAGAGGTCAAATATTCGAAATCTCGATGCAGGGTCATAATTGATATTTGAATTAAACCCTTGTTCCTTCTCAAAAAATATTTCGGGTTCCAAATTGCACCTACTCAATTGATCCTGTGTGCTATCTTTTGCAGATAACAAGTCAAACCTTGTCATCTATGGTTTCTTTCATAAAGAATGTTGTTAATAACTTTGGAAGCAAAGTTATGGATGTACATGCCAAACTTAATTCTATTCGTGCTAAGCTAGAGAGAGAGATTGGCCCGCTAGGTTTACCTGATGGACAAAATCACTATGGTAGGGCCTTGCAGCGTCCAACAAGCTCCATCAATCCTGGGAAAGTGTTTGGTCGTGAAAATGAATTGGAAATGGTGGTCAAGCTTATGAAGCTGGGCGACCGGGCTGGATGTAGTAGTAATTACGAGTTACCTGATTCGCTGGTAGGCAGTGGAAAGAGAAAAAGAGCAGAAAACATTCCAATCTTGCCGATTCTTGGTATTGGAGGAGTGGGGAAGACAACACTAGCTCAGCTGATTTACAATGACCAGAGGGTGAAAACTCACTTTGAATTGCAAATTTGGGTATGTGTATCTGATTACTTTGATTTGAAGAGGGTAACTAAAGAAATGATTGAATCGGCCAATATAGAGCTGTCAAAAAGGGGTGAGTTGAGGAACAATGAGAGAGAACTCAATCTTGGAGACAGCTTGGAGTCTCTTCAACAGACACTACAAGGGAAGGTCGAATCAAAGAAGTGTCTAATTGTCCTTGATGATATTTGGCATGAACAATCTATGGAAATTTTGTGTAATCCATTAAGGTCGGGACTTCAAGGGAGCATGATACTAAATACTACCCGTTTGAGGAATGTCGCTGAGTTAGTAGGTAATCGAGATCCAATGGAACTTGGGGGTTTGCCTGGTAACATCTACTGGGATCTTTTCAAGAAATGTGCTTTTGGTTCTTTGGATCCGAGTTCATATCCTGAATTAGAGGACATTGGCAAGAAAATTGCTGACAGACTTAAGGGATCTCCACTGGCAGCTAAAACACTAGGTGGTATTTTGCATGCGAACATGAACACAAGGCAATGGAGGAACATCTTGAACAGCGAACTGTGGCAAATAGAACAAGCTCATGGTGATATTCTACCGGTCCTACGAGTAAGCTATCAATACTTACCGATACATCTAAAATGTTGTTTTAGTATTTGTTCTTTATTTCCCAAAGATCATCGACTGTATGCTAATCTTTTGAGTCCAATTTGGATGTCAGATGGTATAATTCCTCACCATGAAAAGTACATTTTTGGTTATAAAGATAACAAAGGAGAAGAGTACTTTAGAGATATAGAAAGCAGATGTTTCGTTCTTAGAGGTCAAGATGATAGATTAAGCCTCCACGATCACATGCATGACCTTGCAAAATCATTATCTCATGATTCATGCTATTGCCAAGAAGATAACAAATGGGATTTAGAAAACCATCTAAGTATCCGCCATTTATCACTATACAAGCCAATTGAGTTAATAGTTACGGAGATCGGCAAATGCAAAAAGTTAAGGTCCCTTCTATTTCTTGATGGTGCCAATAGTAAAATTAAATTGGGCCCTTCGACACTTGCATCCTTGTTCGACCAACTCCCCTTTCTTCGTGTATTGGATCTCGAACTGTGCCAAATTCATGAACTTCCAGATAATATTGGCAAATTGAAGCTTTTGTTTTACATTAACGTAAGCTACACACAAATCAAAACCTTGCCGGAGTCCATATGCCAGCTTTATAATCTTCAAGTTATTAATGTGGAACATTGTCCACTTAAGTGTTTTCCAAAAATGTTCCATAATTTAATTAACTTGCGATTGATCACTGAGATGATGGAGATAAGTTCACTGATACCTGGAATAGGGAAGTTAACTTCTCTCGAGACACTGCCAGAATTCAAGGTTCTCATCAAGGATGGTCATAAGGTTGAAGAGTTGAAGAATATGACCCGACTACGGGGCGACATCAAGATTAGTAATCTTGAGAATGTAGAGAGTCGAGGAGATGCATCTCAAGCTTGCCTTAACAAGAAGGAGTATCTAACCTCCTTGACTCTAAGCTGGTCCGCAAATAGAATTGAGGATACTGTTAAAGATGGGATTATTATAGAAGGCTTCGAGCCACATTCAAACCTACAAAGATTGCATATCAAGAACTATGGTGGAATTACACCAGCATCGTGGATGCAAACTGGGAAACTCTCTTTCTTGCAGCACTTTACTATTGAAGGCTGCTCGAACTTGGTAAACCTTGAAGATTGGTTTGTGCGAGATCAACTATTATCTCTCCGAGTATTGAATATAAATGATTGCGTAAAATTATCTTCTTTGCCGTTTGAATGGATTGCCAACTCTTCCGTATCTTGGCTTGCAATAAAAAATTGTCCCCTGCTCAGTTGTCCAAGCAATCTAATTTTACCTTCCTCTCTGACTATTCTTGAAATAGATTCATGTGGTGAGCTCGACAAGTTATTTAAAAGCAGTATCCAGAATTTGTACTCCCTCAACCAGTTGGAACTACGTAATTGCAATTATGTAACTTCCCTTCCAATCCCGAGTAATCATCTAAAGAAACTCAGACTCACAAACTGTGCAGAGCTGCAGTATCTTAATCTAGCTAACCCATCCATCTTAGAGATTTTGGACATTCTAAATTGTCCAAAACTGATGCAATCTGATCCATTAAGAACTGACAATAAAGCACCAACCGGACAAATTAAACACCTACGCCAATTGTATATTGATAACAGCTCCCTCCTAAAACTACCATTTTTACTTTGCCCACCGTGCTCATTGAATCAACTGATAGTATGGAATTCTCCTGAAGAAAAGATGTTCCAAGGGGATGTACATGACTGGTTGAGTAGACTAGAAAATTTAGAACAACTGATTTTTACAGATTGCTCCAACCTAGAATCATTACCAGAAGAGTTACACACCCTGAAAACTTTGAAAAGAATACAAATAAGAAATTGCCCGAAAATCCTGTCATTACCAAAAAATGGCCTCCCACCTTCGGTGAATTATTTATATTTCCCTGGGTGTCACCCAACACTAACCGAGCAATTGGAAAAGCATGAAATTGCAATTATGAAGGGTGAAAGAGAAAATCTACAACGGAGGTACTTATTTTATCACTATCTAAGTACATTTTCTTTGTTTACTTTCTATTATAAATTGTAGTGCTTGTACTACTTGTAAACCCCCTAATCTTTATATGTTTTTGCAACTTACACTGGTAATCTAAAGAAGCTAAATTTGTAAATAAATTGTGTTTAAAGTAAATATATTACGAGCACCTCTTTTTCATATGCTTTTTGGAATTTATTTCAACATTCTATAGTAAGATAGATCACATCTAATAATTTTATTGTGTTTGATTGATTTTAAATTATTTTATTGTTAAGAACCAGCCTTTATTAAAAAAAGTTAATGTTTTCCATATATGTCGTATGTTTAAAATCCGATTGTAAGATCCCTAGTGAATATTTAAGTTTGAAGGCTTGATCACCATCTATGCTAAAAAACAATAAAGAACTCAAAATTTGTTTTTCTTTCTGAGGTTATATAAAATTTGTTTTCTTACTAGATACATAAATATTTTAGTAATTATGGTTTATCTTTGTATTGTGATGTGATGCCCTTTAATGTGTTATCTGTTTATTTATATAGGTAATTTATGTGAGAAGGGACTAGAGAAGAGTCAAAATTATGGGCTGTTCTGTGAGATTTATATGTGCAAGCTTCGCCATTTCTAATTCTATCCTTTTCCAAATTAACTAGCTGAGCCAAGAACTCCTTTCCAGCTCACTGTGTGATAATTATTCTATTTACGTATTATATCTGAGCTTGTTTTTTGTTGCACAATTTAGTGCATACATCTCTGAACTGATAAATTGTTTTGTATCGGTTATCTCATTTCCATGTAATAATTGTGTACCAGCCATTACATATCAAAACTCACTACTATTTTCTCTTTCTATTTATTTTTTATTTTTTAGTTCCTTATCTGGTCTGTGTTCTATGTTGCAACTTGAGGAGGAAATACTGTTCTGCTTCATCTTATTTTTCGTAATATATGTATTATTAAATTATGTTGGATGTTGGATTTTTAGATTGTTTGTTTAAAGTAGGCACTATCACTGAAGTGTGGGCCCTGCGTTGCTAATTAGAAATGGTGTACATTTAATCTTTCTAGTTAAACCTCACTGCTATGCAAGCTGACGAATTGCTTCTATCTTTTTTGTAGAGGATTCTAATAGGATAGTTCCCAATACCAATTGTACCATCCAATTGACTACAGTATAGTTGTACCTCTATTGTTCTTCTACCAATCTCTTTCTTACTCTTTTTGATCTCTAGTGTTGTTCTGGCTCTTGTTCTTCATCCACGAATCTTCTTCTTACTCTGTTAGATCTCTAGTGTTGTTCTTGTCTCCTTCATCCACGAAATTTTTCTTACTCTGTTGAATCTCCAATGTTGTTGTGGCTCTCATTCTCCAACTACGAATCTACTCCGTTGGATCTCCAAGGTTTTTCTGGCTCTCCCTCTTACTACATTGGATCTCAAGTGTTGTTCTAGCTCTCATTTTTCAATTAAGAATCTTCTTCTTACTCTGTTGGATCTCCAATGTTCTGTGGCTCTCAGTCTCCATCCACGAATCTCCTTCTTACTTCGTTCGATATCCACGAATCTCCTTCTTACATTTTTTGGAATTTTTTTACTATTTATTAAGCCACTTTCAAAATTGCTGATCACATGGTCCAGAATTTGGTTGCACTGTTTTTACTGTTCACTCGGATCAACAATTTTCAAAGTGGCTTAATAAATAGTAAAAAAATTCCAAAAAATGTAAAATTTGGTCTCCAAGCAGATTTCAATATAGATTGAACATCTAATGGTTTGGATCGATTGTTTCGACTTTGAAAATCCTAAAATGACTTGGTTGCATGAGGGCAATGGTGCAAACATTTTGATATTAGCCACTCTATATATATGAGTAGAACTAAGATGTTCTTAAGCTCACCAAGCCCCTTTGTGAGCTTAACTCAAAACCCTATCGGATTGACTTCAAACGACACATCCAAACTGTTGAAACCGTTCTACTTCAAGAGTGATGCATTTACATGTCAAATTTATTATTTTTCGAACTAGTTTAGTTTAAAGTCAAGTGGTAAAAACATAATGAAAAATGAACTCATTAAAATTAACTTATAAATCATCTTTTTTTGATTGCTTGACTTCATACTAAATTAGTTCAAAAAAATTAATATTTGACATGTAAACGCATCACTCATGAAGTAGATCGGTTTCAACGGTTTGGATGCGTCGTTTGAAGTTAATCCGATAGGTTTATAAGTTAAACTCACAAAAGGGCTTGGTGAGCTTAAGAACACCTTAGTTCTACTATATATATAATTTTCATTGTGTGTTGCAATATATTCAATCAATTACTTTTTTCAATTTAAAATAGTTTTTTATTTAAGGAATGATAACTGCACGTACTCCTTATCCGAAATGTGTTTATTTGAAAAGATATTTCTACTTGATTAAACAGTCTTTATGCCTTACTAGAAATAAGAAGTATTGAAGTATTTGACTTGAACTTCCTTACAATTATTTAGAAAAGAAGAAATAACTAAGGTGGAATTCATATATGAACAAACTTTATTACATGGACTATATTTTTTTTAATAAGGGGTAAGATGGAAACTTTATAAATTTTATATGAATTTTAATAGAAAAGCTAATAAATTGGATATATTTGAGAGTTTTTTTAAATTTAGAAGCGTAAATATGATATTATGAAATTAAGAGTGGAAAATATGTAATTTCAAGTTTTTTTAGGTATATACATGAAATTCCCCCATATATGAAATTGGTATTCAGTTCGCAAATTAACATTATACCTTGTATAGAGAAGCGATGTAGCTAAAAGACTTCTTTGTTTTTGTGTGTATGAACAGAAGTGCAATTCAAAGATATTCTGTTACATTTATGCCAATGGGCCAGCCCAATAAGAAAGCCCAATTTCCAGACTACCCTCTTTGTCTCTTTAACTCCCCGCTTTACAAATAGAAAGCCCACAAGACAGCCTGTTCATTTCGAAGGCCTGCTGCTTGCTTTCACAATAACTTTTTTTTTATTATACATTTTTTATTTATCAAATTTGAATTACAAAAACAATTAATCGAATCTGCATTCATTATAAAAAAAATTACCCAAAGTTCATTACCAAAAATAATATTAAGCAAGCCATCAATATTAAAAAATAAAATTAAGCCAATCTTCATTACCAAAAGAAAAAGTAAGAAAATGTGCATTACTGAAAATACATTTAAAGCAACCTGCATTACTAAAACATATGTGTTGTTCGTTCTCTCTACACATATTTCATCGGATTAGATAGATTTGTAATTCTCATCACAAATGAAGGATGATATCAGGTTTTGTGGAGCTTTAATAATATATTTCTTGGTTTGGTGATCTACAAATTCCATCATTTTGAGCCATATTATGTGGGAATGAGACATTATATATTATTTTGTGTGTGTAAATAGATCAATAATGGTTACTTAATTGAAGAAAATTGTTATGTTCTGACTTCATTATTGGTTTCACCTTGAAAGTTATGAAAGAATTGTACTCAAATTATTGGCAACAAATTGCAATGCAGGATGGAGAAAGGTATTCGCTAAATATGAAGATGCCAAATGCATAAATTCAAAAAGCATTTCTGTGGTGCCAGTACCTTAATATAGCCTGTCAACATTGCATCTTATTTATTAAATTCAGCCATCCAATAAAGATAATTCCAAGTCGAAAATCGAAATCGGGCTGTATTTTGCTCGGGTTTCTCCTCCAATTGCTGGTTTGTCACTCCTTTATTTTCTTCTGTATTTCCAATTTCATGTAGAGAAAGCTGGGATCTTTATGGCTTTCACGAGGAGAAATCGGTTGAAGGATGGCTTCAGCAATGGTCCTATGGGAGCTGTTCTCCAAACTCTAATCGCGGTCTCCGCTGTTTTCGCCTTAACCTTAATCGTCAAGCAGCGAATCAAGCTTGGCTCTGCCCCTTCTTCATCTTCTTTTCCTTCTATTAAAAGCGGGGAAGATTATATTTTGCTACAATTAGATCCCAGGTTCAAACCAGCGCTACCAAAACAAAATGACCTATCGCTATCTTTAGAAGAGAGAAATCGACTTCCTCCTAGAAACACCGACCTATTCCCGTCTCTTGCAAAGGACCACATAAAAATCGTGTTGTATGTTCACAATCGGCCGAAATACCTTGACATTGTAGTCAAGACCCTCTCTAAGGTAGATGGTATCAACGAGACACTGTTGATTGTGAGCCATGACGGGTACTTCCGGGAGATGGATAACGTTATCCAAGGCATCCGGTTTTGCCAAGTGAAGCAAATCTTTGCCCCATATTCACCGCATCTCTTCCCTGACAGCTTCCCCGGGGTATCACCAGGGGATTGTAGAGATAAAGACAATCCTGTAGAGAAAAACTGCCGAGGCAACACCGACCAGGCCGGCAACCACCGCTCACCCAAAATTGTGTCTTTAAAGCATCACTGGTGGTGGATGATGAATACCGTCTGGGATGGTTTGCCCGAGACACGTTATTTCAATGGCCACATTCTCTTCATAGAAGAGGACCATTTCATACTACCTAATGCTTATAGGAATCTCCAGCTTTTGGTTGATTTGAAGCCACGGAAGTGCCCTGAGTGTTTTGCGGCAAACCTGGCACCATCAGATGTAAAATCAAGAGGGGAAGGTTGGGAAAGTCTAATCGCGGAGAAAATGGGGAACATAGGGTACACTTTTAACCGCACAGTGTGGAGGAAGATTCACATGAAGGCCAAGGAGTTTTGCAATTTTGATGAATATAATTGGGATATAACAATGTGGTCGACGGTGTATCCCTCATTTGGCAAGCCAGTGTATAGCCTGAGGGGATCAAGAGCTAGTGCAGTGCATTTTGGAAAGTGTGGGCTGCACCAGGGTAAGGGTGCAGCTTCTGCTTGTATAGATGATGGAGAGCTGAAGTTTGCGGTGGAGGAAACAGATCGTGTTTGTAACATAAATGCGGATTGGTCAGTGCATTTTTTCAGGAAGCAAAGTGGGTACAAATGGGGTTTTAAAGGATGGGGCGGGTGGGGGGATGAGCGAGACCGCCGACTCTGTTTGAGTTTTGCATACATCTATCATCTACACCATAGTAACCAGTAGCTTCTTTTGATTAGTCACACGACCATGGAAGCTTAAATAGGTAGGTTTGATTTAATTACTTCTTGTTGTTATTTGGGCTTTGATTAAGCTGCTGTATTTTGTAACACACGATTATATATATTGCAACTCATAGTGGTTTTCCATTTTTTTATCTGACTAGTTTTATTTTAGGTTCTTAAATGATGTTAGTAACTCAGTGTCTGGTGCAAATAGTTTTTTTTACACAAATATTTAGAGCTTACCCCAAGTTCTAACAGCTGTAAATAGTAGGTTTGGTTTGCTGTTTTCACACTTGCCAGTACATTTAAAATTAAATTGTGTTGTGCAATCATTAAGGTTCGTTCAGTTTTCACATTTCATCCAAAGTTAGCCGCAAGCCTCAGTTTACAGTCATTTTTGCAATAAATCCCAAAAAAAAAAAAGAATTGATTGTACCTTGAAGTTCTAAAGAAAGACAAAATGGCTTAAAATTAATTGTACCGTAGTTGTACCAGACTGCCCGAAACAATATAAAAAACTGTAGAGAAAAGCTTGTTTTATATCGTGTGAGCATCTTTTAAAATTTTCATATTTTTATGTTGCATTATAGCTGATAGCACTTATATTAATTTAAAATAAATTCATTAACTGTAAATATTTCAATAATATTTTTTTTTTCAGACCGAACTCCGATTTATAATTTCAAGTCATTTCTTTCATAAGTTCGTTCTGATGGGCCAGAAAATGACTGGAAGTAAAGAAATTTACCAGGTGAATGTTAATTATATACTTTATTGAAAAAAACAAAGGAATATAGGGGGAAGTAGCACATATTACCTTTATATTGTTTTCTCCAAATTTCTACCGGTAACACACAAAAAATGGGTCCTAAAAAGTATTTGTCTTTTTTTTTTTGAGTGAGGCTATGTAACAGTCATATTTTACATTCGACATGAACTATTCAACATAATCTTCATTTTTATATAAAAATGTAGTTGCAAATCAAATTTTACATTTTCAAATATTTTTACTATTTTTTTGATAGGTATAAAATCATATAATTTCAAAAATTCTTGACCATCCAAAAGCAGACACTACTACAAAAATGGAATCTACAAACACCCATTTTCTTCCAGTTTATACCGATCTTGGTTTAAAGACGATAGAGTAACGCTATGGTAGCGACATTGTAAATAAGTTGACATATTCTTCTATTGGTTCGGAGTTTTCTTACCAATAGGAAACTTATCTAAATTTGTACTATTGGTAGGTAACTGTGTAACGACAGAAGAACTTTGAGTTATCTTAGCGGAATGTATATAACTATGAGTGAGGCTATGGTGCTATGCATAGCACGGATGGCTAGTGTACTACGGCTCAATATGGTACTTTTTAAAATCCTAACGGTCGATCCGACTGTTCAATGTGATAACCATATGAATATGTACTTGCAAACTAAATTTTATATTTTTTCGAATTTTTTTACTATTTTTTCAGATAGGTAGAATTTTGATGGTCCAGAATTGTCAAAAAACACTGATTTTTCTACCTATCTAAAAAAATAGTAAAAAAATTCGAAAAAATATAAAATTTAGTTTGCAAGTACATATTCATATGGATATCACATTGAACGGTCGGATCGACCGTTAGGATTTTAAAAAGTACCATATTGAGCCGTAGTACACTAGCCATTGGTGCTATGCATAGCACCATAGCCTCACTCTATAACTATTAAATTTCTGATATCGGATCATACATTAGTACCGATATAAGCAAGTCGAATATGTTCTAGCTAGTGGAAAATATGGAATCAGGATCGGTAATATATGCATATTAGTATCGGAATACAACCGATCCTGATGAAGGCGATACTGATACTTACAATAATCTGGATCGGTTCAAAAACCGATCCTGATAGTTACTATCAGGGTCGGTTGTTTGAAACAACCGATCCTGATAGTAACTATCAGGATCGTTTGAAACAACCGACCCTGATAGTTACTATCAGGCTCGGTTTTTTGAAAAAAATCGATCCTGATACCTTTTTTTTTTTAATGTTGGTTCTAAAAAAAAAAAAAAATCAGGATCGGTTGTTTTGAAATAATCGATCCTGATACCTTTTTTTTTTTTTAATGTTGGTTCTGAAAAAAAGAAAAAAGAATCAGGATCAGTTTTTTTGAAACAACCGATCCTGATGTTATACTATCAGGATCGGTTATTTCAAACAACCGATCCTGATGTTATATTGGATCTAAAAAAAATATTTTTTTTTATTTGGCCAGCTTCCATATATATTTGCTGGCCAGCATAAATTTTTTTTTTTTATTTACCATTGATTTATTGGAGCTCAAAACCAATTAAGAACACAAAATAAAATTCATGAAACACAAAAAGAAGTACAATAGTTGAAGAAATTTGGTGCAATAGCAAAATAAAATTGAAAATACAAATGAAAAAAGATAGTTGATCGGCCGGATGATTAAGATAAATAAAAAGATAGTTTCAAAAAGCCTTGCTCAAATGAAAAAAGATAAATAAATAAATTGAAAATACAAAAAAAAATGTGTTTTAAAAGTATAATAATGAGAAAATTAGATAAAGCTAATATCGTGATAGTTGATCGGCCGGATGATTAAGTAACTTGAGCGAGATGTCCTCAAGACTGAAAAACAATATACAAACACCATTAATTAATTTTTGAAACAATACAAAAAATTAAAAATTGACACAATTGAGCCGGAGGTTCGAGAGGCTCGGCTTTGAGAGGGAGAGACGGAGACAGAGAGAGACACGGAGGAGAGGGAGAGACGAGACGGAGACAGAGAGAGGAGAGACACGGAGGTCTGAGGATTTGAGAGGGAGAGACGGAGACACAGAGAGAGAGAGAGACGCTAAGTTGAAAATGAGAGGCGCGATATGAAAATAAGAACTAAGCAGGAGTTATCAGGATCAGTTATTTCGAAATAACCGATCCTGATTGTTTTTGTAAGTACAAAGGCGCGAAACATAATTAAACCCTAGCGTCAAATTAGCATTAGGATCGGTTATTTCAAAACAACCGATCCTGATACCTTTTTTTAAGTTGTTTCTGAAAAAAAAAAAATCAGGATCGGTTGTGTTGAAAAAACCGATCCTGATACTTTTTTTTTTAATATTGGTTCTGAAAAAAAAAAAAGTATCAGGATCGGTTCTTTTGACCAAAACCGATCCTGATACTTTTTTTTTTTTTTTAATTTTGGTTCTGAAAAAAAAAAGTATCAGGATCGGTTCTGTGGACAGAACAGATCCTGATACTTTTTTTTTTTTTTCAGAACCAACATAAAGAAAAAAAAAAGTATCAGGATCGGTTCTGTCCACATAACCGATCCTGATACTTTTTTTTTTTTTTTTTTAAATGTTGGTTCTGAAAAATGAAAAAAAAAAAGTATCAGGATCGGTTTTGTTTACAGAACCGATCCTGATACTTTTTTTGTTTTTCAGAACCAACATTAAAAAAAAAAAAAAATATCAGTATCGGTTCTGTTGTAACAACCGACCCTGATTCTTTTTTTTTCAGAACCAACATTAAAAAAAGGAATTAGAATCGGTTGTTTGTTAGAACCGATCCTGATACTATCAGGATCGGTTTTTAAGAAATAACTGATCCTAATATGTGTTCCATTAGGATCGGTTGTTTGTAAAAACCGATCCTGATAGTATCAGGATCGGTTCTAATAAAAAACCGATTCTAATTGTTTATAAATTAGGATCAGTTAACCATAAAACCTGATATGAATAGTTTTTAGGATCGGTTTTCTTAAAAAAACCGATCCAGATAGATATTAGCATCGGTTGTTTCATATAACCGATACTATTAGGCCGATCCTGATTCCAGTTTTTCCACTAGTGTCTATTGGTTGTGTTTTGAACCGTTAAAATATTGAAACTTTAGTTTTGCGCGTCCTTAATTACTGGAGCCTGGAGGTTTTTAATTTTCACACCCTTACAAGTCTAATCAAATTAAATTTCTCTTATCTTTCTTCTCCCTATTTATTTCTCTTCACTCACTGTTAGGTTTTAATAACCACTCTGTTCCCCCTTTTACTATTGCGTCTTCCAGTACACAATGATGTGTGACTACACAAGTAATTTGCTCGAGCCAATACTTCTCATAATCTTACAGTTGCTCGTGACCAAGGAGGCTGTGCGGACTAGCGCGATGTCTAAGAGGTGGGATAACTTATGGACCTATTTACCTTTCCTCAACATCAATATGAGGTATTCTGAAACCCAAGGCTATTCCATGGACATGTTGATTACTTTATTCCACAAGATTAAGAACGTTGAGGAATTGGAGTTACATTTCAAGTGCGGTATGCGCCTAGTATGCAATGCTTCACTTTATTTCGATATAAGAACCTTCATATTCATGAAATTTCGCCGCACTTATTCTATCGGTTCTAGTTTGGAATCGATAGTATATACTAATATTTCGCGCCTTTTCGACTTTCATGTCTTTCATTTTCACATTTGCCTATGTCTAATCAAATAAATGTAACATCCCCCTCTCTCTTCTATCTATTTATTTCTCTCCTATTTCCTCTTTTAATCTATTTTTTTTCTCTCCTCTCTCTTTTAGGGTTTACCTTTTTTGGTTCCTATATCAAATAATATTATGAACTGCCAAGAGGGATGAGACTACAAATTAAGGATGATGGACTGTGAAGCCAGTGATATTTCTTGATCATGAACTGGAACCCGATCGAAGGATAAGATGGATATTTCTCTTGATTTTGTTTGTGTGGATTTCTTTTCATGCTTGATTAATATATTTTGTCGTTTTTTGTGTGAAGGTTACTGAAATATTAGGGGGCGCGCAATAATCACATGCAAAACATTTGTATTGGGTTTTCATTTTATCTCAATTTTTGTAACATGTTTTATTTGAAATTATGGATCGCTCGATGTGTACAAGTACATATATAAAAATTAATTAATTAATTAAGGTTTTAATCTTTACAACAGAACATCACAATTGAAAGGACAAAACAAACAACAAGATGAAATAAAACATCCAACCCACGGTCTTGATGATATATGATCTGATCTGATATGATATGATCTGATCAGAGAAACGACGGAGACAAGGAACCAATGATCCATTGAGAGAGAGAGAGGAGGAAAAGGCGATTTCAACATGGCAGCCAACTAACCGGCCGCTGGAGAATGGCAGCAGGTACGTAGACGTCGCCGGTTCCCCGATAACTGGAAGACCTCAACCGACAACATCTCTAAAGTCCGTCCCTACCGCCCATTCATTGACCGGAACTATTTAAAATTATTTAAATATTATACAGATAGAGTTCAATTGTTGAACTAGATTCAAACCTGAATCTTTTCATCCTCTGATCAAATTTAGGTTTGAATCTAGTTAAACCCAACCTATCAGATGATGAAAAGATTTAGGTTTGAATCTAGCTAAACAATTGAATTCTCTCAGTTGCAAGATTTAGGTTTTAATAATGTTAATTGTAGCTAGATTTTATTTTGTTTTTTTTTATTTTAGACAAATGGATTCTCATATTTTTTTTTTTAAAAAAGGTCATTTATTTGTCATATAGTGTTTCAAGGATGTATGAACACATGCATCCCTCCAAATTTTCACATTGATATCCAAGCGTTCATGCTCAAGTCATAAATATTTATCTTTTGGAACTATCTAGAAAAATATGACATAAATTATCGGTGTATTTCGTAAATGAAGTAAAACCATGAAATTGACAATTTAATAGTTATATTGAACAGATTATTTGAAAATGAATGCTAATTTAATGATGCAACTGACATATGTATTGAATTAGATCTAAAATTTATTGGCTTACTAATTTAATATAAATTTTTCATTATAAAAGTTTTATTTTTTAATGCCTTGGCAGTGACTGCCAACAAAATTTAATGAAAACTGACTTCATTGAAATCTAATGACTTACAAAGCATCCACTTAATAATAAATGTTACAAATCAATTTACTTTATAAAAATTTGTTATGATAGTGAACTTAATTTCAATATATATTAAATTGACTAATTTAAATACAAATTTGAAATATTAAAATCAATTTACTTTATCATAATTTATATTTAAATTTTAATCATTTTAATTCATTTTGTACAATGATAATCAGTAACAGAAAAAATAATCAGGTTATAATAATACATTTATTTTACATATTTTTTAATCGCTTGACTAAATACTAAGAAATTAGAAACTAATAAACTTAAGCATCGAATATATTGCTCATAAAATAAATCGATTCAACATTTTTCAATTAATCTTACTATTATCTTAATAAATTTATTGCAATACTAGCTTTATACCTTTACTCTTCAATGGTTTTATAATCTTAAAGAGCAGTATTTTTCAAACCCTCTTTTTTTTTTCTGAATCAAAACGGAATACATCAATGGTACACCGAGCCCAGTCAATTTAATGGATCAAGTGCGGTTAATTAATGGATCGAACCGCCGAACCCGGTCTAACAATACTTGTCAGAAACATTCTTACATGCAATGGCAACGGTTTCCTATCCGATTTTGTATAATAAAAAAAAATATAATATTAAGTATTGAAATACAAAAATTTAAAATTCCGCATTATAATTTTTTCATAAATCAAGTCTATAGTTAATCTTAATTATGGTAAATAGAGACAAATGAGAATAAATAAATGCTAAAATCTATACCATTCTTATTTCTTCTAAACTATGGTTATCGTAAATATAATTTTGCGCGTTATAATTAATATCTTACAGTTGTTTTGATTGTTTTCATTATTTTCTACAAAAATAAAAAATAATTATAGTTCATTTTTCAGGATTCAAACATGCTATGATCCTCGTGATAATTCAAATAAAAAAAATGTTTAGTACATATATTTCCTATGTTTTTATTATTCTCAACTTGAATTGTATAAAATTTGTATAAATTTTTGTACTAGAAGATGAAGAGCAATAAAAATTTGACCTTAAGCTCTGAAAAAGAGGAAAATATAGAAAAATATTGAAAGGTTACTTTCAAGCAAATTGTGTTTAATTTCAATTTGTTTTAATATGAAATTTAATGTAGCAGAACATCATAAAAGTTTGAAATATATATTCTAGACCAGTATTTCTTAAATTATTATATGATGTTGACTATATTCAAATTATTTTAATATCTATAAATCAGTAGTGCGAATAAAAAAGGATAAATAAATTATTCTAGAGAGGGATTATAGTTCTAATTTTTGCTTAATTAACTCATTATCCTAATATGAAGTTTTTGTTGCAGACTTCTTGACTTATTTTTATCATAAATCATTGTGTTGCTAACTGTAATTGTCATTGTTGTTATGGTTCTTACTAGAAAAAATGTGATGTATGATTTGTATGACTGAGCTTGTGCAATTTTAATTATTTTGTCTACCATATTTTATGCAAATTTGCAGAATCAATTTGAAAATTCGGATAAAATTTGTGATAAAATTAAAAAAAGCGCATTTACTTGTAGACTTTTTATGTAATTCTATTTTAAACTTTCAGAAATCAGGTTTCTATTTAATGAAGTCACCAAAAAAGTTTGCTTGAGGATTTGTTATGTAAAATAATTAGTTAGAGGTTACTCAGAGGATGGAAGTATTGTAAAGATAAAATAGTCATATTAAATAAATTATTAGTTAAAATAAAAGTTAATATCACAATTTTTACCTTCTCCGTATAATTTTGTGAAGTGACTTACTTTCCCGAGATTTTTATTAATACCCTAAAAAAAAAAAATATCAAATCTGCCCTCAGTGTGGAAAAAATTTTAAATATGCCCTAACCGCCCCTTCATGGGGCGGTTCACCCCACCCACCAAACCGCCCCCTCATGGGGCGGTCCACCTGGCCAAGCAAACCGCCCCCAATGGGGCGGTCCACTGTCAAAACTATAAATACCCGAATTCAGCGCACTCTCTCCCTCACATTTCATTTTCACTCTCGCCTCGCCTCTCGCTCTTTACTGTGCTCCGCAGGTATTTTTTTTATATTTTTTTTATTTTTATTTTTATTATTATTTATGTTAATGTTTGTTACTGTGCATTACTGTTGATTACTGTAGATTACTGTTTATACTGTAGATTACTGTAGATTACTGTTTATTACTGTAGATTACTGTAGTTACTGTAGATTACTGTAGATTACTGTAGATTACTGTTGATTACTGTAGTTTTTTTTTATTTTATATAATTTTAATTGTTGTTGTTTACTAATAATTTAATTGTGTATTATTATTTTGTAAGTGATAAAAGTTTGTTTATTAATGTAGTTATCAAAATGTTGGTTACACTGCATGCTGGCGGGAAGTTCGTGGTGGGTGTGGAGGGAGTATATTACACGAAAGATCCAACCCACGGCTTTGAGGTTAATGAAAACACCTCATTTCTGGAACTTAAGCAAAATATATTTGAAAGGATTGGTGTAAACAACAACCGGTACGACATAGATTTAGTTACTCGGGTTGATACAGGAAGGGATAAACCTTACTATGTAAAGTATCCAATAACAGATGAGGATGGTTGGAGATGTGTTTATAATACTTTTCAATCTGCGGGTACCCCGATAATGGAGTTATATTCCAGAAAGGTCCTGCGTCGGTCCGGGGTTGGACCTTCTACGGACAATACAGGTCATGATAGCCCGGTGCAGCAGCACTCGGGTTTTGAACACTCGGGTTATGACAACTCGGGTGACCGAAACTTCGGTCATGCACCACCCGTTCATACTGATTACACCGCTGATTACACCACTGAGTATACCACTGATTATACCACCGACCTACCACCACCACCGCCTCCTATTCAACCCGTAATCCAAGCCAGATTTCCTTCTGTACCACCGTCCGTACCTATAATTGTACCTGTTATTGTTCCCCGGAGAGATGCTATGCTGGATGCTGAAGGGGTTGATGCCATACCGGAACATGAAATTAACTCGGGTGATAGTTGGGACGGGGATTGGGATTCTGATGCATTATCAGACGGTGATGGAGATTATGCACCCAGCCATGACAGATTTCCGATTAGAGGTCGGACAGACAGACATCCGGTAGCCACATTCAACGATACTACTGCTTTTGAAGAAGCAGACATCAGTTATTTTGGGAAGCGTGTCGTTTACAACACAGAACTTGCTCCGAATCAGGTTTATACCAGCATAGAGGAACTTGTGAAGAAAGTCCAAGAAACTCATATTCACGGCAACTGGGAGTGCACAATACAAAAGAGAGATCGAAAAAGGTTAGTTGTTGTTTGCAAAGACTCACCGCGATGCGAGTTCCGACTGTATGCAACCCCTGTGGGTAAGGGGGACGCATGGATCATTAAGAAATGTGAACCACCTCATACATGCAAGTCTGCGTCGTCAAGGACAGACCATGCACAACTTACGGCATCACTTATTGCCGATGTAATTGAGAGGGATGTTAAGGACGACCCGTCGATCAGCCTTAAGGAGGTCGGTAGAGCGATGAGACACGCTTACGACCATGTAACCCCAAAATACAACAGGTTGTGGAGAGGACGTGAACTTGCGATTTGCAGATTGTTCGGTAGTTGGAAGGGTTCATACAACTTGCTTGCACCACTGCTCCAGGCCATAGCAAGTACAAATCCCGGCACAAAGTTTGAATGTTGGCATGTCAACGATCCTGATGAGCACGGCGCGATGCAATTCAAGGCCATAGCATGGGCGTTTGGTCCGTGCATTCAAGCTGTGCCATATATTAGACCTGTTATCAGTATAGATGCATGCTTCTTGTCTGGCCGTTACGAGGGGAGGTTGTTGATAGCATGCGCATATGATGCCGAAAACCAGTTGTTGCCTTTGGCATTTGCAATTGTCGAGAAGGAGGACGGTGAAAATTGGGGTTTTTTCATGAGTTTCTTGCGAAGAGAGGTGGTTGGGAACAGGTTCTTCTGCGTCATATCAGACCAGCACAAAGGAATCAAATATGTCTTTGATCGAACAGATTTCGGGTGGTCGACAGCTCACGGCGAATGTGTGCACAGGCTGTGTATGCAGCACGTTGCAGAGAACCTCCACAAGCATGTCGGACACGACCAATGGGTTGCAGATACATTTAAAATTGGATGCAGAAGGAAGAAGCCGAGAAGGATGGAAGAGATGTTCAAAGAGTTTGCCAAGGTATGTATATTTTAGGTGAAATTTTAATAAACTAATTACTTATATTTTTCTAATCTGAAAATTTATTTCTGTGTAGTATTGTCCGAAGGAAAATTTGTACTTACTCAAGGTGGGGAAAAATAATCCGAGAGATCTGCAAGAACCACCCGCATATGAGAAAATATTTCAAGCAAGAGATGGAGGTTGGAGATGGGGAATAATGACAACAAATGGGTCCGAGTCCTTGAATGCTGTTTTCAAGCAGAGCCGAATGTTGCCCGTGGCAGCCATTGTGGAGGACACTTTCTACAAGCTAAATGCATGGTTCGTTGACCGGCGTGTTAAAGCACGAGAATTACTCGTCAGGAACCAGTCGTTTTCAACAAGAGTGGAGGGCAAACTACGTAAACATAGGGAGAAGGGTTCAGTTATGACCGTTGTCCCGTATGGGGATCGCACCTTGGAATTCGAAGTGCACTCTCCGAATGAGTATGTTCCAACCAGCCGTAGAGCAGATGGGACTATGGAGTTTATTAAAAGACCATACAAGTATGTTGTCATTATCGGAGAGGACAATACTGTAACATGTACATGCCAAGGAATCCAGCTAGCTCACCTACCTTGTTCTCATGTTATGGCGGTGTGCCGAGTGAGAAACTTCCGTGAGGATGATTTTGTCGCCGACATGTACCGTACCGATTACCTTGCGAGTACTTGGGGTGCATCCTTCCATCCTTATCCCAACCAGCATGCCTGGCCAGCCTACGTTGGGAATGAACTCAACCCACCCAAGAAGATCAGGTTAGGGAGAATACTTTGTATATGCACTGACCATCTTTTTAATATAGTTATTTAACTTCTTTTTATATCAGAAAAGGGAGAAGGCCACACAAGCGTGCTGTAATGACAATGGATCAGATGCAGGGTAGGCGAATGGGACATCAGGCTCGCCGTTCAACTTGTGACAGGCAGCGAGCAGGTACATTTCATTTTGTATTTTATAATTCATTTTATATTTTTCGATTTCAACAACATATCATTTTTGGTGAACTGGAATGCAGATGCCATCAACGAAGCCAACGAAAGAGAAAATGCTAGAGTTGTTGCTGAGGCCACCGGTAGCGGTAGTAGTCATGCAGAGGCATCCGGTAGCGGTAGTAGTGTCGCACAACAGACTGGAAGCAGATCCAGAACTCGTCGATTTCTAAATTTGTTCGGTCGTCGTCGATGAGTTTGTGAACTGATTTAATTCGTAGTTTGTAACTATTTTATATGCTTCAGTTTTGTTATTTTCATAACGCAATTAAATATGCACAGATTGACAACATAAAACATAAATAAACAATAACTAGATGAATAAATACTTCAAGGAATACAATATACAACATAAATCATTAATAATTAGTACAAACAACAATAAAAATACTTACATCTAAAAAATATATACATCTTCAATCATTAACAATATATACATATTAAAAATATATATATCAACGCTAATTTTCTTATAATAATATATACCTTATTTACAAACAACAATACATCTTAAAAATATATAAAATTTGAAAAAAAAAAAAAAATGAAAACCGCCCCACTGCTGGGCGGTTGGCTAGAGGCAGTGGACCGCCCAGCGAAGGGGCGGTTTTCTGGCAGCAGTGGACCGCCCCATTATTGGGCGGTTAGGGCATATTTAAAAAAAAATTCAAAGTGAGGGTATTTTTAATATATATATATATTTTTTTAGGGTATTAATAAAAATCTCGGCTTACTTTCCATTCCCTTCTTTTCACTTCCCTCTTCATTTCTTTTGGTCTTACATTAAATTGCTTATTCCGAATTAAGATAGATTAAAATAATCATATTTGGCTGGAACTTGGTGGAGTAAGCTCATGAATAGAGATAAAATTGTAACATGATGTTACACTAATTGCGGGACCCATAGGTGGAGTAAGCTACTCCAGATTAACTCAAATGTTACTCCTGTTACTTCTTCATTTTTACTCCTTGTTTGATTTCTTAAAGGTAGAGTAGAGGATTTAATCCCCAGTTACTCCACAATCAAACATGACGTTAAACATTAATTTTGTACATTATTCTAGCCTTGTCTCGGTCTGGATCTCCTAAGATAACTCAAATTTTGTATTTGATTGAATCTGAAGCGTTGGATCAAAATGGATTCATTTGTACCAATTGAAAATTTATGAAATTCCTTTATTTTATGTCAAAACTTAGCAGACAGTCTGAATTTAAAGAATTGATAATTGAATCAAATAGTTGAGCTGACTAATTAATCTGCCAGAAGCATTTCGATCTCAACACTGACGGATCAAATTTTAAAAATATTTATTCGAAACGTCGCTATAAGTAGCTCAATAAAATTTTCTCTACAAAATTTTTCAGAATACCAACTTTTATTATTTGTAAAAATTTTAAATTTCTTTTATTATCTTTGATTTTCAAAAATACTTAAAAGAGGTTTCAAAAGTACAATACCAACATTCAACAAATTTTTGATATAACCAATTTAGCGAGCAACTTAGATTGACGTTTCGAGCACAAAATTAAAATATATTTCAGGCGAAATATTTATAGAAGCACATTAGTTAGTCTCTACATAAATGTTATTATTTTTTAGTTTCAATTGTATTTATATATTAATTTCGCACAAAAATACCCAAAATGACTAGTCTTCATATCAGATTTATACCAAAACATTTACTAAATATGGTCAAACATCTTGTAGTTCTGCTTTCTATATCTTAATTTTGTAATTAGGAATCTATACCGGCTGGTTTGTATTTGCTTTATAAAATTATATATGATCCTTTTAATGAGATTGGTGGATTTACTAACTTTTATTAAAAAAGAAAGTATGTATTTAATATATTATTTAATTGTTACATTTTTGTATTAAATTATATATATTGGCAGTAAAACCCGTAAGCGATTTTATAATTTAAAGAGTTACAAACTATGTAGCTATTACAATGTCGCTTTCAACCAGGAGCATTGAACCCGCAACTTGGTTTAAGATTAGACAAGAAATGTCTTAGAAAACACTCAGCTGTAAACAAACTCAAAACGCACAATGGTATGTGCATCGTGTGGACATAATTTTAATCATTCTTAGTTGATGGAAATGATAGGAGCCTAGTGATGGTACTTGATGGAAGTAACGGTTCGAACGACGACGGAACAATGAGCGGTGGTCAGATTCACTAGGCGAAAACACCAATTATAGTGGTCAGATCCACCAGATAGAAACATAGATTCAGATGGAGGAAATATATAGGAAGGAGGTGTTAATGGGGTGGGGGCTTGGATCGCCATGGGCGATTTCAAAAACGCCTTTGCCTTTGCTTAAGCGGCAGGAATCAGAGTAGGTCCGATGCCCATCGGACCTACCTTGGTTCGATGGATGTGATGACCATTCGATCTGAATCAAGATTCGTGTGTTCCACATCAAAATACGTGCATGTCTGTATCAATTTCCGTGCACATAGATCTTGATGCTAATCGTACGGTTATAAAGCTAATTGAACCTAAATATAGGTCCGATGCCCATCGGACCTACTCCTATCTCTAAGCGGCATAGCCCAACTTTTTTCCCTAAAAGCGTATATATATAATTATTTATTATTCACTTGTGAACTTGATGCATAACTGAAATACAGTACGAATAAAATAACACTAATTTGAATATCAATTGACCTGATCATCATCTGATATGGCATGGCATATCAGACGGTTACAAATTAAGACCTATCCAGTGGTTAGTTTAATTACCCATTTAACCCCGACCAGGTTTCCTGGGCACGAATTACAGCATGCATGTTGTTTTTGTTTTTAATTCAGAAAAACCAAACGACTTTCTCTCTCTTCCACCGCAAACTGAAGCCAACCCCGAACCGCCAAACCTTACTTTTCTCTCTCTCACACTCTCTCTCTCACACAGTGTGTCTCTCTCTTTCTCTCTTTCTCTCTCTCCCGCAATGGATACTGAAGAGCCACAAACACATTCAAACCCTCAAAAACAAACCCAAGAGGAAGAACCCCAAAATGAAACCTTAATCCAGAGAGAAAGTGACATAGATCAACACAAGTCAGAGGTGCAAGACGAAGATCAAACCGTGGTGCAAGATCCTACGGTTGGATTTGACACCATCTCTGGGTTGGACGGAGAGGATTTCATCTTCTCTGACGAGGCATTCGCGGCTCTGCCCGATTTCCAGTGTCTCTCCTCTCGTTCCACTTCTCCATCAAACCCCAAGAAAAGTGTCCCTACAAGCACCCCTTCCTCTTCCTCTTCTTCTTCTTCTACTTCCTCTAACTGGCCTTTCCTTCGTGCACCCGAAGCTGTACCCGGATCGCTACCCGGCTGCATGTCTGAGAAGAGCTTGCAACCGCAACCGTCAAATCCTGATCCTTCGCGTGAGACCGAGGCACAACTTGACATGGATTTACTCAATGGTGGTGTCGATGTGTTTGATTTGTCGGTCCCGTGGGACTCTGCTGAGTTGTTTCCTGTGTCGATGGATGAATCCGGTGCATGCAGCGATCAGTCGTTCAATCTCGAGGAGCTCTGCCCGGGATTTGATGAGACAAACAGCAAGGATTTGTTAGAAGGGGAAAACAAGGAAGAGGGTGATGATCTGGCTAAATTTTTCCTTGAGTGGTTGAAAAATAACAAAGATTCTATTTCTCTGGAAGATCTACGCTCGATACGCCTTAAAAAATCTACGATAGAGTGTGCGGCACGCAGGCTTGGGCCAGACCGGCGAGGCCGCATGGAACTGGTTAAACTCATTCTTTCATGGGTGCAAAACCACCACCTCCAAAGAAAAAAATTGCAGTTGCAGGAAGCCAGTCAGCCGCATGCAAATGCATGGCTCAATGGGACGCCAGCATTTAATCCCGTCCCTATTGACTCGGTCCCAAACACTAACCCTAACCTTAACATGGACATTGACATGAACCAGGCCGCAAACGGGTGCAATTCATGGCTTCAAACAAATGACCCGTACAATTTCCCGCAGAATTGCACCACTAACAATGCAGTTGTGAGCAGCCAGCTGTATTCGCCGGTTTCAGATTTGCATGCAGCAGATCCAACTAACATGCCATGGGATCAGAGCTATAACCCGGCGTTTCAAAGCTATCCAATGACGTATCAGACTGGACTACATGCAACACAATACAGTGCTGCCCCAATTGCCCCTTTGTATCACCACGGGCAGAGCATAACCACCATGGCATCGGCCACACGAGAAGCAAGAAGGAAAAGAATGGCACGGCAAAGGAGGGTTTTGTCACTCCAACAAAGCCGTGCATTGGGCCAGAGTGACAACGCGGCACAATGCGGGTTAGTGGGACAAGGGAATAATAGTGCTAGAAGCTGGGCCTATTGGTCTTCTCTGGCCATAAATGCTCACCAAGGGAAGGGAATGATGGATCTGAATTTGGTGCCCGGAAGTTCCAGCTCCACTTCACAAACCATGCATGGATCCGGTCAACACAAGCGTGGTATATTGCGGCATGGAGGTTCTGCCTCAGAGAGGCGACAGGTGCATGCATGCAAATATTGAATCTGATCTTGTTATTTAATTGATTTATTTATAGGGGCATATTCCATTAACTTCTATTAATTGGTTTCTCCTTTTCGATAGATAACCTCACAATTGCAAGTTGCAAATTTTAAGCCAAAAGTTTGTGTCTCTTAAATTCCCACATCTTATGTGAAGATCCTAGGATGTTGTCAGTAGTTGTAGGTGATTTCTTGATTGTGACCTACATACTAAAAGGTATTCCTAAAATATTAGTGGGTCATGCTTTCCTTTTGTCATTAGGAATGTTGTTGTAAGGACCAATGGAACAAATGTGGTTGTTGAACCCATCATTATCTAGTCATGTCAATTTGTAGGTTATTTGGTCCCAACATAGCATGGTCCAATTGGGCATATAAAATCTTGATCTTAAAGTGCATGGTCTAAAATATTTTTTCTTTTACTCTTAAATGAGCAAATTATTTTTAATTTGTTGATTTGTTAATATTCTTATTGGAAAGTATTTGACCATTTCCCTTATATTTTCTTTCAATATAATGAGTTCAATTCATGATGCATGTTCACAGGGTTTGAAGTCTTATGATAAGAACATGAGGTTTCTTCTCCAGAAAGTGTTGAAACAAAGTGATGTCGGAAGCCTCGGGCGAATCGTGCTACCCAAGGTGATTAAATTGATTAATTACATGTTAACCTTTTATGATTCAAGATAAAAAATGAAAATCAGAATATTATGGGGATTTTGTTCTTTGAATTACGAAACAGAAGGAAGCTGAAATTCACATGCCGGAACTAGACTCAAGGGATGGTATCACCATTCCCATGGAAGATATTGCGACATCACGTGTTTGGAACATGCGTTACAGGTCAAATTAAATCAAATTAAATACTTAATTCTATGTAGTTATTTTTCTTCATGTAGTTTCAACAATACAATTATCGTTGTGGTAAATGGTTTCTTATTTCGACTTTTCTCTGAATTTTTTGATGGTTCATGAATCCATTTTGATCATCATGCCTACTTCCGGGCTTCTAAAGTGCAACTGATTTATATGGATAACAAATTAATATTTGGATATTTACGAATAACTTGTGACACTTATTAATACATTGATCCTCTTGGCTAGACACATAATTAATTTGAATAGTACCCATGCAGGGAAGCACTTTAATTCGGTACATACAACAAAGAGTACCTATATGGTGTAGAATCTGACAAGCTAGGGCCTAAAGGGACTGTTAGCTTAAACCTACCCGCTGAACCCTGATTAATCCAATTTCAGAGCAAACCAATCCAAACATTAAGAGATGCATTAACAAACTTGCATGTTTGCAAATTAATGAAAATGGCAGTCTTCAGTACAACTCTATATTTCCAAAAAAAAAAACTGTCAAGATGCAAATCAACATAGTAATGATATCATTTGAAGCTAAATTAAAGGGACAATGATACATCATCAACTTTGCAACCTCCACAAATGCAATCACAACCAGGCACTGATAAACAGATTCCTTTTTGACTGGAGCCAATTATCGTCCTCCTTTGGAAATTATGTACACCTTGTAGTTATTAATCATGCATAGAGAAATCTCATTACTGTTATGTAGTCAATAAATTAGAAGAAGGAATACAGAGTTACATTCCTAAGCAACAAATTACATATTTTTCACAATGATTACACAGGCAGGATACTAAGATTTTGTTTTATGTCCTATTTGTAGCATGCATCTATTCATTATGGGGCTCTTACTTTTTTAATTATTGTTTTTTAAAACCTACTAATTAAAGAGAAGTATTCTATTTGTTTGAAAAGCACAGTTTTCCTACAATTGAGCTGGTTACTATAGGAAAATTAAGAATAATATAACAAATTTAAGCCACTGAATTATCCAAATTCTTCTCCTTGAAAGTATAGTTATTTCAACTTATAAAGCTATATTGACTAAAGAGTAATTAAAGGTATAATTAAATGCAGGTTCTGGCCAAACAACAAGAGCAGGATGTATCTCTTGGAGAACACTGGTAATCTTCTGTTGTTATTTGAACTATAATCTCTCTCTTCTTTTTTTTGAAAGCTTGGCAGTGGCTGCCAAGGTGGAACTATAATCTCTCTCTCTCTCTCTCTCTCTCTCTTATTTATTTTTGTTTTGCAAGCTTTAATTTGCCATCAAACTGAATAAAACCTTTTTGCAGGGGAATTTGTTCGTTGTAACGGGCTAGAGGAAGGTGATTTCATAGTGATCTATTCTGATGTGAAGTCTGGCAAATATGTAATGACTCTTATGTTTCTCTTCAATTATTTGTCTTTTAAAGGATTCAATTATACCGATAATTTATATGCATCAGTCCATCATGACTTTGCAAGCCTCTTTTCAGTCCAATACCTGAATTTAATTTAATTTTTCACTAACACAAACTATTTGGTATTGTGTTTTGCCGTCGCAAGGCAACAAAAGTTACATAGTATTGTATGTTTCCTTGAGCATGTATTTTGAACAGAATAATATAATAGGTTGCTTTTATCTAATGCATTATAATCATAGATGATAAGGGGTGTCAAGGTTAAGCCGACGCAAGAGAAGGGAAGATCCAAGGTTGACGAGAAACGCATTGATTTAGAGAGAAATAGGGAAGAGAGTAGTGCCTCAGTTTCTTTGCAACTATCTGATGCTAAGACAGTTAACTAATTTTTGTATAGAAAGATCTGGTATGTTGTTAATTAACTGAAGGATAGAGATATTGGAAGTTTGTTTATGTGACTAAGGTTTGTGCTAATCAAAACCCTAGGGTTTGTGAGGATGTATTTATTTTGTGTGTTATGACATGATTGTTATTTTTATAGTTGTGTTCTGAATTATGTGAGCTATAGCAGTTGTCAAAATCTGTACATGTTATGATCTTTGTATCTGAATTTCCAATGCACATTGAATTGCTCCCTGGAAAGATACTCTAGCTTACTAGTTGCATGAAGATTATTTAGGGTTCTGGAATTGCCTGGTAATGAACAGTTTAAAAAACGGTATGCATTCGTAGTCTTACGAGGGAATAATTGAGAATAACCGAGGTATTGTCAAGCGTTTAATTGGGAATAATTGAGAATAATCGGTTAATTAGTTGTTTGGTCATTGTCAACGATTAATTGACTGATTACTCGGCCTAAAGGCGATCAAACGATTAATCGACTGATTACTCAGCCTAACAATCGTATGATTACTCAGCCTAACAATCGTATTTTATAACACTGGTAATGAATTTAGTTGGTAATCTTTAGCACTTTGGACAATTAATTTAATTGATGTTCGGATTAAGCTTTATTTAGCCTTTTGAAGTTAGTAGAATAACAATTATCATGGAGTGAGGCTACGGTACTATGCATAGCACGGATTGGTCCATGCTACGGCTCAATATTTGAGTTTTCAAAATTCTAACGGTCTATCCGAACCATTCTACATGATTATAAAATGAATATGTACTTGCAAACCAAATTTTATATTTTTTCAAATTTTTTACTATTTTTCTAGATAGGTAGAAAATCACTGTTTTTGGATGGTCCAGAATTTTTAGATCAAGTGATTTTCTACCTATCTAAAAAAATAGTAAAAAAAATTTGAAAAAATGTAAAATTTGGTTTGAAGTACATATTCATTTTATAATCATGTTGAACGGTTCGGATCGACCGTTAAGATTTTGAAAACTCAAATATTGAACCATAGCACGGACCAATCCATGCTATGCATAGCACCGTAGCCTCACTCATTATCATGATAATCTTTGGCACTTTGGACATATAATTTAATTGGTAATTAATATGGTATATCATGTAGCTATATCATGTCTTTTTAAAATTATATTAGACTATTATATATTGTATGGGTATCATGTACTCAATATGGTATGCTTTGGATAGCATTTGACTTGCCGAACAATATCTACAATTTTTTAACTACCTTTTTTTTAAAATAATAGTCACGTAAACTAGTATCATTAATTATTTTTAAATGACAAATATTAATACTGAATATATCTAAATTACAATTCAAATTACAGAACATACCCATGAATTAATGTTCAATATATATTTTATTTTAGTACATTTTTAATATTATATAGCTGAAATTATTTTACTGCTAACAGAACTTATTCTTCCTCATTAGAATGAGGAAACTTCCCATGCCATTAATCAGACGGTCAATATCTCTCCAAATCGTATAAGTTCGGCAATGAAGTTGATTTTTAAGTTGCACTAATCCATGACAATTCGGCAATGAAGTTGAAAAATAATTTTCTTAAGAAATGCTTAAGTTTGACAAAATACTTAAGCCATGTGAAACCATGACTTAAAAACTTGGGCAAGCTTAAGCAAGATGGGCAAAAGGAGCATTAAGGAGGTGAGATTAAGCTGCACTAAGGAGCACTCGTTCGGTAAGCTTAAGGCTCCTTAGAGCACTAAGGAGCTCTAAGAAAGCCTAAGCTGAGCTTGCCGAACACCACCATATAGTTAAACTCTTTCACTAAGGGCAAAAAAGGAAATGTGCAGCTTAAGCCTTAAGGGATGGGTTTTTGAATAAAAAGCTCTTTAACTGCTACAGTGCTTGCATGTTTAACACGTGTTGATGCGAGCTGAGATTTCTTTGACGCGTGTTGGTTGCTTTGTTCAATTTTTCATATTTTTTATTCATTTCTAGACTGTGCTCGCCAGTCTGTTTTGGAAGGAAGCACAGTTGGCCCACAGCTTTCAAAGCTGAAGCTATGAAAATCCAATTTATTGTTTGGTTTTATCTACAGGATGATGACTTTTTCTATTGACCTGCATGCTTTCAATTTAATAAAAAGTATTAAAAGAATTATTATAGAAATATTTTTTAACAATCTTTTTAATTTGTTCGGGTTTATAACATATGATTAAATTTTAGTACTTCAAAATCTTATCTAAAATGAAAACAGATGAATATATAGCCATGCATTTGAAAATTTTAGTAAATTATGATTGATGGTCACATTTAGTTTTTATGTTGCGTTTAAATGTATGAATTCAGTTGATATTTCCAAACAAATGTATTCACATTTCAAACATAATAAATTAATTTTATAACTTTTCTTTAAATAAAGATATCATTGTTTTTCTCGTATGTACGTGATAGACAAAAAGAATTAGGACTTGTTATAAAAATTTATGAGAAATTAGGTGGGGCAGAATTTGTTAAAATTTGAAAATTTAGGTGGGATGGCAATTTATTACAAACACTGATGTGGTTTTGTTCCTAGGTTGTAGTTCGTTCCTTTTTATGTTTCTGAAAATTCCAAAGTCGTTAATTATTAAAACCTTGGAAAAGAAACCTAGCTAGTAGGTATATAGACAGATTGAGTGCTTTTGTTGGGTTTTGGACAAAAAGAGGAAGAATACATTTTGTTCTCTGTAATATTTTGAATTTTAAATTTCATAAATTATCTAAATTACTAATTTATTTTTTATTGGTAAGTAAAAGTTAAATCAAAGTTTGAGTAAACCAGGTATATATAATTAATATAAACAATAGTATATTAAGTATATAGAGTAACATCAAGTGAAATAAAAGTCAAATTATCATAATACATTATTTTAACATGTGAAGTGGTAAGTTATCTCCAAAAAAAAAAGTGTAGTAAAAATAGAAGATGTCAAAACAAAGCTAAGGCAGATGAATTATGTATAGCTAAGAGTGCTTATCTACCGTACATCATGATTTTTAAATTGAATTTGTATATATTTAAATTCAATTGAACTTTACTATAAAAATCTGTCACTATCTGCGAGGATAAAAGTGTTTTGTATCGACAGTATCTTCGCGGATACTCATATCGATAATACCGATACATTCAAAAATAACACTTTTATATTGGTGTATCTTTAAAAATAGTCACTTTTTACTCTGACGGACAGTGGCCTATTTTAGTTTTGAAATGTAGTAGCTATCTCTTAATGCATGTTGATTTAATTCTTTTGTTTTTGTACAACACGTACAATAAATAATGATTGTTAGCCCCTCTTTGATGATGTACATTCAATTCACTTATGAAGTTGCTTTCAATCTTTCTACATAAATTAAATTATGTTTAATTACTTAAATCGCTAGTACATACACCCAAATATAATTATTTTCAAAAGACCATTGTGTTGTACTTTATAATTAGTTTACTTTTATAGACGAATGGTAATTAATACTAGTTGAACTTTGTTAGTCTATGGCTTGTTCATCACATTATCAATGATCAAATGACATGTAACGAGTATTCATAAAAGGAAAACATTCACCAAATTCGTCATACAAGAAAAGTATATACCTTTTAACTATATTAAAATCAACCACTATCAAACAACAAGAAAAGTATATACCTTTTAACTATATTAAAATCAACCACTATCAAACAACTATATATCTAATTTTTGTCATTAAAATATCAATTCATAAGTAATCAAGTTTTCTAAGTAGTATCTTTTAACAAACAATTATTAACCATTAACTTTTTGAAGTGTCAATTTTAATTGAACTAAGTGCAAAATCTGAATTTTTGTCTAATGTAAATCATGCATTGCTTCTTGATTGGGCGAAATGGATGCAATTTTTGACTCACCTTGCTTAGGAAGGAATTTATCAGAAGACAATGAGTACAAAATTTTTTGTATGATGTAATATATAGTATAACGTTTAATAATTAAATTAAAAATGGAATTCAGAAATTATCAGCTGCGGTGGAAGATAAATAATTTTCTATAAAATTTTCTATATTGTATTTTGGTGAAGATATATAATTTTCTATAAAATTAAGACGCACAAAAGATATTGGAAAATATACAAAAGATAATTAGTAGTTTTAGTTGTAACCATATCTAATTTATCCCAAATGTTTGAAGCTCTAACTATATAATTTTATTTATGGCCACTTGTAGTATATAAATATAGCATAATTTTAAACTATGGGAAATAAAAATAGGACTTATAATAATGAATAAAATCAATTTCCCGAAATAATCATAATATATTATCGTAATAAAATATTTCTAATAGAATATAAGAATATTATTTAATTAAAAAGAATATAGGAATATTAAAAGATGTTTATTTAGTGACGCTTACTACATATTTTAAGGTGCAGTTTTTAGCATGTAAGATATATTAAAAATCACTCAAAAATGGCATATTCCGTGCTTTATTATTATATCTACTACTACTACTATTATTAATTGAGTTATTGTGCTTCAAGAAGTAAATGACATGTTTTACTTTCTGCTCATATTTTACAATTTCAAAGTTCAAATAGTCAATCTGAATCGTTCATTCTGTTCTCCATATTAAATTGTGCTTGGAGACCAAATTTTAGATTTTTTGAAAAAAATTACTACTTTTTTATAATTTTTTAATATCACTGATTTTTTATGATCCAAATTATCTAAAAAACAATTATTTTCAAAAAATTTAAAAATATAGTAAACAATTTTAATTTTTTTTTATTTTGGTTTGCAAGCACATTTTAATGTGGAGATCATGTTCAACGGTTCAGATCAACTTTTCCAACTTCAAAATTGAAGATATGAGCGTGAAGTAAAACACGCCCTTTACTTCATGATGCACAATGGCCAACTCTTCTTCTTCTTCTTCTTCTTTTTCTTCTTCTTCTTATTATTATTATTTATGGCGATAGGAAAAAATTAAGATTTTTTCACATATATATGTTGTTAATTTTTTTCTCGTCTTCAATTATCAAAATTAAGGTTTAGTAATTATTATATGAGGAGGGATCGGATGACACCATTTTTTGGTGACATCGGATGACATTCTAACATTTTCAAAGTCCAAACAGCCGATCCAAACCGTTCAACATGATGGATATATTAAAATGTGCTTGCAAATCAAATTTTACATTTTTTTGAATTTTTTTACTATTTAATAAGATGGGTACAAAAATTCAATGGTCTGAAAACAACAATTTTGTAAAATACTTAATAAATAGTAAAAAATTCAAAAAAAATGTAAAATTTGATCTGCAAGCACATTTTAATATATTCATCATACTGAACGGTTTGGATCGACTGTTTGGACTTTAAAAACTTTGAAAATGCACGGTGTCATCCGATGTCACCAAAAAAGAGTGTCATCCGATTCCTCCTCTTATTGTCTATAATGTTAATTAGATAAGGTTATAATTATATTGTTAGCTTGATCAACAAATTCATTTGATGTAATCTTAAATGAGTATAAAAAAGGTATTGATGATATAAAAAATGCATTCTTTCAATAGTGAGTTTCTTTCTTTATATTTATTAATTATTGTTCTAGACTCTTCTCGGACTTTCTACAGGAGTGGATTTAATGGAATACAGCTCTCCTACGATTTTAAAATGCTATAAATTTTATGTGGAAGTTTACTGGTAATAAAAAGTTAGCGTTTGTCCTCTCTATTAATGAAATATTTGTTTCATTAAATAAGAAATATTTCTCGTTAAAAAATCCGGTTTATTTTTTATCAAATTCATTTTCTACTATAGTTAATACCTGGTTTCGACATGAGTGTGTAGATGCTTTTGCACCATTAAATTGAAAAATATGAATAAAATTAAATAAAAGTCAGATCGAATAAACGAAGGGGCGTGAGTCTGAATTGGACCTTCTATTGCACCCATCAAAATTTCGGTGTATTGCAACAACGGGTGAAAACGGATTGGATAGTGGTAAAATCATATTCGTATTCTTTTTTTTTCCAAATACAGATACGGATCGGATATTAAACGGATATATACAAATACAAATTAGATATAGGATATCCGTAGATATATACATAAATATTTTTATAATATATATTAAACTATATGGTATATATCTACTATTTGAATACGGATAATTAAAATTTAAAACCATATATGTACCACTATCCGCATGAATATTCGGTCAGATAATATCTGACCCATTTTCATCCCTAATTCCAACGATGTTGCACAGTTAGTAATAAAAGAAAAATATTGAACAGGCCGGTCAGATTATTAATCAGTTAATTGTATTTGTCTGCGGGCTCATTGATTTGGGCCGGGCCGAAGAAAGTACTATCAAGCCCTCAAAATTGTAACGGTTCATAGAATCTCCATCATAATCATAGAAATAATACGAGTATGGTGTTTCTAACTTTCTTCTGAAATTGTTGGATATAAATGGTTAAAATTATTGGATATAAGTGGGCTATTTGGCAAAACAAAAATTTAAATTGATTATTATATTTTGATTGTTTCTCTATTTTTAGAAAGGAAGAAGGCATGTTTTGTTTGGTAGACTTTATTTGAAAATTAATTACCATTTTAAATACACTGTTGGCTGCTGCCAATAGGTGATATTCTTTTGCATGAGGAAACTTTATTTCCATAGCCTTTTTCCTACTTGAAGAAAATAGACAATATATATCATATACACATTAATTAGGCACATCCTTCTTATATTAAATTTCCAAAAAGTAAGAAAACAGAGTTGGTTGCAAATAAAATATATTGTACAAATAAAAATATAACTCCCTCTATTTGTTCTTTATTTAATTGAATGGTGGCGCTGGATAGATATCAATTGTTTGTTTCTGAATCACTATTTGAGAGAAGGGGTTGCTTCTTATCCTCCCATTTGTTTAGTCTATTTCTTGCTTCTTCAACCTACATATATATATATGTGAGAGTTACATATATATTTCAATAAATTATGGTAGTTGCTAATTTCAAAACTCCATAGTGAGGAACAAAATAAAATAATAAGGAAAAAGTACCTCTTTAGTCCAATCTGTTCTAAATGTGACCCAAATTAATATTAGAGTTTGCATTGAGGTCCCACCAAGCATACCAGCCCATATACCCTGTAATTATTAATTAACAACAAAAATTGCAATTAATGTTATCGTCATATATGTTGTTATCTCAATTCCGTGTCTCTCTTCCTCTCTAACTCTCTGGTTTATTCATGTATTTGATATTGTGTACTCGATACATAGCTCAACTCGTTAGTGTGGTAAGTAGGTATCTATCTTATTTGGGATAAGCGCATTAGGACACTGTGAAGTGAATTTTCTGGCTAATTAAGAGGTATCATTGATACTCAAATGGTGTTTGAAACGAGCAATAAGAATGTAACGGGTTTATCTGGATGTGGATTTTGAGGTGATTTTGATAGGAGACGATCTTTGAATAAGCCGACATTTCAGTTGCATTCTCAATTACCAAAGCCGAATACATGACAACCACAGAGGCTATCAAGGAAGTTATTTGGCTGAAGGTTTTTGTTGATGCGGTGTCGTCTTTTGATGGTCCTACTATAATATATTGCGGCAATCAAAGTAATGTTTATTTGTCATGGGATAACATGCATCATGAGTAAACAAAACACATTGATGTTCGTTTGTTGTGAAAAAGACTGATATCTAGTCTAACCCCACCAATATCCTCACTAAATCTGTTATAATTGCAATGTTTATGTCGATTTGCATGAGTAAACATAACACATTGATGTCGGTTTGTTTCTGGTCGCTAGCTTGTACTACTTTTCTTTCTAATTTGTTTCCAATAACCCATGTTCAAAGAGTTAAAAATAAAAAAAAATCAGTAATGGACATATCCAGCATGACACCAGTACATGACCTGAGGATATATATATACACACACACACAGATGTATATATATAGAGAGAGAGAGAGAGAGTGACTAAGGTCAAAGTGGTAGTTCCTAAGCCCTCGTGCAACCAAGTCGTTTTCGGATTTTCAAAGTCCAAACGGTCGATCCAAACCATTAGATGTGATCTCTATATTAAAATCTGCTTGGAGACCAAATTTTACATTTTTTGGAATTTTTTTACTATTTATTAAGCAACTTTGAAAATTACTGATCACATGGTCAAGAATTTGGTTGCACTGTTTTTACTGTTCACCCAAATCAGCAATTTTCAAAGTGGCTTAATAAATAGTAAAAAAATTCCAAAAAATGTAAAATTTGGTCTCCAAGCAGATTTTAATATAGAGATCACATCTAACGGTTTGGATCGACCCTTTGGACTTTGAAAATCCAAAAACGACTTGGTTGCATGAGGGCTTACGAACTACCACTTTGACCTTAGTCACTCTCAACAGAGATCAGATTACACCGTTTTTGGTGACATCGAATTCATCGTCAATTTTCAAAGTTTTCGAAGTCCAAATAGTCGATCCAAACCGTTCAATATGATGGATATATTAAAATGTGCTTGCAGATCAAATTTTACATTTTTTTGAATTTTTTTCTATTTATTAAGTACTTTACAAAAATGTTCTTTTCAGACCATTGAATTTTTGTACCGATCTTAATAAATAGTACAAAAATTCAAAAATATGTAAAATTTGATCTGCAAGCACATTTTAATATATTCATTATATTGAATGGTTTGGATCGACTGTCTTTAAAAATGGACGATGTCATTCGATGTCACCAAAAAACGGTGTAATCCGATCCCTGCTCTATATATATTTATATATATAGCATGTATATTCTCGAAATATTAGCATATTTTTGTTGTTTGGTATTTACCTTTGCACCAAGGTTGAACTTGAAGCCTAAGAGAATTCCAAGAGGAACACCAACAATATAATAACATCCCACATTGACATATGACACAAATGTTTGCCACCCACAACCAACTGCCACACCTAAAATTATACAAGGAGTTTCAACCTAGATTTCATTACAGTTTGTCAGGTCGGATACCGGTACACTATGTATATGTTCACCACTGATTATAGGATAACATTTTTAGCAATCTTGCCTAGTTTCACTGGTTTGTTGTGATACTCTGTTCTTCTCATTACAGAAACAAATTAGATACCGTTAATGGTACCGATTGCCTTTACAATCCGATAACCAATGTTCAAAGGTGTTTTGAAATAATAAAATAGGATCATATAAATTGAATTTTCAAAAAACAGAATGCTTTAAACCTGACAAAACAGGTTGGATGCCGTTAAGGATCAGAGTGGTGGCAAGCAAGGGGCTCATATCCGCAACTGCATGTGCCACCGTCTCACCTTCAGTGAAAATGTAGCTAATATAGTTGCGACATGCTAAGAGAACCAATGCCAGTGTGACTGAAATTACAAATGAAACCAATGTCACTACTATCACTGAGAACTCAGCAGCCTTTGCGTGTCCAGCCCCAAGCTCATTGCCAACTCTCACGCTGTAAAAAATATGGGAAATAAATGCTTAGAAAATTATTTGATATTATATCGAAGTTGTTCATAAATGTTTTTGGTGAGAAAGGTATCATTATTGAAGGAATCAAGGTACAACCCTTTATAATTAATTCAATTTAGTACACACAATTCAAGCTCACACAATTTAAGCTCAGTAGTTATACCATGTTATTTTCACCTAATATTGATAGGAGCCGCATGTACTAAATCTATTTTGATTTACTGACATGTAAAAAATATACTTATTTTTGTTTTCATAAAAAGAGAGACCTGGCAGCTGCATTGAATCCAACAGAGATCATGAAGACCCACCCAGAAAGTGTCAGGCTGCACCAATAAAAGACAAATTGCATTTCAGAGACAAAAAATAAATAAGACTAGAATTAAAACTCATACAGTTTTGGGACATGATATCTTTCCAGTGGTGGAACTACAAAATTAACACTGAGAGGTTGAATAAGTAAGGGTAATATAATTTTATTTTATAAGGGAGCTAAATATTAGAAGTATTTATATAGCTTATAACCTATAAAGGACAAAAAATGTTAATTTATAGGGGTACTTAGCCACCCCTAATTAAAAATTAGATCGGTTCCTGTGTCATTCAATAGAATAATATAACATGACTAAGGTTCAACAACTTGTAGGAAGACAATACATTTATCATTAGAACAATATATATATGCACAAAAAGTGCCCAGTTAAAAGTTCATGTCTTAGAAATTTAACCAGATTGTCTAACTAAATCTAAACAATTTTTATGAGCATATTGATCCCTCAACAAAAAATTTATTACAGTAAAACTAGGTTTAATTCTTACCATACTGTAAGAGAGTCCAATGCTAACTGCGCATCGTCGAGGAGACCCGTTACAAGAATCAAGATCTGAAAGTACCATGCCTCCAAACACAGCATAATCGCAGAAGCAGTCGATAGCTTCAAAAACTCCGGCAAGCCCGAGAAAGCCTGTGAGCTGAACCCGGTCCACGTGTGCCGGCACCTCGAACTCATGACAATGTACAAAAACTGGGCCCCCACGATGACCCACCAGCTCAAGCTGAGCACTAGTGAGGCCCCAAATAAGCCGAATCCAAGCTTGTATACTACAACCCAACTGCATAACAAATGCACTACCACCATGACCGCAGCGATGTATGCACTTGGTGCAACGATACTTTGCGCTTGCAAGAACTTCTGTATCGGGAAGTTGGCAGCATATGCAAAAATTTGGGGGATCAGACCGTAGACGAAAACCGCAGCTGCACTTGCGATTTCTGGAGATTCACCGAGGAGAAGAAGGATTGGTTTTGAAAAGGCATAGAGTATTGTGAGTGGGATGCCGGTCGCCATGAGGAGAACGGTCGAGCGTTGGAGGTAAATACCGAGCATGTTGTACTTATTTGCACCATACGCTTGGCCACATAGGGTTTCAACTGCACTCCCCATGCCTAACTGCAGTTACATGTTTTGCACAGACTGACAATTATATCAATTGTTAAACTTCAAAAGGACAAATGCTCTCTAGTTGCAAGGTTGCAGGTTCGAAACCCGAATGGAAGATTCCTGATGGATATTATACTAGGGGTGTCAACAGGTATGATAATGATCAGGTGGGAGCATTTTCATACCTGTATCTGTTAATAATTGTCTTTCCCCGTATCTTACCCTTACCCGTTACTAATTATTTTACCTGTACCCTACCCTTACCTGTTATGGTTGTCGGATAACGAAACGGTAACAGGTAAATAACGAGTAATGCTAATATAATAATTATTTTTATTATTTACTGAATAAAATATTAAAGAAAATTGATTTCACACATATATACGTGTTTGAATGTCTAAACTTTATTGGGATTTATTTACGTATTATTTGTTGGAATTTATCCTTGATATATTATTTTCGATCTTTTCATAGATACCTTCAACTATATTGCAAATTCTTACACAAAGAACGAACTAATAATAAGCCACCAATTTAATTTAACCCCAAAATCAATAACAATAATTCCAGCATATTGTGAGAACATAGTCACTAATTCTTTCTATCTCGTATTTTAAAAAAATACAAAAACACGACTATTCTTATTCAATTTTTTTTTAATAAAGATGGACCACAAGTAGGGTTGTCAACGTATATGAAACGGATTGGGTGTAAGCATTTTCATAACCTTACCAGTTATGTTTCCGAAAAAACTTTACCCTTCTCCATATCCTATAATCAAATATCACTACAAAAGACAGGCACTTTTCGCGAGGATAAAAAGTGACTTTTTGCGACGGAGTACCGTCATAAACGTGTTTTTTCTTTTGCGACGGTACTTTTAGCGACGAAGTTCCCTCGCGAAAAGTGCCTACTTTGTTGTTGTGTATGGTACGGGTCGGGTAAACGGATAAAAAATGTCATTGAATAGATATATATGATCATGAATAAAACTATACCATATCATTTTTATCTCCAAATAAATCAATATTTATATAGATAATTTTATGATTTTTTTTTTAATTTTTACCGTATAGGATAATGGGTAAGAATAGTCTTTACCCGTACCCTTATCCGTTATGCTATTCTTTACCGGTACCCTTATCTATTATGTTAACGCAAAAACAACTTTACCCTTACCCATATCCATTAAGCTAAATAAAAAAAATCTTACGGATGGGTAAAGAATATTTTTTACCTGCACCCTTATCCGTTATGTTAACGGAAAAAAACTTACCCTTACCCTTATCCGATAATCTAAATAAAATATTTACCCATATCCGTTTTATCAAATACGGTACGGGTTGGATAAACAGGTAAAAAGGTGCCATTGACACCCCTAACTGAAATCAAACATTGTTACAATTGTTTTTAATTTAGTTCTTTTATTCAGACAACTGAAAATAATTTTTGTAAAATATAAAAGAGGAAATGTAGGACGATATCAATGATTGTCATTGGGTGTTTACATGTCCACTTGATTGGGAGTCATTTTCACCTTTTTCAGTGGTAAACATTAATACATGAGTTCAGTCAAAATTAAATTTAAAATTCGAGAGAGATTTATGAAACCTCTAAAAATCAGAATAACCATATTATTCTTTTGGAAAAATTGTGAAAATGCCACTCCAAAACCTTCAAATTGTGAAAATGCCATCCCGAACTGTGAAATTGTAAAAATGCCACTCTAAACTTCATTAAATTGTAAAAATGCCACTCGAGATTTATGAAACCTCTAAAAATCAGAATAACCATATTATTCTTTTCTTTCAATTGATGATTCCACACCTACAATTAAAATGTATTTCCAAATCCAAACAAGTGGCACACATGGGCTACACTTTTTTAAGAAAGCATGTTATGAATGGATACTGTACTATTGTTTAAGTTAAATTTGGAAAATTGTACGTGGGAACTGTTTATTATTTTGTTTCAAGTGGGAGACATGGGCTGTACTTGATAAACCAATTGTCTGTGGTAGTGTGGTCAATGACTTATTATTTTTGTTTACCTTCCACTGGAATAATGAAGAAGAATAAATATTCAATACCCTGCAGATGCTCTCTAGCTAGTCAACGATGACAGGAATTTCATTAATTTAAAGTACGTGACAGGTGAAAAATATTCTAAACTTATCCGTACTTACAGATGTCAGGTCATAATTCAGGTTTTGAGGGTGTAAATGCAAAAATTGTATTTCTTTGAGATCGTACATGCAAATTGTTAACAAATTTTGTAAGCAATTTGGGACACCAAGGTGAAGACAAAAATGTTTTCCAGAATTATTTTTGAATTATTTTTTCTTGAAATTTTAACATCCAATTAAATATACTTGAGAAGACATATTTTCACCATGTAAATTAAGAATTCCATTTGATTAATCTCAAAAAAAGCTGAAATTCAAATCAGCAATGAGTGGTCCAAATTAGTTAATGATCTTTTTGTTTAGAGAATTAAATTCACAGATACAATGCAAAAACAAAATAAATCCAAAATTATTAAATTTTCAGATGTTGTAATTGTCTTCTAATCAAGTTCATATATAGACAGAGAAAGAGACTCACCATGAGACCATAGGCAAATACTTGGATGCCATTGTTACCGAGAGAAGAAGCCGCCAACTCGAGGTTGCCGAGATGTCCCGAGAAAATTTGAGTGGAGATTGACAGCGCGTTGTTTAGAGCATAAACCACTACCGCCGGTCCTGCGATTGGCATCAGTAGCTGCATCTCTATTAGCATTGCTAGGCCGACACGGCGTGTCCATGTTGTTCCATGGTCTGTTAATACAGCCTCAAGCTGTTGGCTTAATTCGGTGCTGCCGGTCATTCCAGCGGAGGTGGTGGTGTGTGTGTGTTAGTGTTTTATGTGTGAGAGAGAGAAATGGTCTGGAGTAGATAGGTATATTTAGCTGTAGGAAGGAGAGAGATCAGCTGTAGGGAATAATTTATTCAGTACACCTTTTTTAATAGAGGATGATGCAAGAATAAAAAGACAAGAAAACTAATTTTGTTTGATTGGATTTTTTTAATAACTTTTTTTATTGTGTGGTTCAATCCATTGATTATAATGGATTTTGAATCAATTCAGCTGGATATAGAAACTAAAATGTTTGTATTATTTTGTTAGCTAAAACTCTCTTCTTCCCTCATGCTAATCATATACAAATTTAGTGGAAAGTTTCATTACAGGCCTTGTGTTATTTTATAATTCATATATTGAACCATAAAATAAGTTTTAATAAGTCAAATCAAGAAAAATGTACACACCTTTTCGGAAATAAATACGTAGTTATTCCTTTGGAATAACAGGAACATGCTATTCCGATATCAATTGTTGATCTTCATTGAGATTCTTGCATATATAAAATATTTACTTTGTTGATATTTGTATATGGAAAAGTTTGAATGGTTGAGATTGGAATAACAAAATCCTGTTATTCCATTCCAAAGGAATAACAACAGATTATTTCCCACCTTTTCATTTTGGATGGATTTTTATGGAAGTGAGTTTTTTTTTTTTTTTATTACAAAATTACTTGACCAAGAATGGATAGAAAATTAATTGGGTGCTTGTCTTTAATAAATAAAATGTACTAATTGTCTTTATATGGATTTATCTTTATTGGGTGTCAGAATTTAATAAATCAGGTGTAATGTTGACAGGCCATATTAAGGTACTGTCACCACAGAAATGCTTTTTGAATTTATGCGTTTGGCATCTTCATGTTTAGCGGTTCCACAGCAAATACCTTTCTCCATCCTGCATTGCAATTTGTTGCCAATAATTTGAGTATAATTCTTTCCCTGTATGAGCATCCTCCATTCATAACTTTTAAGGTGAAACAAATAATGAAGTGAGAACATATCAATTTTCAATTAAGTAACCATTATTGATCTATTTACACAAAAATAATATATAAATAAGGGAATATATTATATGTTTTAGTAATGCAGGTTGCTTGAAATGTATTTTCAGTAATGCAGAATTTATTATTTTTGCTTTTGGTAATGAAGATTGGCTCAATTTTATTTTTTTATAATATTGAAGGTTTGGTTAGTTTTTTCTTTTGGTAATGAACTTTGGGTAATTTTTTTCAAATATGAAGATTGGCTTAATTTTAGTTTTTTACTAATATTGAAGGTTTGCTTCATTTTATTTTTGGTAATGAAGTTAGGGGTAATTTTTTAAAATATGAAGGCATAATTTTTAGTTGCTAATACATATTGGCTTAATTTGTGTTTGGAAAAGCATATCGATCGGCTTAATTTTTATTTGGTGGTATGGATTAAACTTTTTTTATAATGAATGCAGATTCGATAATTATGCTTTTGTAATTAAAATTCGATTAATCAAAACTGTATTACCAAAAAAAATTATTGTGAAAGCAAGTAGGACTTCAAAATGAACAGACGGCTTGTATGTTAAATGATGATTTTCTGAAAACAGGCTTTGTAGGCCTTCTATTGTAAAGCGGGGAGTTAATGAGACAAAGAGGGCAGTCTGGAAATTGGGCTTTCTTATTGGGCTGGCCCATAGTCATATATGTGACATAGTTTCTTTGAATTGCACTTCTGTTCATACACACAAAAACAAAGAAGTATTTTAGCTGCATCGCTTTTCTATAAAAGGTATAATAATTTTTTTCAGTTCAATTTGCGGACTGAATACCAATTTAATATATGGGGGAATTTCATGTACTATACACCTAAAAAACCTTAAAATTAAGAATTTTCCACTATAAATTTCATGATTATCATATTTTACTATTCAACAATTTCCTACTTTGATGAAATGGTATGATTTTATAATTATAATCTTAGCTAATTAGTTGGTATGATTGAACTGAAATCGGTATAGAATGATTTGTGTTTCCAATGCTGAGATCCCACTCAGTTGAGAAAAAAGGATACCGTTTCTGATAAAGTTTCTGAATAGAAATGAAATATCTCAAATAAATCTCACTCTGGATTATTCATCTATATAAGGTGATTGATTGAAAATGCTTTATAATGTGTGTTTGGATTATTCATGTCTTTTCTGTTAAAAGTAAGGAAGTACAAAATTTGACCAAGTACTGGAACAAAGCAAAAGTCATATTTGAAATGCAAAATAAGTCTATTTAGAGTCTTAATGGGGTTATAAATACTACTTAGATTTGTAATATAACTTGTAAATGGTATGCCTGTGAGCCTAAATCAAAGAAAAGGCATTTCAGGTAATTTAAATTCATGCCCAAAGTGACCAACTGACTGAAAATTGGTGCCGGTAGCTAATGACCTGAGACCAACTCTTCATCATCATTCTCTGAGCATTATGCAACCCCATCAATACTGCTAAGCCCTTAAACCATGCTTTGACAATGACCAAGCACCTAAACCAACCAATTTCACCAAAAAGCACCAATTCAAAGGCTATGGTGCAGCTGGTACTGTGCTATGAACACCAGTATGCACTGGGACCAGTCCCTGATGAAACCAAAGCCCCCAGACACACTACATATCATGCCAATGTGAAGTTCAAATACTAAAGATAGTTAAATTCAGTCAATTTGAAGAAATCGGTACCAAAGTCCTGCCAGCATGCTCAAACCGGCGACCTCCAACGCCAGACCCCTTGAAATGGTTACATAAGTCCAAATTAAGTCATTAATCACGTTCTATGCTAATAAACAAGCTCAACCGTGAAGCAATCGTCCAAAATGGTGAAGGAATTGAGCTGACTTCGTTTGGTACCGACACATGTATTGGTACCCGGAGTTGCCATCTCCGGTGATCGCCGGATGTAGAAAATTGTGGCCGGAGTCATGCTGGAGGAGGCGGCACCTTCCCGGGGCGGATGTTCAAACTCTCATTGATCCTGTGCAAATCTTGAAGCATACCAACCTTTTTGATCTGGGCACCAATGAAGAGTTCAAAATGTTGCGCGAATCTCAAAGCTTAATTTAAATCAAGTCGTCCGATCAACCTAAACGGTTCTTGACTGTGGGCCCCAGTTGTCAACGCTCGGATCCAAGTTGGTCAAGCCAAACCCAGTCGGCTGAGCTAGACTCGAGTCTAGACTGAGTCCAAATCCAATCTTGCGCGCTAGACCCTGAAATTCAAATAAATCACTAGTGCAGTCCCTCAAATGTTTCAAATAAGCCCCTGGTTACTTTAAAACTTCACAAACAAGCCCTTATGCCTGCAATCTAGCTTAAATAACCCTGTTAAAAGTACAAATTATAGCCCAAGTCCCCTGATAAATTACCAAAAGGTCCCTGCTAATCAAAATATTCACACACAAGTCCTTTTTGCTCATAACTTCATCATTTTAAGTCCAAATCAGCTCAAATCAATTCCAAATGGACATAAGTCTAAGTCTCTACAACCATAGATCAATCTCAAGCATATTTGGATTCTGATCCTGATCTGAAATGACCTAAATACCCCTTTTATATTATCAAGCCCAATTTTGATAAATCTTAAATTATTTTAAGTAAATTTCAAGATTAAATTAAATTCCAGTTCACATTAAGGTGACCAAATTGCCCCTTTGTGCTCTAATCTTGATAATTTAATGGACTCCAAATGTTATAAATAAACCCTAAGATCATTTCAAGACCAAATTGAATTCTAGTCTTCATAAAGCCCTCAAACTGTTTCAATCATGACAAATACCGCAAAGTCTTTAAACTAGCCCAAAAAACCCGCAAAGTCTTTAAACTAGCCCAAATAGACCGCAAAGTTTTGAACTAAATCCATGTCTCCAAACCTCAAATATAAGTAGACCACAAAGTCTTTGAACTAGATCAATCCCCCAAAATCTCAGAGTTCAAAGATGTCAAAAGCAAATAAGTTAAATACATTTTTGCTTGTAGATTAAAATACTGCATGTGCATCATGATACATAGGCAAGCAAAATAGTGAGAACCTACCAAAACCACCAAGACCAAAACATGAGCCCATTTCTTAGGCCCATTATTCAGTTCACTTGATCATAAGCACAAATTCTGGAATAAATGAGGTATTCAGTCTAACTCGAAAGGTCGATGTAATTAACAGTGGGGGCTTGCATCCTTCAGGAGTTAAATATCCCCACAATCAATAAACTCTCTCGATGGACCAATCACGAATAGTAGGCCATTGAGGGTGAACCCAAAGGAAAGCAGAGAGGAAATGTCTCAAGTTCGATGCCCTTCCATGTCAAAGGAGCACTGAACCCTGGAACATTGACCCGCACATGTCGTTACCGTGCAACCTTTGTGCGCCCTACAACATCATATCTCAGAATAATTTCTTTATGTTCTTTTTCCATGGACAACAATGTCTGATGTTAGGATAGAATCATGGTTCTGAAACTCGGAATCAGAATCGGATAAATTGACCGGAATCGGCCGAGTTGACTCGGAAACTCAGATTTTTTTGGCAGAAGCTTGTTTTGTAGCCAAAAAGTAGGAAAAAATGGTAAAAAAATAATTTGTAGAAAAACTATGTTAAGACAAAATATTACATTCAAATAATCCACTAATTATATAATATAATACAAGCATTACGAATAGAACACACTTTTTATTGCCAGAAGCTATGCCGAGCTGGCTAGATCATCTCATCGTCCTCTGTATTAAAATATGAATGGGGATATTGTTGTACAGAGCCAAAAAATGAAGACCTTAATGCAGTGTCAAATGAAGAATTATTAATATCCTCATATCCAACAGTAATTTGGTTGATATACACGAATTTGGTTAACATCCTCAGATCATTCGACAACAGTAATTTGGTTGATATACAGGAAGGCATGACCTATTCATTGCTGTGCGATAGTTATAGTTCTCTCTAAAACTGTAGCTGTTTTATATAAGAAAAACAAAAAATGATTTGGCACTCCAAGTGTGATAGTTACAGTTCTATCTAGAACAGTAACTATAACAAGTTGGCCTTAGCGATTGCGATGTGACATTATTTTTTGACAAATGTGAAGTACGCCCCACCAATTTTATTGAAATAAAAACAAAAGTCTGTTCGTGGAATTAAATACCAATCAACTACTTTCACATTCCTCTATTACAATATTGTTACACTAGTGTACTTTTCTCAATTTTAGTGGTGGCTGGTTGAATCATCAGATACCAGTTAGGTCGTTCAGTGTGCAAATCACCTCAGTGAATTTTTGTTCAAGCCGGCCTGTTCGGGTAGGGATTGTTTTGGATCTATGATTCCATTGGGTTTTAAACTGGATGTAAATTTGTGCCATGTTGTGTTGTAAAAAAACGGTCACAACATTTGAATTTAGTTGCTTTGTGATCTGGGTTATGTTCATGCTATACTCAAAACAACAATAATGGTCAGACATGTGAATAATCACAACACGTTAGTTACTCCGTGCTCAAGTATAATGTGGCCGGTAGGTTTGGTAACGTTCAATAATTTTTTTATGAACTTTTAGTTAGTTTAAGTTTTTTTTTTTAAAAGTCAAAAATATTAAAATTTTAAAATAATTATATAAAATAGGAACAATGTTGTAAAAGAATTATGTAGAAATCGGAATTTGAATTGTTATTTACGATAAATAATGACATATTTTTTATGTTATTTTGGTTATAGTCATGTTTGGTCACGTTCTATATAACTTTAATTTTTGTTTCAAGTTTAGCCTAAGTACGTTGATTTTATCCAGTTAAAAGTTTGGGATTTGTATTTTATTCATTCAATTTAGGCAACCTACTGATTCTGATTTTCCGAACCGTAGCTAAGAGCATGCATATATTCCTCGGAAATTAAATAACTATATCCGGAGATTAACAAACAGAATTACATTTATCTTCGAAGATTTACACACGGAATTACTCATTTTATTACCAACACATATTCTTGCAGTGATATATGAATACATCCATGTGCAATGTTATAATATGAAATAAATAATAATAAATTAGAAATATAAACCACATACTATAGCATTTTTTTGCTCATGATTCACAAAATTAAAATTCTACTTTCTACACAAATATTCAGCATTGTTATAGCTTGGGCCGGCAAGTTGGCAACGCTTCGAGTCTTTGACAAAATACAATTTTATGTTTTTTTTTCTTGTTTTTTTTGCATATATAAGCGATAATAGATTTGACGTCGGTTTATCCACAATGATAGTGTTGTGAAATAATGCTCTCATATCTAATAGATTTGATTGGTGTTGATCTAGTCTTTGTCCCACATCTTCATTTCCCCATCATCTGCAATCTTGATTTTATGTCGAGGTTTAGCACGATGACTTAGAAGAACTATGATGAGCAATAAGACTCAACTACCCCAATCAGACGGAGAATAGGGGAAATCAATATTATTAACTAGCAATTGTGTTTTCAATCATCAAATTAAGAAGGTTTAATCACAACTTCTCTAAACAAATGAACCTTTGCATGTGTTGTTATAAGCAATCTTCTGTGCTGTTTGACTAATTTTCAAAACATTGAATTTTAAAGTTTCTCTGTTTGAGATATGTGCATGTTTAATAGTTACGGCCAAAGGTCAATGCAACTCAAGAATTCATATTGTGACAAGTTGGTGTAACAAGTCACGTCCGAAAGTCAAAGAAAGTCAAAGTGTATATCGTGACAAGTCAGAACCTGACAAGCTGCACGAGATAATATGTTGCATGATCTCCTCGAGCTACAATGAATGATTTAATACATACAATCTGATGGAAGATTCACACGAGCCATTTGGAATGTCGGATATTAGTGGGATGCTGAATCATGAAGATTACGGAAGATCATATGAAGATCAAGATCATGAAGATTATGAATATCATACTTTACCTTTTGCGTTGTTATTTTTATTTATGTCCAAAAGTATGGTAAAGTAGATCTGAGGTTGAGATCACCTGAGTCTAGCCATTGCTTGGCTAGCAAATATGGATGCTAGCCAATTATAAATAGATTATTTAAAAATAAATAAAATGGAAAACATACACAGTTACTAACAATAGACCGTGTACAAAGAGAAAACCAACACGGTTTATATTAACAAGTTGTGTATGGTTTCCAAAGAACATACATAGATCTTTTGTGGAGACAGTGTACATAACCCTATTCACTAAACATGGTTACTATGACTGTGTATAAAGCACCTTATTCAACGTTATTTTTTGGAGATCGGACATGGCTTTATTGACACGGTTCGGTAACCATTGACTATGTATCGATCCAATTGTACACGACTTCCGTAGACACAATTACAAAACCGTGTATAAGCCAATTTTTCAATCGTGTGTACTCGCATTTTTTGTAGTGTTAAGAGAGAAGAATATTTTTTTGTTGGTATCGTCTGATTAAAACTATGGTTATGCTGGTCATTAACTTTTGTTAACCATACATAATTTTGTAATGACATAACTAGATTAATTTGAAAATATTATAGTGTTCACCATATTGATCGAAAATGCAAATATGTGTATTTTATGTTATTATTATCTAATGGGGAAAATAATTTATTGAATAACATGTTAATTTTATTATAATATCAGAATTAGAAGTTTGAATTATATTGGTATTCCTATTAATATTTGTTTAATATCCGGTTTATTTTTATAATATTCATTTAATATATGCTTCATTTAATTAAGACACGTGCTATATGCTTCATTTAATTATTATTGTGCTATATTTAGTATTTTCATACTGTTGAATTAATATGTGTGGCGAGCCACATTTGCAAACGGATCTTACAACAGTTGATGAAAGTGATAATTTCAATAATTGTTTTGTATTAAGAAAAGTGATAATCAATAATTAATTGTAAGATTAGTTGGTGAAAGTGACAGTTAATAATTAATTGTTCTGTAGTACGTAAGAAAAGTCAAATCAGCAACTGTAGTAAGAACACTTGATGAAAGTCACAATCAATAATTGTTATGTAGTAAGAACAGTTGGTGATTGTCACTTTTACCAACGGTTCTTAACAATTGTTAATGTTCAATTTGAACAGTTGGTGATTTACTTTTTTATAGTAGTGATATACAAATACGAAAAATAATAAATATTTGTATTTGTATATGCTTCCAAAACTAAAACAATATTCGATAAGTAAAACAAATACGGTTTTAATTTTGGAAGCATATACAAATACAAATACATATACATATAATTATTCATATTCATATGTTGTTATTTGTGGGGAATCATGTTACACTACTACAAAAATGTTAACAATATACGGCATATTATTATAAACGGATGCGAAAAAAATTCAAATTAACAATGTGTAATGGAACAAGGCGTTCCTGCGAAAAAATTACCAACATACACACACGGTCCGTTAGTATAGAACCCTGCCCGGAAGTTACCAATATTTGTACACTGTTTATTTTTAATGAACCGTGTAAGTATGTACTACTTCATACATGGTTCTTCCTAACGAGTCTGTGTATGCTTCTACTAATTTTGCAAACACTGTTTTTTAGTTCAGGCCGTGTACGATTCATTCATGTCTGTCAACCATAATCCCTGTTAGTATTTATTTCTTGTGACTGTGCTATAGATATACTAATTTAACTACTATAGATCCCTAAAACAGTGGCTGTGCTATAGATCTACAGTAAAATATTGGTCCAAAATTAATACTATAATAAATATAAGTTATTAAATTATGAGGACCCTATACCAGTAGTAGGATGTCATGATTTCATGCGCTGACACGTGATCCGCGTAGGATGCCAGGATTTCATGCGCTGACAGTTTTAGGGATCTATAGCACAGCCACAAGAAAGAAATACTAATAGTGGTTATGGTTGACAGACACGAATGAATCATACACGGCCTAAACTAAAAAACAGTGTTTGCAAAATTAGTAGAAGCATACACAGACTCTTTAGGAAGAACCGTGTATGAAGTAGTACATACTTACACGGTTCATTAAAAATACACTGTGTACAAATATTGGTAACTTCCGGACATGGTTCTATACTAACAGACCGTGTGTGTATGTTGGTAATTTTTTTGCACGAACGCCTCGTTCCATTACACATTGTTGATTTGAATTTTTTTCGCATCAGTTTATAATATGCCGTATATGGTTAGCATTTTTGTAGTAGTGTAACATGATTCCCTACAAATAAATATCTGAAAAACTACAACATATGAATACGAATAATTATATGTATTTGTATTTGTATATGCTTCCAAAACTAAAACCGTATTTGTTTTACTTATCGAATATTGTTTTAGTTTTGGAAATACAAATACAAATATTTATTATTTTTCGTATTCGTATATCACTACTATAAAAAAGTAAATCACCAACTGTTCAAATTGAACATTAACAATTGTTAAGAACTGTTGGTAAAAGTGACAATCACCAACTGTTCTTACTACATAACAATTATTGATTGTCACTTTCATCAATTGTTCTTACTACAGTTGCTGATTGGACTTTTCTTACGTACTACAGAACAATTAATTATTAATTGTCACTTTCACCAACTAATCTTACAATTAATTATTGATTGTTACTTTTCTTAATACAAAACAATTATTGATATTGTCACTTTCATCAACTGTTGTAAGATCAGTTTGCAAATGTGGCACGCCACACATATTAATTCAACAGTATGAAAATACTAAATATAGCACAATAATAATATTACATATGTAATTCCAAATATCCCATGTACATTATTCAAATATCGCATTTACATAATACAAATTACATGAGTTAATTCCACAATCTATACTATACCCCAACCTATTGCAAAACCAGCTTCTCATAGAAATAAAGTGTAAAACTCATATAGCTAACTCTTTTGATGTTATGTGCAAACTTAGTACAAATTGCAATCAAACAAAATAGGCAACATATATACTGGTGTTAGTCCTCTTCTACACCAACTGTGTCTATCTCAACACCAATCTGCAAGGTTAAAATGAAAGAAAGATGTTACTCCAATTTCATTTAGTCTTGGTCTTTAGTCTCATACTTTTGCATATAAACATAAGACATTGTACTCTTGCTGGATTGTTGTGAGTCTTTGGAAGCATGCCAATGTATAGCTTGCGCTCTACAACATTGAGCAATAAATTTGAAAGCATGAGAAAAAAAATGGTAAGTAATGTATCAAAATGCTTCAAAATATCAAATCTCCCTTATTTCACTAGTTTTTTTAATTTAACCCAAAAAACCAGTAATATTTATAATTTAAGTATTACCAAATATACCTTCTCATTGGAGAACTATTACCATAATATTCAAGTATGTCACCTGCTAAAAATTTAAATTATAAATGTATTGTATTTGTCTAAATAAATGAGGGCAAGTTTTTCACATGAATGAGAATTGCAATACTGTTTTTGAAGTTAAAAAAATTGGTCATACCTCAAACTTGAAACACCTTGACTGTTCTGTAGCAAGTTGGCTCCGGACGGATTGGAGTTCGTATTTATTGAAAAGTTCCGTGCATATGTACAAGGAAGACAGTCACCTGTCGGATCCATCTGCCTAAAACTGTTAAAAAGATAAAAGAACAATAGATATTTAAATCATAAATGGAAGACAAAATATAAATGAACTAATAATCAATTAAACTTCATAAGAATTCTAGTACAACCCAACCCTAGAGATGAGGTGCTTATCCGCACATTGGAATTATTACAAAGAAGATAAATAAATAGAACATAAAATACAACTTAATTGGAAATGGATGTGCACTCCTTCGCCTTCGGATTGATCGTCTTCTTCCCTCCTTAGAGAAATCTTCTTCTAACTCGGCCTATGGTGACCTAAACTCTCGAATTCAAAGCAATCAGGTGTTGACAATGAGGGGCCCGCAGGCCGCAGGGCTAATGAAATGATCCCCACTCCCCATTTTGTTTAGACCTAGACTATGTGAGCCCCGATATGAATCTAAAGACGGACCACACATTCCACGCACACCTAGAATCAAAGAATGCAAAGGACTGTGTGCAACTGACAAAGGACCACACATTCCACAAGTCAGGTTCTTCTTCCTCCTCTCTTCTGCGTAGAACAAATCTTAGGGCTAAGAAATTCACAAAACTTCGAGGAGCTCAAGGGCATGTTATCCCCAGCAATCAACAGAGCCCAATAGCAGCTAGCTATGTTGTGCGAATTTCTTAGACCAACAGAGCCCAATCAATGTACATCTTCATAAAAAAAAAAAAAAGAAGCCTAAGGACTACATACTTGCAGCTAGCTGCAACGATCCCACTATTAGAATTTGTAATATTTGCATGGGACAAAAAATGCTCATTTGCATGCACTACCCATGCAATAAATGTCAATTGCATGGGTATCCCATGCAAATTGGTTCATACAGTTGACATCGATGGTAATGACCCTTATTTACATGGGGCCCATGCAGTTAATCAATTGCATGGGTGCGCAAACCTCTTTTGCATGGGTTTATTTATTGGCGGCCCATGCAATTACATGACCCTAGACGCTGGTGGGATTGGCCTTTTGCATGAGTGTGCTGACTTTTTTTGCCTGGGTTAAAATTAGACGGCCCATGCAATTGAGATGGGCTCAAATTTGTGATAATTCCGATGACTGCCCATGCAATTCTGATGTTGCCCATGCTAAATTACTTTCATATTATTAATATTACAAATCAGAATAGAAAATGAATAATATGAAAATCACGTATTAATAAAGATCAACATATACTAGAAATAACATATATATTGTATTAATTTGTGTTTGCATCCACAATATTACAAGCATCGTTATAACTTTTGACCCAAAAACTATACTAGTTAACAAAAAAACCTAAGTCAGCACTTATACTAAATTGCCAACACATGTACCATTTCACTCATTTAGAGTGTACGAAAGTCATCATATTGAGAGCCCGTAACTGACGCCGCTGAAGAAGAAAAATCCTCTACATGCTTCGTATATATATCCTAATTCAGGAAACAAATTATAATTAATTAGCTTTGCACATATGTGGTGATATAAGAAATAAACCGAAAGGGTGAAAGCATAATAGACTAGTTTGATAAATCACCTTACTGATTTGACAAGCATTTCCTCATCAACTGGAATGTAACTCGGGAAGTTTAAGCTGCTTCCACCTAAGGAATTTCAGCAAGCAAGTCCAGGTTTACACGAGTCATCTCTGATAAATCCTGCATGTGTACAAACTCGCTGTGTTAGTGCAATTTTACATAAGGCATGCAAATTGAGGTAAAAGGAAATAGTACTGTTCATTCTGTGGAGTTTGCTAATGTAGCATAATACAAAAGCACTCAAAATACAGTAGTTGAACTCAAACACAGTAGTTGAACTCATTACACAGTGCATCATATCACATGAGCTAATTCAACTATCACATTTAGGTCAATAATTAATATGCCACAATCACACCAAACAAGTTAATTGCCATAAAAAATTATCCAAATTATTCAAATTACATGCCATATATCCACAAAACACACAAAAGACAGCTAATTGTAGTAACAACCAATAACAACTAAATCATATTATTTGAAATGTTAAACCATGATCACAGTAGAATATTAGGTAGTACCTATCTCTTCTCTGGCTCATAGCGGGTGTAAATGAGATGTACCGATGTTGCAAAAGTGATGGAAGCACTTCCTCTGCATAGTCAAATTGGCCCTTTCTCTTGCTACAATCAACCTTAAACGACTCTCCTAATTTTAAATCGTCAGGTAATTCCTTCACAACTCTTACATAGCCCTTTGTTCTCTCTATGAAATAGTCTACATCAAAAATATCTCCAAAATCACTGCCAAGTTGAGAACAGAAAGAAAAGTACAGTGAATTTAGTCTCAGAGAGCGACTAAATAGAAATTATAATTTAGTAAAAGTTTGTCAAAAACTAAATTAATATGACATCTAATCTTCCTATATAAATACTATCAAGTCTGCATACAAAGTTGTGTTAAATTTGAGCAATTCCAACCCCAGGTATGGTTCAACTATCCCATGAATCATACATCTTTTGTGCAATGATTCAAAGACTCAGTTGTTAAATTCAAAAGATATAATTATTATAAGTTTCTACCCTATAACCACAAATTAACTCACATATCATCAGTTATGAGACAACACAACTTCCTGTTGATGTTCTTCTCATCCAAAACATCTTATTTATTGTATTTCTAATTTTCCAATTGTCCTACAAGGTTGCACAGACTTTACCTCTACCTATGATTACTTCAACATGTGCAATTAAGCAAAATTAAGCTTCACTCTGCACATTTAAAAAAAATACATTGAGTTCAATTAAACCTCTCAACTGGGCAATTAAACACCAAATATACCAAAAGAGATCTAGAAGGCGCAGTTTTATATAATCCCATCCTTTACTCAAACAATTAACTCAAAATCATGATGCGAAATTTTACTTCAAGCTACAGAGTCATCAACTCTAAACCCTAAAACCGGGTATAATGTGAAAGCAGTTTGAAATTTTGTCTACCATACCTGGACAAAATGGCGGTGGCTGGTGAGGTGGCGGAAAGGCTTTCCGAGTTATCAATTACTATTGCACGGCTGAGGCGACTGAGACAGGTAGAGAGACGAGCGACGGAGTGGCATAAGTGACTAAGACGGGGAGAGAGACGAGCGGCTGGGCGGAGGAGCAGCTTGGTGGAGGAGAGGGGCTGCGGCGAGAGGAAGAGCTAAACCCTAGACGAAAATGAGAAGAGCGGATCTAAAAATTTCAATGGTCTGAATATCAAATTAACTTTTGGCAAAAAAGAAAGAATAGATCTCCTTTCAACATCTGCATAGCATCAATTGCATGGGTATCAAAATTAATTGGATAGAAAATTATTTTCGAGTTAAAAAATGTTAGAAAGACACATTTGCATGGATACGTTAGTTATCAATTAAATGGGTATTTACATCAATTGCATGAGATTATTAATTGCATGGGCTGAAATTTTTAACCCATGCAATTAAATTTGCGCACCCATGCAGAAAATATTAATTGCATGAGATTAACTTAAAGATGCAATTGTATTTAGTTACCCATGAAAATAATCAAAATTCTAGTAGTGTCCCTTTTCTCCTTCTTGCAGCTAGCTGCAACGATCCCTTTTCTCCTTCTCCTTTAGCCTCATGCTGAAGTGTGGCCCAATAGCAGCCTCATTTCTCTTCTGAAGCCTAGGGCTGTCTAATTTTTGTTGATTCAATTACCAAAATTGCGTAATATTGGTCTGGATGCATGAGATTAGGTAGAAATTTCGGTCCGCTCAACCTAATTTGGTCAAATCCAAATTGGCGATGAATTTTCGTGCAAAAAATGCTCGTTCATGGCCAATTCCGAAACGAATCGGCCGAGTTTTTGAACCATGCTATTAACTAATAGCAGGAGTAGGTGTTAGATGAAGTTAATTATTAGATTCATTTGCTTACCAGTTACAACCTAAGTACACAAACACTGTACATGGACGTTGTTGATTAATGATGATCTAGAATGCCACAAAAATAAACAGTGTTGGTGATAAATGGCACTCAACACAAAAGAGTACACGTCATTAGGACTGACAATAATTATATTCCATTTAATTTGCCTATAAATTATAATTCAAGCTCATAGTTTTACTTCATGAAGCACAACAAAACTGATATATAAATCTTCTTATACATTATACTGGACAACACCCAAAACAAAAAGAAATGGAGCTCACACTCGCCTCTCTTCCCTACCAAGTAATTAGTGTTCTCCTTTTCTTTGCACTCTCTCTGCAAGTTCTCCGTAGGAAAAAAGCCACAAAATCTCTATCAAAATGCAAACTCCCTCCAGGTCCATGGACCCTCCCGATTCTTGGTAACCTACACAACCTAGCAAGTGCTCGACTGCCACACCGTACGCTGCTTGAACTTGCCCGGACATATGGACCAGTCATGCTACTTCGTACAGGTCAAACGGACCTTGTCGTCATTACGTCAAGAGAAGCTGCACAAGAGGTATCCATCAATTGAGTTAGCAAAAAAATGGTAAACTGAATAGCACGATATAAAATATTTTATTTAAAAAAACAGTCAAACAAAATTTATGTAGTTGATTGCAATGGTGTCCATGATACGCAAAAATTATATGCAAAAATTTTAAAAATTCCAATGTCCATGATAATCATCCTACAAAAATTTTGAAAATTTCTGTCACTTTTATATTTTATACTAAATTCATTACTAATGGCATTCGATTGCCGACGTAGCTGTCCAAAAAGGTGAGACAAAAAGTGTGCATCTTCATCAAATAAAATACTGGTACAGTAAATTTAGAATTTAGTTCCTTGATACGAGTACGACCTAAATGCATATGTATGTTGTGTGTAGGTGATGACCAAACAGGATGCAAATTTTTCAGAGCGCCCTATGTTCTTTGCTGCAAAAGTGTGTAATTACAGAAGCTTGTCTTTCTCAAATGGTCCTTACTGGAGTCGGATTCGCCGAATTGTTGTCAATGATCTCCTCTCCTCAAAGCGGATCAAATCTCTCTCTTCAATTCGGCATGAAGAGGTCCATTCCATGTTGAAATGGCTTGCCACTTCTTCTGATAAATCACCAGTCACGTTAGTTGAAAAGGTACGTGAGGTTGCTAACAACATTATCGCTCGTGCTACATTTGGGAGAAGATGTAAAGGCCAAGAGATGTTCTTTAAAACTTGGGAAGAGGGAACAAAACAAATGTCTTGGATTAGTCTATCTGATCTGTTCCCAACGCTAAACTGGTTGGATGTGAAGATAAGAAGAAAATATTCAAAATTCTTCAGGTAATTGATTACTTGTGCAAGTGTTTGTAATTGTGTGTGACTTTAAGTTAGAAAAAAGATTGTTGAAAGAATCTGTAAGCACTTTTCCTAGGCTAACGTCTACATGCTGACCAAAACATGTAGGAATATGGATGCAATAATGGAGGAGATGATACAAGATCATTTGAAAAAATCGAAGCAACATCAGAATGACGGAGATGAGAAAATTGAATACAATTTCGTTGACGTTCTAATGAAAGCCATGGAAAATAATAATGTGGACGTGCCCATTACATTTGACGGTGTGAAAGGTATTCTCTTGGTAAGTTTATAAGAGCTTTATTTATATGTGAATTCAAATGAAAGATTAAAATCAAATTTGTCTGATATCTACAATTCTATATTATTTACAAACTTACCGATCATGGATAATTAATTATCTGTATTGTTTTATAGTTTGATGAATGCCTTTTACCTAATACTATAAAAATAAAATACAAACAAATAACTAATAGAGATGAATCTTTTTTTTAGTTTTAATTCTGTACAAGTTTTAACGTTTAAGAAAAAAGAAAGGAAAATAAAAGGAAAGAGATGAATTCAGCAATAGTCGACAAAATACTTGAACCAATTGCAAATGGGATTACTAAAAGAACATCTGAAAAACATATTATTTATAATACATTTGTATTTCAGTTAATATAACAACTGAACTTCTATATTTTGTGCTAAATTGGTAAATCCACTTTATCCATTTGTTATGCTGCTTATTTAGGAAATGCTTATTGGAGGAACAGACACTCTGTCATTTGCAATAGAATGGGCAATGACAGAATTAATTAAGCATCCGAAGATAATGGCTAAGGTACAAGCAGAAATAAGGCATATTGCAAATGAAAAGGTTGACTTTGATGACGATGACTGTGGAAGTGAGCTGGAATAGGCGCCAGTTAAGGAAGGAGATATGTAGAAACGCCTATGAAGGAATGGTTAATCGTTTACATATTTACTTTCTCTATATTTAGATTGTGTATCTTTTACAAAATAAGGAAAAGAATAATTGGCCTTCCTATGTTCTATAAAGGAAGCGTCTCTCTGTGTAAGAATTATCAGAAAAGAAATTACTGATCAAGGCTGCCATCAATGTAATTACTGATCACTAGGAAACCGTATGAAATTACTGATCAAGGCTGGATCCATAGAGTTGATCAACCAACCTTTAACAGTAGAGTCTTCTACTTTCCACCTCTTGTATCGTGCATCATTCTCAGGAGGAGGAGGGAGGCTGCCATCAATGTAACCGGTTTTGTCCTTGCTTGCTAGCTGCATCTCAACCACTTGAACCCACAACCCATAATTCTGCCCATTGAGGCGAACAGAGATGGGTGGGATTCCTGCATCGTGTGCTGGTGGCGGATTTGGTACTGGTGGCGGTACTGGTGGAGGTACTGGTAGAGGTTGTGACAGGAGTTGCGTGAGTCTTTCCAGAAGGGTAAGTGCATCAGGCCTATGATGAAAACAAGGGCAAGGCGGCACTAGCATCAGGTGGTAATGTTTCCTTAGTCCCTCTAATTGATGGTGAGAAAGTAAGATCTGATGAAGGTAATTCTCTCTGTATTGATAATATACACACAGGCTTTGGATTTAATACTTGTGGAAAAAATTATGAAAATTGGGTAATCGACTCCGGAGCGTCAGACCATATGACGTTCTCAAAAACAGACTTAGTGGAATATACAGAACCCAGAAAAAGAGAAATTGTGAATGCAAATGGAAAATCAAGTCCAGTAACAGGTGCTGGAACTGTGTGTATATCCCCCTCTATGAATCTGACAAATACCCTTCTGGTTCCGACTCTCTCCACCAAACTGCTATCTGTTGGGCAACTATGTGAAGATCTTAACTGTGCAGTGCTAATGTACCCGGATTTCTGTCTATTTCAGGATATCCTCACGAAGGAGATTATTGGGCGTGGTAGAAAAAGGGGGAGGTTGTATCACCTGGAAGACATGAATGGTGCTATTGCTTGTAATGTTTCGGGTTTATCTACTAATAGTAAAAATAAGGTGCTAATTTGGCACAGACGGTTAGGTCACCCGTCATTCGGGTATATGAAGAGATTATTTCCTGAATTGTTTGAGAATTGTGTTAATTTTAAATTTGAATGTGAAACCTGTATTAAAGCTAAGAGTCATCGGGTTCCATATCCGAGCAGTTTGAGTAAGAGCAGTTTTCCATTCGATTTAATTCATTCTGATGTGTGGGGTCCCGCCCCAATTAGTTCAAAAACTAGAAACAAATGGTTTGTGCTATTTATTGATGACTGTACAAGAATGACCTGGCTTTACCTTCTCAAAACTAAGGATGAAGTTGCAAATGTGTTTAAATTGTTTCAAAAAATGATACAGACTCAGTTTGGAAAGAATATAAAAATGGTCCGAAGTGACAATGGTGGAGAATTTGTGAACAAAACTTTGAAAGATTTCTTTGCAACTGAGGGTATCATTCATGAGACCTCATGTGCCGGAACGCCACAACAGAATGGAGTGGCAGAGCGGAAAAATCGGCATATTCTGGAAACGGCACGAAGCCTGCTGTTTGAATACAACGTTCCTCAACGATTCTGGGATGATGCCGTCATGGCTGCCGTATACCTAATCAACCGAATGCCTTCTGCGGTATTAAAATTTCAAACTCCTTTACAAAATCTCTCTTCTTTTTTAACTATTCCCTCGATCCTAACACTACCACCTAGAATATTTGGGTGCGTGGCTTATGTTCATATTCCAAAGAATCAAAGAACAAAAACCGAACCGTGTGCTGAAAAAATGTATTTTCCTGGGATATGGGCTCCAGAAAAAGGGCTATAAATGTTACAACCCACTCTCTGAACGTGTCTATGTAACAAGAGATGTCACTTTTCTAGAAACCGAAGGATACTACCAGACAACCAAAACTCATTTTCAGGAGGAGAGTAATCATGGTGAAAATGTTTTTTGGCCTACTACTAACCATGGTGAAAATGAGAGTAATCATGGTGAAAATGTTTTTTTGCTTGCTACTAACCATGGTGAAAATGAGAGTAATCATGGTGAAAATGTTTTTTTGCCTGCTACTAACCATGGTGAAAATGAGAGTCCAAATCTTTGCGCCAACAGTGGTCCTGATCCTAACTCGGGTTCAGCAAGCCCTGATTCTAACTCGGATCCAGCAGGCCCTGATCCTAACTCAAGTCTAGTGCGGCTTGATGACTCACACACCACGGATCGACCAGTAGCAAGTCTGAAACATTACACCAGAAGGAAACAAGGATTATCGTGCTCAGGTCAGAATATTGAGGGTGTTTTCCGAACAGATGAGGAAGATGCTGATGTGATACAACTCTCCCCTTCACCACAAGGCCCAGCTCCAGAGGATATACCAGAGGTAAATGAACTTAACTCTATTACTAACCAAAATTCAGGTTATGAGTTGCCTCATAGGTACAACAGAGGGAGGGCACCAAAACGCTTTATTCCGGATGAATGGAATAGAAGAAGCTGCTCTTATCCAATTAGCAATTACGTGAGTGGAGAACACCTACCTGAGAAACTGAAAGGATTTACTGCAAATGTTTCGACAATAAGCATTCCAGAAAGAGTAGAAGAGGCACTAAAAGACCGAAAATGGACTGAAGCAATGAAAGCAGAGATGGAGGCTTTGGAGAAAAATTGCACATGGAAATTAGTAGAACTACCAATGGGGAAGAAGACTGTGGGCTGCAAATGGGTATTCTCTCTGAAATACAAGGCGAACGGAGAGATTGAAAGATACAAAGCTAGACTGGTCGCAAAGGGATACACTCAAACTCACGGTATCGATTTCCAAGAAACTTTTTCTCCTGTTGCTAAATTAAATACCATAAGAGTGCTTCTGTCTATTGCAGCAAGCCGTGACTGGCCACTACATCAGTTTGATGTGAAGAACGCATTCTTGCACGGGAATCTTGAAGAGGAAATATACATGGATATTCCTCCCGGCTATACACACTCTGGATCCGAATCAATGGTATGCAAGTTGGAGAAATCACTATATGGCCTAAAGCAATCACCACGAGCGTGGTTTGGAAGGTTTAGCAAGGTTATGAAGGAGTATGGGTACCGACAAAGTGACTCAGACCACACCCTCTTTCTCAAACATAATCATGGGAAGCTCACAGCCCTTATTATCTATGTAGATGATATGGTGATTACAGGAGATGATACGATTGAGATAAAAAATTTGGAGGAAAGGCTATCAAGAGAATTTGAGATGAAAAATCTCGGTGGCCTTAAATACTTCTTAGGAATAGAAGTTACCCGATCCAGGGATAAAATTATTTTATCTCAGAGAAAATATGTTTTAGATCTCCTTGCAGAAGTAGGCATGCTAGATTGCAAGCCAGCAGAAACCCCAGCCGTACAGAATCTGAAATTAGGAAATGTTCCAGACCAGGTACCAACAGATAAAGAGAGATATCAAAAGCTAGTAGGGAAGCTTATTTACCTATCTCATACTCGGCCGGATATCGCTTATGCCGTCAGTATGGTGAGTCAATTCATGCACTCTCCAAGCGAAATTCACATGGAAGCAGTGTATAGAATACTCAGGTATCTCAAAGGGTCCCCTGGGAGGGGGATACGGTTCAGGAAAACCGAACACCTTAAAATTACAGGGTATACGGATGCAGACTGGGCAGGAAGTGTCACAGATAGAAAATCAATGGCGGGGTACTTCACATTTGTCGGAGGAAATCTAGTAACTTGGAGGAGCAAGAAACAGAACGTGGTGGCTCTCTCAAGTGCCGAAGCTGAATTTAGAGGAATGTCAAAGGGTCTTTGTGAATTGTTGTGGCTAAGGAAGTTAATGACCGAACTTGGGTATGGACCTCAGGAGGAGATGGAATTATTCTGCGATAATAAAGCTGCAATAGACATTTCTCACAATCCAGTGCAACACGATCGAACAAAGCATGTAGAAGTCGATCGTCACTTCATAAAGAATAATCTTGAAGAGAAAATTATCCGGTTCCCTTTTGTAAGGTCTGAAGATCAACTGGCAGATGTGCTGACCAAGGCTGTGTCAACTAAAATTTTTGACAGCTCACTCGACAAGTTAGGAATGGTTGATATATACCATCCAACTTGAGGAGGAGTGTGGAAGTGAGCTGGAATAGGCGCCAGTTAAGGAAGGAGATATGTAGAAACGCCTATGAAGGAATGGTTAATCGTTTATATATTTACTTTCTCTATATTTAGATTGTGTATCTTTTACAAAATAAGGAAAAGAATAATTGGCCTTCCTATGTTCTATAAAGGAAGCGTCTCTCTGTGTAAGAATTATCAGAAAAGAAATAAAAAATAAAGGGTGTGTGTGTAGAGGTGGATGTAGGTACGAATTGTGCCGAACCACGTTAAATTCCTGTGTCAATTTCTGTGATTGATTGTGTTAACAATGACCTCATGAAACTAGACTATCCGAAACTAGTTCTTAAAGAAACAATGAGATTGCATCCACCTGTGCCACTAATGGTGCCGCGGCAATGCAAGGAGACATGTGAACTACTTGGCTATTCGATCCCATCTGGAGCCCGAGTGCTAATCAATGCATGGGCTCTAGGAAGAGATCCTGAGAACTGGAGTCATGCAGATGAGTTCATACCAGAGAGGTTTGAAGGTTCTAGTATTGATCTCAAGGGGCACAATTTCGAACTCCTACCTTTTGGAGCAGGTCGAAGAATTTGTCCCGGTTTGGAGTTTGCAATGACAGCTGATCAGCTAATTCTAGCTAGGCTTTTGTTACATTTTGATTGGAAACTCCCCGACGGTGTCAAGCCAAATGACGTGGACATTACAGAGGTGCTTGGTGTAGCTTCTCATTTGAAAAAACCCTTGTCCTTAATTCCAGTCTTGCGAGTTCCCTTGCCGGGTGTCTAGAATTCTGTCTTTGTGATGTAAGCTGTTGAAGACGAAAAATCAGGGAACAACTAGCAAAATATGAAAATCCAGAAATGTATCAATTCTACTTGCCTTCGTTATAATATTTATTAATGTCTAGAAATATTAATTAAGGAAATAGTCCAACGCCTTGTATCCTATAAATAGGCATTGTATGGGCTTGAAATAATACACCGGCTCTTTAAGCCTTGTATCCTATAAATAGGCATTGTATGGGCTTGAAATAATACACCGGCTCTTTAAGCCTTGTATCCTATTAAAAATTATAATTCCATCCTCAAATAAGTTCATGATCAATTATCTATTGAGTAGTTGAACTTAATTATCTATTGTAACTGTAGGCTTACAGGGCCTAATTACTCTGTGGAGATAGTGAAAGTTTGGCATCATTTTTATCATGTATTTGATAAAAGGTAATCTTAAATATTGATCATTATATTAAATTGGTTTAATTTATTTTCTTATTTAAATATCTATGAAATACATTTTGTTATTTTAACACTACTATAGAACTGCAAACTTCTATCAGGTAAAAACTGGATCTGCTAACGGATTATCTACCGTTAGAGACCAACACGATAGAAGAAACTACCTCTAGCGGTTCCATACCAATAGTAGATTAATCTTCTAGTGCTTTTGATTTTTCCTATGTCAACCGTGGTTAAGGCTGCTTGTGCCGACGTGTCCAACTGTGTCGTGCTTAAATGTGCCAACTTAAAGAAATTCAAACACAACAAGACTTTTGACACGACACAGACACAGATGAGCACAGCACGACTAACAGTCTGTGCGTGTCGGCACATCGTGCTTTTGATTATCTTTTGATTATCTTTGTCGTTTATTAAATAGAGAACATGCTTTTGGCTAACAGCTGTGCGTGTCGAGCACAACATGAGTACACGACTAACTCTTGGAGCAACTTTTAAATTATTATATGACATATTTGCCCTCATAATGCTCTGTAATTATCTTTGTCGTTTTCAAAACATCATGGTTAATGAGCGGTGTTAATATATTGTCATAAATAAAAAATAAATTATATTTGTGTTATGTCACATGTTAAAAATGCAAATGTAAATTTTTTTGAACTGAATTTGAAGATCTCAAATAATGGTTTGAAAAAAGAAGATAAATCTAGTGCACTTCATTATTTGTTTGGTACCTAAGGATGTAAATGTAATATATACTTTGAGTTTCAATGAAACCGGTGGGCGCTTAAAAAAATTAAAGAAAATGATGTTATTTTGTAGTTTTCACGGTTGTTTTGAATGAATGAATTATTTGGTATACCTCTTTTCCTCTAAGAGCGTGGTATGATATGGAACAAAAACTGATTTCCTTTTTAAGTGTGTGCTTGCAAGATAAAATTTAAATTATGTTACCGAAAGAATACGTTACAACAATTGTAATCTCATAGGAAGCAAATTGATACAACCACAAATCAAGCACTATAAAAAATAACCACAAATCAACCACAAATCAAGCACTATAAGAAAATTATATAATTCTCAACATTTTATTAGTTATTTAACCAAAAAATGTAAAATGGTACCTATGTGTAAAGTGTAAATGTAAAGTATTGATATATTTATATATGGAGTGAACTAAAAAAACCTACGAATTTTACTTAAAAGAGAGGAAAAGTGCTCCAGACTGATTATATATGACGAGATGTGTTTAGATTACCATGGATTAGGAGAAAACCAAATTGCTGGAAATCTAAGTCTATCATTTATGCACTCCAAAATTGTTTCTATTTTTCTATCATTCATGTGATAAACTCCATTATCATTAAAATACATTAAAGGGCCGGCGGATTTTGTATAAATAATTAGATGTTTTTCATCGGCAAAGTAAATGCAATTCCCTTGGCATTCAGGGAATAAGTTTGAGTCCAAGCATATGGTTCTATTGCAACCAATGAAGATCACTTTATCATGTAGATTTTCTAATTTTTTCCAGATTTTTGTTGGAAGTTGATTCAAAATTAACACACCTAATTAAGATGGCTGCCGAAGTTAGTGGGTTAGAATTTCTCCAAAATTAGAAGTCTGTATTTGTCATGTGTTCTAGAGTTAGTATTTCTATATTTAGTTGAGTTAGTGGAGAATGTGGTTTCCTTATTTACACTAGGCAGAAATAGCATGTAGTAGGGTTAGTGGATTCCTTATTTAGATTAATGTTTAGCTATAAATTCAGATGTACTTTGTATCCGAAATAAATAAGGCAATAGAAGTTAATTTCAGCAGCAAATTTCTTCTCTCTATTTTGTTGTATCCTTCCGAAATTTCCATCAATTTTGCCTTCGGGTTACTCTTCTAACCAGTATACTGTGAAACAAAGTGTTTTCCCCGTTAGATAATGAACAAATCTGGAAATCAACAATAGGTCTCCGGATGATACAGCCAGGTTGTGATGACCGACAATCCTGATATCTGGCAATGGTTCAACAATAAGTGTAACATTTGTAATATGATTTGTTTCAATTGCAAAAAGGTTCGCAATTTCAGAGATGAAATATAAGAGTCCTTTGAATTCAATGACATCATGGATGCGAGATTCCAATGTTTTGATTACTTTCCATTTGTCATCTCCAATCCTACAAATGTGCAATGAACTACCGCCTGTTAGAAGTGCAACAGTTGTGCAGCTGGACTGCTTAGCAAGTTCCTCGGAGGTTACAATGATAATCTTTTCAATTTTCCAGGAAAACCTAATTAACGGAGGTTGAAATCCCCAAGGTATGGTAGGTAAAGGTGGAAGGGGTATCGTCACTTTTGTGATGGGTTTCAAGAGGCAAATGAGGTTCATGTCTTTTATATCAATGGTTGCCAACCATCTTCTCTAGCTTCCACATACCCATTTGTTACAAATTTCTGGTACATGGAGTTTATTCACCTTCTTCTTGGTAATACTATAGAAATAGTGTAATTTCTTTTTCTTTTCACATGGTACCAGGAGCAAGGGAAGAGGATATTTCCTAGGCAAGGGATGGAACAATTGGATTTTATACTATGGGCAATAGAGCGCCATCTTCTACAAACAGCAATTGATTGTAGGTAATCTTTCGGAAAATCTATGCTACTAATAATTTCAGCCAGCATCTCATTTGGAAGCTCATCAGACCAGAACCTATCTGTGGCTTCCTGCAAGACAAAACCAAGAGATCATTAAATATGTATATATATATATATATATATATCTGCACATTTTATTAGAATTTAGAAACAACAACATTATAAGAGGTTCTGGTACTTAATTACCAGTGTACAACAATAGTTCCCTGCTCCTTCATTAAAATGAGAATGGATCTCAGAATTCATATTGTCATGATCAGAAAAACAATGTTTCCTTCGGATCCGACAAAATAAATTAGTGACCAGCTTTTGTGCCTCATCAATCCAACTGTTGATTAAATCCTTGTAATAACTACAATGGTCTGCCATTCTTTTTCAGAGAAAATCAGGCAAATTTATGAATATGCTCCCCGTGGATATTTTTTAAAACATTATAAAAAATATTATCAATAGACAAGACGCTATTATTAAATCATCTTAAAAACCTATATACAGCATATTAAAATTTCCAGATGGGATAACCCCAATTAGCAAATCGGTCAATATAGCAAATTACTCAGAATTAAACCATAGTCTTCGTTTGACAGATCATTGCGAATACCACTTGATATATGTACTAATACAATGTAGAGTCATCATACAAAAATTTGATATATACACCATAATTATATGAGAACTATGACTTGTAGTGACACAAACAATGTAAAATTCCAACATCTTTACAATCTTACTCATTTAATAATGACAAATATATTAAGGATTCTAACAGCATTTCCTCCTGAAGTTACAATAGGGAACAGACCAAAAAATTAAATACAAAAATGAAAAAAAGAGAAAATAAGACCAAGTTCAAATATGTATTGGAAGGCACACAATTACTACACAGGGTCACTGTGATGAGCTTCGATATAATAAGAATAGCATCAGTATCACACAGTGAGCAGCCATGAAATTCTCGGCTAAGGCAGTTAATTTGGAGAAAGATAGAATTAAAACAATGGCGAAGCTTGACATATAAATCTCGCACACAGCCCATAATTTTTTCCTATTCTCCGGTCCATTCTAACGTAAATTATCGACATAAACAAACAGATGACACATTGTGTCTTAAATATTCCCTTTTTGTTTCTTCTGTACCCAACAAATCTACTTTAAACTCCATTGAAATGTCTCTTAACATTATCCTTCTTTAGATGATATCAACATACTACATATCAAACATGTGTAAACTGATTATTAATTAACACAAACGATGCATGTTATAGTACTCTGCTATCTGCAAAATGCAAACCAGTAACATCCAGAAGAAAATAAGTCATTATTATTTATGCTTACAATATTTTATTTATACAATTGAATATACTATAGATGTCTTTGTTGAATTTGACAAATGATAACGTCCAAGAAATATATATTAATTAACATATTATATTTTAGTTATTCCATTTTATCATTTCAATGTGACAAATGATAACCACCAGAATTTATAATAACCGGATTTCCAATTATTTATACCCATTTTAAAATTAAAAAAAATCAGGGCATCCCTTACCATGCGGCCATTCCTGGCATCAGTATAAATTGTAAAACCCTGCCCTTAAATTTCATTCCTTCTTGATTCGATTCAGAAGTGAAAAAATAAAAGAAAATCGAAAATGAAATTGGGAGAAAAATAAAAGAAATATTTTGTACAAGTTTTGATATCGATTTTCATATGCCAAATTCAAATTTCGACTACGTCACAATGATTTTGAACTATCTTTGTAATCCCACTTGAAATTCTAAATATCTCGCTACCATGTAACTGAACTTCTCTATAATTTGTGGTTTCGATTTGTATGATTGATTTGGATATTTCTATTTGGTATTGGATTACGATTGGATATTTAACGGGATAGTGGGTCTGAGGTTGGAAGTTAGGAATCACCTGTGAGGTTGGATATTTAACGGGATAGTGAACTATGATTGGATATTTAACTGTGTAAATACTGTGTGACTTGTTGCCTCCTTAGAATGAACTTGAAATGCCTTTATTTTTTATATGAACAGAGATATATCTGTTAATGATGTACCAAACTTATTCTATGTTAAATTTAGATTTATTAAACATTTTTATAGGTTGGATGTATGTTTTGGGTGAAAAAAACAGGTTTCTATAGTTTATGTCTTTCAAACTTAATAAGGTTGGTGTCTTTCAAACATTTCTATAAGTTGGATGTATAGCAACATATCATCAATCATTAGTTCTATCCTAAAAAGTGTACTAAAAATTAAGAATCAATTTTGGCATCTCCTATTTATATGTATTTAATCAATATTCTTGATAAACCAAATAATATATTTTTATGTCTTTTACTATCTCTAGATAGGAAGAATTAACCTTATTAATCTATAAAATCATAAATATTGCAATAACATTAAAGTGTTAACTGATCTGAATATAAGTGTATGTGAACCTAAACTATTGACATTCTATTCACTAATAAATAACTTGTTTATGAAAAATATTTGAATTATTATTTTGAATGTAACATAATATAAATGAACTAAACTAAGAACTTCTGTAAATAATATTAAAATTAGATGTGCTTCATAGACACATGTCATGTTTCAGACAAAGCTAGGTCAGAAATATTCGGCAAGCACCAAAGCTGCATTTTTTAGGTAGCAGAAGGCATATGGAAAAAAAAAAAATTTCTAAAAACAACAAACACCAGCTGTTGTCTATAGATAAGATGAATTTTATTAGTGAATTAGATTGATTCTAAATAAGGAGGTTCCTTGGTTGCTTGCTTATAGGCAATAGCAGGTCTATTTAAATTGATAAGTTATTGTTTCATTGAAATATTTATATACAACAAAGCATTGCAACTGCACTACCTTGATAATTTATTTTTCCTCGATACCTCAAGATTTTTTTCATGGGCACTTCATCCTCAATACCTCAGGTTTAATTGTCTATCATGATGATATGTGATTAATATTATTTTTTTTTTTAATGAGTAAGAACAGTACCATGCATGATGCTTAAGTGTGAGAAATGGATCAATTTTCCTTCTTTTTTTTTTGTTTTATGAAAAGCCCTTATGATGGACAAGGATTGAAAATGGGTCAAACTATAAAAAAAAAAAAAAATGAGACTGGAAGTTTCTTCCATTATTTTTTTTTTTACTTGTTAATTATATTTAGTCTTGAACCTTGTATTTCTTCCCTTTTGCTTGAAGGGACATGGTATTTCGTACCTTCAATTTTTTCTCTTAATTATTGCAGAATTTGATGCACAAACAAGCAAATTAAGACCTGAAAATATGGAAGAACTACGAGCAAGCAAACATGAAAATTTATCTTTTTGACTTGAAGCTGGCTGCCCTCCTTTTGTTTTAGCTCCACGAACATCCTACTGTTTAGCATCCCTAGTTTGTAATTTCAGTCTCTAATCTCTGAATCCGAAACAAAACATGCAATGACATAAACTTATGAAATACGTAGCATAGGAACTGCAGTGCTGTTCTTTTATTTTCTTTTATCCATTTTTAATACATAAATTTTCACACTAACCATAGGACTTTCACTATCATGCCAGATGAAAAGCACGGCGTCAGCAAAAGATGCCACAGTAAAGTACCCGATCGAACCAGAAAAGGAAGTGATATGTCATATGGAGACATTAAGCACAGTCTATCGTGCCAGTATCAAGGGCTACTCACAATTTAAGTTCTGTCCACATGATTTCAGCATCAATTGTGGCACCTTCGATTTTGCTGGCCACTGATGGTCTGTCGACTACTACCCAAGAGTATTGTTTCATAACTTTCATCAATTGCATATCAGGCTTCTCACTTATACAACCACCTCATTGAAAGTATATATTCGAGTAAACCTAATTGCTCCATGTGGAAGACGTGCAGTGGTCGTTGAAACAAAGCAGACATATTACAGAGAAAATAATGTGGTTAAAATTCCACTTGTGTGGAAATACAAATTTGATTCCTCGGAGTATGTCAAGGATGATTGCATCTCGTTTGAATGTATAATGAGTACCACAAAGTGGTCCCCTCCCGAAGAGGTAAAAAAGAAACAGAAATCAGCCATTACATCCTCCATTTCCCAATAGCAGATGTCACCTTTGAAGTTGGTAATGACACTGTACTTTCAGATTTGCAGAGTTGAGCTACAGTCAGCTTCCAATTGCCTCTATATACCATTCGACCCCAGCATACTACCTAGGCTTCATTGACGACAACTTTAGAAACCACAATATCATAGTCTAGTATTGTTTAAGTATTGTTTTGTTATTTTTTTATGAAGCCTCAATTTGTTGAAGTAACATGTGCTTAATAAAGTGCAATTTAATGAAATCCAATAAAATTCTACTACTTCTCATCAGAAGCGCAAAACGTTTTCTACTAAATAATGGTAATTTAAGAGTTTTACAGATATAAACAATCACCAGTGCTAAAGCGTTTCAATTGACTGATCAATCCAAAATTTGGTATTTTTTTTAATTTTTAATTTTTTTATGTTGAAGAAAAACCATTCATTTTGGAACTTCTGAACTATCCAATAGCAATTAGAAGATCATAAACTGGGCAAATTGGGGCAAACAACTTAATTAGAGTACTTGAAAGGAGGAACCAAGATGCCCAAAATTGGAAAAAGATATATGAAGAAATAAAAGAAAAATTGGGCAACATAATTATGTGACGGTGTAAATTCTGAGTAAAAGGATTGCTCTTTGCACTGTTGCTTTTCATTGGCTCCCCTAAATGCAACTTTTCATCGTGTACAGATATCAATTCCAACAGTCAATGGTTGTGCTTTGCTCTTCTCAATTAGGTAGTTGCACCACTTCAGTTTTCATTTACCTTTTCTATTGGACCTTTCAGATTTTAAATTCAAAATACATTGAACCAATCTTCCTATATAATGAACACAGCCCCACATGGTTCAGTACGTTTAGATTTAAACTGAACTCAAGTTATTTTCATCCCCAATTCAATATTTTAGACTTTTTATTTGACCTTTTTCCTTAAATAATAATATGGTTATTCTTAACTATAATAAATTTTCAAACTAATTCTTGTTTTACATGAAGATTCAGATTCAGATTCAGATTTTACTTCCAATTATTATTTTAAGATGGCCATTCCGCCTATTGTCCTTGCTCTATTAATTTTTATTCTACATGACCAAATTTGTATTCCTTAATTCTTTTATTTTAAGCGCAGAACCAAGGCAAATGTTGAACCATCTGAATTATAATGTGCAGAATGAAGACATTCACAAAATATTTCTCTCTGAATGGAGAAATTACCCAATTCAATATTTTATCTGGAGGAATATTTTTGAGAAACTCAGATTATCTGAAAGATGATTACTGTTGAATGTAATCCAAGTCAGCAGCCAAGTCAGCAAGGTGCATAAAAACTGCAGTTTCTAGAAACTACGTTTTTAGTTGTAGGTCTATTTTTGGTTGTTAATTTAGGCAGCACGTTCTATGTTTAGACGTGTGCAGGGAGAAGTTTAGAAAGGGTAGTTTCTATATTTAGTGTGTCATGTAGTGGGCTGGTTGTAGGCTAATTATAGCAGCGGTATATTGGGGTTAGTGGGTGCTAAATTTAGAATACGCACTATCTTAAATACCATGTTTGTATCTGTTGTTAAATTAAGAAAGTTGTGAGAGAAATTAATTTTGCTGTGTTCTTGCTGTGCTCTTGCTGTGTTCTGTTTTTTTCCTCTTATTTTCTGAAAAAGTTCCAACAAATTGGTATCAGAGCGAAGTTGATCCAATGGCCGAAGCAGGTAACAACACAACCATCAGCATGTCTAATCAGACGGTACCTTTGTTCAAGGGTGAGAGTTACGAATTCTGGAGCATAAAGATATGAACTATGCTGAAATCTCATGGCTTGTGGGAACTAGTAGACAAGGGAATACCGAATCCTGATCCAACACCAATCGACACAGCCAAGCGAGATGCAAAGGCGCTCTTCTTCATTCAGCAAGCCGTACACGAATCGGTGTTTGCGAAGATTGCAGCAGCAGAAACAGCAAAAGAGGCCTGGTCTACTCTGAAAACTGCATTTCAGGGAAGTTCCAAGGTAGTAGCTATCAAGTTACAGGGCTTGAGACGGGAGTTTGAGACATTGAACATGAAACAAGGCGAGTCAGTTCAATCCTTCCTCACGCAAGTTACAACAATAGTCAACCAAATCCGAAGCTGTGGAGAAGATCTTCCAGAAAACATGGTTGTGATGAAGGTGTTGCGCAGCCTAACAACCAAGTTTGATCATGTGGTGGCAGCGATCGAAGAATCCAAAGATCTGTCCACCTACACATTTGATGAGTTGATGGGATCACTGCAGGTCCATGAAGTTCGTCTCAACCGATCAGAAGTGAAGGACGACACCAAATCTTTCTATACCAAAGGCGATTCCTCATTAAACCAACAGCAAGGTAGAGGTAGAGGCCAAGGTAACAGCAGAGGTCGAAGTAGTCAAGGCGGCAGAGGCAGAGGCAAGCCAAGTTACAATCAACCGCACTCTAATCAACCGAAGAAAGATGTAGAATGCTACTATTGTCACAAGAAAGGGCATATGCAAGCCGATTGCTACAAGAAACAAAGAGAAGAAAGTAAAGATGTGGAGTGCTATTACTGCCACAAGCCCGGTCATATGCAGGCCGATTGCTACAAGAAGAAAAGAGAAGAAGGACAGGCAAGTTTTGTTGAAGAGAAGAGCAATCAAGCACGATTGTTCATGGCCAAAACTGATGAAGAATCAGATGTGAGTCAAATCTGGTTTTTGGACAGCGGGTGCTCAAACCATATGACGGGTTTCAAACATCTATTTGATAAATTAGATGAGTCATACAAGAAGGTAGTAAAGCTTGGTGACGATAAAGAAATTCATGTTGAAGGAAAAGGAAGAGTAACCGTGCAGACCAGCAGTCACAATACACGGATGCTACATGATGTGTACTATATTCCTCAACTGTCCCATAACCTACTAAGTATCGGTCAGATGATGGACAGCGGGTGTACCATCAAGTTTGAAGGCGACAATTGCAGAATTGTAGATGCAGCCATGGATCAGACGATGGCAACAATCAAGAAGACACAAAACAACTTGTTCCCTCTAGAGATAGCCAAGGTTAAAGACAAGGCACTTGCAGCCAAGGAGATTAGTTCTAGTGAGTTATGGCATTTAAGGTATGGTCATCTAAACATGAATGGTTTGAAGGTGTTAAATCAAAAGAAAATGGTGAATGGGTTACCCGAAATTAGTGAAATCGGGTTATGTGAAGGATGTGTGTTTGGCAAGCAATCGAAGCTGCCATTTCCAAAAGATCAGTCGATGCATGCAACCAAGGTACTCGAGCTGGTGCATACTGACTTGTGCGGGCCTATGGAGGTTGAATCCATGGGAGGAAGTAAGTATTTCATGTTATTTATCGATGATTACAGCAGGATGACCTGGGTATATTTTCTTAGTTATAAAAGTGAAGCATTTGGGCTGTTCAAAAGATTCAAAGCCATGGTAGAGACGCAAACTGGGACTAGGCTAAAAGCTCTCAGATCAGACTGTGGTGGTGAGTTTCAATCAAAAGAATTCAAGCAGTTTTGTGAGAAAGAAGGGGTGTTACAGCAGCTGACCACTCCATACACACCTGAGCAAAACGGTGTAGCTGAACGCAAGAACCGCACGGTAGTAGAACTAGCAAGAAGTATGCTGAAATCTAAAGGTATGCCGAATGATTTTTGGGCTGAAGCAGTAGCAACAGCGGTATATGTTCTAAACCTGTCACCAACCAAGGCAGTGATGAACAAAACACCGTTTGAAGCATGGTTTGAAAGGAAGCCCAATGTGGGGCATTTGCGTGTTTTTGGGTGCATTGCTTACACTCTCATAAGTACACAAAACCGAAAAAAACTGGATTCAAAATCTGAAAAATGTGTGTTCATTGGGTATTGCATACAATGTAAAGGTTATAGGTTGTTTAATCCGGTGACAAAGAAGATTATAGTCGGTAGAAATATCATGTTTGATGAGAATGCTAGTTGGAGTTGGTCTATGATGGAAAACAATACACCAATAGCTGAAATAGAAGATGAAGAAGAAGAAGACAGCATTGAACAACAACAAAGCAGCCCAAGCTCGAGTAGCACTTCAAATCGGATGGTTTATCCGGATACACAAGGAAGAAAGGTACGATCCTTACAAGAATTGTATGAAACAACTCAGGTTTTGTATGTAGCAGATCCATTGTCCTATGAAGAAGCTATAGAAAGAAAGGAATGGGTGCAAGCAATGAAAGAAGAAATGAATTCAATTGAGCAAAACCAAACCTGGAAGTTGGTAGAATTACCAAAAGATCGCAATGCAATTGGAGTTAAATGGGTTTACAAGACTAAATTTGGTCCAGATGGTAGTGTATTAAAATGCAAAGCAAGATTAGTGGCAAAAGGATATGCGCAAAAGCAAGGCATAGACTATGAAGAGACGTTCTCCCCAGTGGCCAGATTTGAAACAGTTCGGTTGTTGATTGCAATGGCTGCCCAGTTGAGACAACCTATCTATCAATTTGATGTGAAGTCAGCATTCCTCAATGGTGAACTAAAAGAAGAGGTTTATGTTGAGCAACCGGAAGGGTTTGTGATGAAGGGCAAAGAACATTGGGTGTATCGTTTGTTCAAAGCATTATACGGCTTAAAGCAGGCCCCTCGTGCATGGTACAGCAAAATTGATGCACATTTTCAGAAATTGGGATTTGAGAGAAGCAAGAATGAGCCTAATCTCTATGTCAAACGCAAAGAAAAAGGAGGTTTAATAGCGGTATGTCTCTATGTTGATGATATGATTTATTTTGGCACAGATGACGCAATGGTGAAGGAGTTTAAAGAGCAAATGATGCGTGTGTTTGAGATGACCGATCTAGGAAAAATGCATTACTTTCTAGGTCTAGAGGTTGAACAAGAGAAGGGAAGAATCTTTGTGTCCCAACGCAAATATGCAAGAGACTTGGTAGAAAAGTTTGGATTAAAAGATTGCAATCCCGTATTAATTCCAATGAATACAAACGAGAAGTTGACAGCTAGTGATGGAACCGGAGCAGCAGATGAAACTCGGTTTAGGAGTTTGGTGGGAAGTCTTTTGTACTTGACGCACACAAGACCAGACATCACACATGCAGTTGGAATGGTTGCGAGATACATGCATAATCCAACTAAACAACACATGGGAGCAGCAAAGCGAATTCTTAGGTACATTGCAGGTACAACAAGCTATGGTCTGTGGTACAAGGGTGTTGATGAACCGTGTTTGACAGGCTACAGCGATAGTGACTGGGCAGGCAGCATAGATGATCGAAAAAGCACAACACGTCAGGTGTTCTTCTTTGGCAACAGCGTAATAAGTTGGAGCTCGAAGAAACAGTCAACAGTTGCACTATCAACCACAGAAGCTGAGTACAATGCAGTAACATCAGCAGCATGCCAAGGTGTATGGTTAAGGCGCTTATTGGAAGAGTTAGATTGTGAGCAGAAAGGTGCAACAATACTCTATTGTGATAATCAGTCGACAATTGCAATTGGTAACAATCCAGTGCATCACAACAGAACAAAACACATAGACACTCGGCTCCATTTCATACGAGACCTGATTGAGCAAAAGATGATAGAATTACAATATGTGAACACGAACCAGCAAGCTGCAGATGTGCTGACCAAATCACTCCCACGAGAGAAGTTCAACTGGTGTCGAGACATGATGAATGTGCTGGACTTTGGATTAAGGGGGAGTGTTCAATGTAATCCAAGTCAGCAGCCAAGTCAGCAAGGTGCATAAAAACTGCAGTTTCTAGAAGCTACATTTTTAGTTGTAGGTCTATTTTTGGTTGTTAATTTAGGCAGCACGTTCTATGTTTAGACGTGTGCAGGGAGAAGTTTAGAAAGGGTAGTTTCTATATTTAGTGTGTCATGTAGTGGGCTGGTTGTAGGCTAATTATAGCAGCGGTATATTGGGGTTAGTGGGTGCTAAATTTAGAATACGCACTATCTTAAATACCATGTTTGTATCTGTTGTTAAATTAAGAAAGTTGTGAGAGAAATTAATTTTGCTGTGTTCTTGCTGTGCTCTTGCTGTGTTCTGTTTTTTTCCTCTTATTTTGTGAAAAAGTTCCAACAATTACTTCATGCTCAAGTGTTCTGTGAAATTAGTTAAACCATTGTGGATTGAAGCAACAAAAAAGCGACTTACCTTGCCATCTTCTGACTTTCTTCAGCATTCCCACCAGTTCTGGGACAATAGAGAAGGCACTGATGTGGTGTTCCGAGTTGGTGAATAAACATTTTCCGCACATCGGACTGTGTTAACGGCATGCTCTTCTGTTTACAATGCCGAATTTTTTTTGCGCGATGCTGAAGAGTAAAACTGAATGTGTACCGATTAAAGATATTGAGCCAGAAGGTTTTAGTCTAATACTAAACTGTGTGTACACTAAGTCACTAACACTTTCCCACCTAATGAGTTGGTATCATTTAAAATGGCTCAGCATTTACATGTAGCCGCTGATTGGTATGGATAGGAGAGACTGAAGCTGATTTTATGAAGATAAATTGAGTGAGAGAATTGATGTGGAAAAATAATATTGACCAGCTCAAGGAGATATCTCTGCATGTTGTTGCTTCTGGGCATAATCTACAGGCTGTGATGGCAACTGATGGATTTAAGTAACTTCAGAAAACCAGTCCTTTTACAATATGAGAGTAATTAGAGCATGGAGATCAGAAGAAGAAATGTAATTAAAGACATACCCTTTTTAGGAGTTATAATTGGTGTTTGCCGCTTTTTCAATGTTATCAAGAGTAATCTATTGGCTTTCTATTATTAAAATGATGATCATTTTCAAATCATTTGATAATTCAATGACAATTAAATTTTAATTGTCATTGGTTATTGTATTTTAGTGTCTTTAATTATTTATAAGATTGCAGTTCGTGAACAATGCTAACTATTTGATGTTGTGTACAAATTATAAGTTTGTAATGTTGTCTTGAAGAGCTAAGTACTATTGTCCTAATCTTTTAGTTGAGGGGATGTAGATTTAAAGGTTTACTTCATTGGTGACACCATATTAATTCATCTATACGGTATATATTGGCGAGCTCTATGCCGAAATTTTTAAATATAGCACAGATCCAAAAAAAATAAATCAAAACGGCACCGTTTGGCCGGAATTCCAAATTTAGCACGGCCGCAGATCAGCTGAGCGGCCCCATTTACTGGGGACCGCAGATCAGCTGAGTGGCCCCTGAAATGGGGCCGCATATTGGCTGAGCGGCCCCCTCCCTTCTTAATCCGATCCAGGAGAGAGAAAGTCATTTCACACTCTGATCCCCTCTCTCTCCTGGACAAGAGCTTCTTCTCCTGTAAGTTTTTTTCTCTCTTTTTTTTTCATTTTTTTTTAATTTTCAGTAGATTAATAATTAATTTAGTTAATTTTTAATTTTAGGTTTCTTGTGTATTGGATTCAAAATGGCTCTTATGGTATCAATTTATACTGGTGGTGATGTTCTAACAGGTCCTAATGGGGTTTATTATAGTATCGGACCTGTTACTGTGATTCCGATTTTACCGGGTACTGATTATGTGGGGCTTAAATCGAGTATATGTCAGAACTTGGGATTGGATCAGGGCCAGTATGACCTTAAAATTGAGGCCAAGATTAGTATGCCGACTAGTTCAGCACAAACCTGGTTCCAACTCTTTCCAATCCAGAATGAGGGAGTCTGGCAGGTATTGTACAACCAAACTATAAGTTTTTCTAGGGGTACATACAAGATAATTGACCTATATGTGGAGGTTACTAGAGTCCGGCGTACCAACCCAGTTATGAGGTTAATTCAGGGTCGGAGTCGGGGTAACTCATCCGGCTCTAGTCCGTCCCCTGTCCAAATTGACCAACCGTCCAGTAGTCGAGCCCCAGTTCAGAGAGATCGACCGTCCAGTAGTCGGCCCTCCCGTCGGGCCCCCACCTGGACCGACCAGCCTTCATCTAGTCGGAGCGCTCATTGGGGTCAATCTTGTGATCCAGATGAAAGTGCTGAATCAGAGGATTCAGAATTACAAGAGGCAGAGGAAAATTGGGGTGATGAAAATCCTGAGGGTACGGGCGATCATAGTGACGAGGAAGATACCGGGCCTGTGCTTGGACGGCCGAGGACTTTCGTAATGGATAGCGATTTTCAGATAATGGATCGTGGGTTTCAGCACCCGTGTTCGGCTTTCAATGACACATTAGGGTTTCAGCCCGCAAATTCGAGTTTGTTTGGAATGAGGGAAGTGTTTGAGAATGAATTGTCTGAGGGTCAAATATATGACTCAAAAGAGGCCATGAAGAGCGCAATTGCCAGGTTTCACATAGTTTGCAACAAAGAGATAAGGAATACGCACAGTAATACCACCAGAATGAGGTTCAAGTGCAGTGACAGTAGGTGTGGCTGGTACATACTCGCAAAGGCCACTGGTTACGGTACACAATGGCGTATTTCGAAGTGCCCAACACAACATTCATGTCCCGCGGATGCGACAAGAATTGATCATGCACAGTGTCGGCTAGTATGGTTGCCGATTGCATATCGGCTCACATGAGGAACGACGTTGATTTGAGTATCAACACAGTAAGGATCGCTATTGCTGAAAGATACAACGGTCAGATACCGGCGTACAACAAACTGTGGCGTGGTCGTGAGTTGGCAATTGCCCGCCAGTTTGGTAGTTGGGAGGGGTCGTACTCTCTTATAGTTCCGTTGTTGGAGGCAATCAAGAGAAAGAACCCAGGTACTAAATTGGCACTTATTTTTTTACGTCATTGTAATAAAATCAACAATTGAACTTATTTTTTTAATTTATTGACAGAAACATTGTTTGAGGTGACCTCATTTTCCACCAGTGAACCAGGACCATGGAGGTATTTCCATAGGGCGGCTTGGGCATTTGGACCGTGCATTGCAGCTTTTCAACACATCAGACCAGTAATCACCGTTGATGCATGTTTTCTGTCAGGCCGGTACAAAGGTAACTATTTTTTTTTATCTTTACTTAATTTGATTTTTTTATCTTTACTTAATTTGATTATTTTAATACAGGCAAGTTGTTGATTGCAACCGGGTACGATGCAGAAAACCAGCTTCTCCCGTTGGCTTTTTCACTGGTAGAATCAGAGAGTTTCGAAGATTGTGCGTGGTTCATGAAATGGTTGTGCCGCAATGTAATTCGCTCCAGATTCATGTGTGTAATAACTGATAGGGGCAAAGGTATAAAGAAGGTGTTCAGACAAGATGATTTGAGGTGGAACGATGAGGATGAGGATCAATGTGTTCACCGTCTTTGTGCTACTCACATAGCCGAGAACATGAAGAAGAACGGTTGTAGTGAGGCGGCAATCAAGTTTTTTAGGATATGTGTGGCTAAGAGAAAGATGAGGAGATACGAGCAAGGAATGCAAGCAATGGGGGATGTATGTGACCGCGCTCTCAATTGGCTGGACGGTGTGGGTAAGTATTTGGATCAAGATGAGAACGAGTGTCCGAAACCATGGAAGATATTCCAAGCACTGGACGGCGGTTACCGTTGGGGAATTATGACTACAAACGGTTCCGAGTCGCTAAATAATGTTTTCAGGTCATCTCGTAGGTTACCGGTGGCAGCAATAATTGAAGACACATTTTACAAATGTCTCACATGGTTTGCGCAAAGGAGGGCCAAAGCGCTAAATGAAGCCAGTCTTGGTCAACAGTTCTCGTGTCGTGTGCATGAGGTACTTTTATTTATAGTTTTTTCTTCATAATTTTTTAGTAACTTTGTTAAAAAGATCTGACTTCTTCATTATTTTTTAATTTTTCTTAGCTTATTAACCACCGGTTCGAGAGGTCCAATACTATGAAGACGCTTGGGGGGTTTGGCCACAACAACGAGTTCGAGGTAACCTCTACACAAGAGAGAGTTCACTCTTACATACCTGACGATTCTGGCCGGTTTACCAAGGCTAATTTCAAATACACGGTTCACATCAGGGATGATCACACGGTGGAATGCACATGCCAAAAGCCTCAATTGGACATAATACCGTGTTCTCATGTTGTGTCTGTGTGCCGTCTCCGAGGCATCGACCCTGGCTGCTTTGTTAGTCACTACTACCACATCCGGACACTGATCAACACATGGAGTACTGAATGGCATGTCTATGAAAATCAGTCGGAATGGCCTGCAAACGAGGGCCCTGTACTTGTTCCAGAAGATAAAAATATTGCTTTGGGCAGAAGAAAACACAACAGGATTCCGATGTGGATGGATGTACTACATCATAGGAGAAGAGGACACAAAGCCGGCCGAGATACAATGGAAAGACAGAACAGAGCTGCTCGAGATGCACGAGGTAGTTAATTATATTCGTAGGCTGAGAGCCGTACCAATGGACTGGATGTTTATTTAGTTTTAATTATATTCGTAGACTATGTCAGATACTGGACTTATTTGTTATATTATGTCTCTTATTTTTTTTGTTAGTTTGTTATTTGTTTTGGTTATTTATTTATTTTGTTCATTATATCACTATCTCCTCATACAAAAAAAATATTTGAACCACACGACATATATAAAATATTTCAAACGATCGACATTTCTAAAATAACTTGCAACAAAATACATAAATTTAAACAACATTTCAAACTACAACACAAATACAATTATTTTTATAACACAATCACCAAAAAAATAACATATTTCGTAATTAAAAAAAAAAAAGGGGGACCGCTCAGCCAATATGCGGCCCCATTTCAGGTGCCGCTCAGCTGATCTGCGGCCGTGCTAAATTTGGAATTCCGGCCAAACGGTGCCGTTTTGGTTTATTTTTTTTGAATCTGTGCTATATTTAAAAATTTCGGAGCTCTATGTATATTGTTAGCTAATTAGTTGTAAAAGTAATTATTTCATACAAAATTGTACTTGCTAAATTAAAATATTTATGCCATTTGAGTCTCAATTATATCCACTGCCCTTCCATTTTGTCTTCAACTTTGAATTACATACACTGCTCGAATGCTAGGTCGATGCCAATTTTAAATATCTATATAATTTCTACTATTCAAATATGAAAAGTTGATATATTTCAACTCTAGTTTGATAAGCACCAAAGGATTTGAAAAACTTTGTTAATATGGACAGAGAGAATGTATGTCGATTCTTTACACTCTTGATACCTCCTCAGAATGAACTTGAAATGCCTTTATTTTTTATATGAACAGAGGTATATCAGTCAAAGACGTACCAAGCTTATTCTATGTTAAATTTAGATTTGTTAAACATTTTTATAAGTTGGATGTATGTTTTTGGTGAAAAAAGGAGGTTTCTGAACCTTTGTCCTAATCTCCTAACATAACTATTTAGATAAAAGGTTGGTGTCTATCAAACATGACCAACATAATTCAGTAATCATTAGTTCTCTAATAAAAAGTATACTAAAATTAATAAGCAATTTTGGAATATCATAGTTATAGTATTTAATCAATTTTCCTGATAATCCTAATAATATATTATATATCTTTACTATTTCTAGATAGAAAGAACCTTGTTAATCAATAAAATCGTAGATATTGCAATAGCATTGAAGTTTTAACTAATCCGAATGTAAGTGTGAACCAACACTGTTGGAGTTCTATTCACTAATAATTAACTTGTTAATATATAATATTTAAATTATTATTTTTAATATACCATAATATGAACCAATAATACTAACAACTTCTTTAAATAAAATTAAAGTTAGAGGTGCCTGATAAATACAATGTCGTGTTTCAACTATAGGGCAAAGCTAGGTCGGAAAATATCCAGCAAGCACCAAAGTTGCATTTTTTATATAGCAGAAGGCATATGTTAAGAAAAGAGTTTTCCAAAAACAACAAACACCAGCTGTTGTCTAATGATAACATGATATTTATTAGTGAATTAAATTGATTCTAAATAAGGAGGTTCCTTGGTTGCTTAATAATAGGCAATAGTAGGTCTATTTAAATTGATAACTTCTTGTTTCATTGAAATATTTATATACAACTACACATCGCAACTGCACACTGTCTTGATAATTTTTGTTGCCACAATACCGCAGGATTCTTTTCATGGGCACTTCATCCTCAATACCTCAGGTTTCATTGTCCATCATGATGATATGTTATTATTATTCTATTTTTAAATAAGAAAGAGTAAGAACAGTACCATGCATGATTCTTAAGTGTGGGAAATGGATCATTTTTCGTTTAATTTGTTTTTGGTTTTATGAAAAGCACTTATGATAGACAAGGAATTAAAATGGGTCAAACTATAGAAAAAGAAATTGTGGCACTGGAAGTTCCTTCCATTTATCTTTCTTTTTTCTTTTTCTAAAGTAATGAAACTGTTACTGTTACACTTATCTTCTGCCTTTTTACTTGTTATATTTAGTTTTGAACCTTGTACTTGTTCCCTTTTGCTTGTATGGACATGGTATTTCGTACCTCCAATTTTATCTCTTAATTATTACAGAATTTGAAGCACAAACAATCAAACATGAAATTTTATCTTTTTTGCATGAAGCAGCCTTCCCCCTTTTGGTTTAGCTCAATGATGATCATATAGTTTGGTATCGCCAGTTTGTAATTTTGGTATCTAAACTCGAAGCTGAAACGAAACATGCAATGATATAAACTTATGAAATACGTAGTATAGAAACTGCTGTGCTGTATCTTTATTTTCTTTTGTACATTTTTAATATAGAATTTTTCACACTAACTAGGACATTCACTATCATGCCAGATGAAAAGCATGGCGTCAGCAAAAGATGTCTCAGTTATGGACCCAATCGAAACAGAAAAGGAAGTGATATGTGATATGGAGACTTTGAGCACAGTCTATCTTGCTAATCTCAAGGGCTACTCACAATTTCAGTTCTGTCCTCATGATTTCAGCATCGATTGTGGCAAATTCAATCTGGCTGGCCACCGCTGGTCTGTCTACTACTACCCAAATGTATTTCTTCTTGCTAGAATGGTAATATTGCATATCAGGCTTCTAACTTATACAACCAACCCGTTGAAAGTGGATATTCAAATAAACCTAATTGCTCCAAATGGAAGACGTTTAGCGGTCGCTGAAAGAAAGCAGACATATTTCAGAAACAATAATGTGGTTGTACTTCCACTTATAAGGAAATCCAAATTAGATTCCTCGGAGTATGTCAAGGAAGATTGCCTCTCGTTTGAATGTATAATGAGTACTACGAAGTGGGCCGCTCCCGAAGAGGTGAAAAAGAAACAGCAATCAGCCATTCCATCCTCCAATTCCCAATAGAAGAGCGGTAAATTAAGGAGCAGATGTTACCTTTGTAATTAATAATGACACCGTACTTTGAGATTTGTAGAGTTGAGCCGCAGTCAACTTCCAATTACCTTTATATACATGGATTGACAGAGTTGGCTAGGCTTGATTGGCGACAACTTTTGAAACCACAAAGTCATTGTCTAGTATTGTTTGAGTATTGTTTTTTTGTTTTGTTTTATGAATAGTCAATGTGTTGAAGTAATATGTGCACAATAAGTGCCATTTAATGAAATCCAATAAAGTTCTTCTAATTCTCATCATAAGAGCAAAACTTTTTCTACTAAATTATAGTAATTTAAGAAAGAATAAAAAAACATAACCAAAACTAGCGTGGAAGAGCCATATAACTAGTAGCTTTTCACACACAATTCATTTTTATTCATGACTTTAAGGCATGTATTGATTTTATGTTCACCCCTAAATTATGAGAACATTCTAACAATTGAGGAATTGTGTGAAAAGAATTACCTCTTGGGATCCAGAAGTTATATTTTTTAACAGGTCATATTTTCATGTTCATTAATGGCAATCTGAATTTTTTTAAAAGATTACTTTTAGAATATAAAAAGTATGACCAGTACCATTATGATCAGAAAAGAAGAGAATATATTGAGGAACAATTACCTCGTTATTGAAAATTATTTTATGTTTTGAAGTTTGAATAAGATAAAATTTTCTGAAATTAATATGCTTATAATTTTAAAAATATAATTTATACACTTAATATTTCATTTTATAATTATATAACTGTTTCGAAAAGCAGCGGTCGAATAAATTAATCCAATAAACTAAACTATTGGTGATTTTAATTGCATATCATTTGGCATTCTATTGTGTGTTACACTTCCGTGTTTATTGTTTTCACTAATGGATCTATATTCAAACCTTTCAAATACAATCCGTTTTACAGACCATCTATCTGTTGTAATCATCTCCTCTTCTCGGTTCCTTGTCGTCTCCCATCTCTCTCCTCTCCATTTTGTGCCATTTCTCTTTTGCTCTCATTGCCTCATGTTTTAATCCACATTGAACTTTCACCAGGTTTTTAGATTTTTTTCTTTGAATATGGACAATTATTCTGATCGTTGATTTGAGGCTAAAATTTCTGAAATTATAGACTATCATGTGTAAAAGTTCTACCTATGTCTGAATTGACCGAAACCAAGATTAAGCCTCTTAATTTTATTATAATTCAGACTTCACTGCTGCTCACAAATTTTAGTTCAGGTTTTCATTTGATCCGTCAAACTGCACATTTTAGAAGATGGATCATTAGTTTTCATTTAATGTTGATTCTGATTAATTAACAGCATTTTCTTTGTTAAAAGACATGATGTCTGTTAGTCAATGACAATAACGCATGATTTGTTTCTTAGTTTGTTTAATAATAGCTGGTAACAGTTGAACAAAATTTAGAGTTACTGTTGACCTGATTTAAAAATACTATTTTAATTGAAATTAAAATTCATAAATTTAGCAGCGATTACTCTAGGCAGTGGTGTTGGGACCTGTTTCTTAGATTGAAATAATGTACTATACAATGGAACGGTAGTACAGTTGGTTCGGAAAAAAGTCCTAAAACTGTAGCTATCCAAAGTTCGAGCCCTCCATGAATATTTAAAAAAAAAAAATTAATGTACTATACATATAACAAAGCACCCTTCAATTTTTTGTCATATTATTTTTGTATGAGACACTAATTATTTCATTTGAGACCGGTGCCAATAGGTGGCTCGTACCAATTACCCATGAGAAACTGTTTTTTCCGTGAACTGGGCTTATTAAAGAGAAGACCGTTTACCAAAGTAGAAAGGGGCCATGGGCCTGATTGAACTGGGCTAATTAAAGAGTTGAAGAGGCTATTTTGAAGCAAAATATTATATATATGGGTTTATTCAAATCATAGTTTAAAGTTGAAGGGGCTATTTGAAAACACACTTTTCTCTAGACTAAATTGTCATACAAAAACTATCCATCTATGCCCCCTTCCCCTCCCCCTTTACACCCCTAAAAAGAAAGTTTGTGTATTTCGTAGGTGAAATGTATTTATTCTTCTAAAGCGGTATGCTCACATTCGTATGGTATACATTTGCAAACCCTAAATATCATATATATAATATAACCCTAAAAAAATGAGGTGGTGGCGCAAAAGCTATATATTTTGTTTTTGGAAACCAGATTACGGTGCAAATCAAACCCAACCAAATTATTCAGGTGGCAGCTCTCTCTTCCTCCCTTGTTTCCTCCCGCAACTCCTCCATACCCCCAAATCAAAGCAAATCCTACAAGATACAGCAGACACTCACGTCATGAAGAAAATGAATTTTGCTAGCTTCTCCTTGAATTCAAGCTCCAACTCGGTTGGTATCGGCCACTGTTTTATTGGTAAGCCTACACTCATCTTGAAGAAATTTAGTCATTTTAGATCTAATTTATGTCGTTCGTAAAGCTCGTCTTTTTTATTTAAATTATGTTTTTCCATTAGATGAATATGTATCTAGAATTGAAATTTTGTAGTGTTTCAAAACTAGAGGCAGTTCTCTGAATAGGTGTCTCTCCAAAATGGAGGGGATAAATGAGCATCTTGACTTAGTTCCGTTCTTGTTGGTATATCAAACCGAAGTCTTAAATAATATTTAAAGTTAATCAATCGTGCTTAAATCATATTACTATGTACAATGATATGAAAATAAATATAAAATTAAGGGGGAACAAGCAAATATGATAACTATGTTAAAAAAAAAAAATTATGAGGTTGTATGTTTTATAAACTTACAACCAAAGAGAGGAAATAAATCAACATAAGTGTTACCTAACTCACTTAGGGCATGTCCGGCAATGGAAAATTTAATGAACATTGATTATTTTGTTTATATGTTTCATGACATCAATTTATTTTGTGTATAGGTTTCATGATATCAATTAGAATATGTGTATCCGTTAGTACAGGGGGGAGATATTTTTCATGAAATTAGGTTATTTCCATAATTAAATATTTTGTAAAAGATCGATGTTACATTGAAATAAAGCATTGTTAAAACGGTTCCAACCAATCCTGTATAACTTATTGCTAAATGTTTTTTTCCCTATCATAATTAAAATATTAATAGGTCAATGGTATTAATTGGGCGTATTTTTTGTATCTAGCTTTTGATTTGAAAATATTAAAATGTTTCTAACCAATATAATTTACATAATCCGGGCTATAGTATGACTTATGCGATCACATATAATTCCTAGGATCAAATGGTTCAATCAAATGAAAGCATAGAGAGAAATGCGAAAACAGACCCAAGAGATTTAAAGAAGATCCATAAATGGAAAGCATAGGGGGTAATGCCTAACATAGAACACTGTAATTATTTCGACGAAAGAGATTTAAGCAAATCTATAATCTGAAAGCATAGAGATAAATGCCTGACATAGTACATTGTAATTTAGCACTATGTTAAACAAATTATAGCATAGAACTTGCTAACAAGAAACCTGAAAAAAAAAAATCTCAAATTAAACAAGTTCCATAATCTGAGATTGCAAACCAACAATCTTGTACCAACACTCCGAGATTCAAACCAGTAATCTCAATTTCACAAAAGTGCTTGCAAACCAACAATCTCAGAATAATCTCAACCCTAACATAGTTTTTTTAAAAACTATGTTAATGTACAAAATCAAAATGAGCAGATTAAGAAATGACAGCTGCCATATAGGGGCAATTTGGGAATAATATAATAAGGGTGGATCAATTGTCACGTATTTACTACATTCTCTTTAAAAACTTAATTTGTATCTAGTAATTAATAATCACTTCTTAGTTCTTACGGAGTAACCAAACCAAAGGACTTAATCTTTAGTGAAACTGATATGCCAAATATGTTTACCTATATTTTCAATAGTAACTAAAATCAATGTACAGTAACTTACATATAATCAGATAGAACCCATAAATGAATATCATTAATGATATATTTCATGATTTCACTAAGAAACACTTATATATGCAGTGGAAATTGCCCATCATTCCATCACTAAACCAAACCGTAAAATATGGTTGGGCACCTACAACGTGCAAGAGGAAGGTGCTGTGGCATACGACCTCGATCCAATCAAAAATTAAGGGCAAGGCCCCCAATCTCCAGAAGTTAAGGTCAGCCTTTTTTTTTAAGATTATTACCAGTTTCAATCTAAATTTCATTCTAAACCGATTTTATTGATCCAAAGGAGTCAATCAAGACGGAGGTGGAGGAGAGGATCACGGGACACTATGGGCCTAGTTCAGGCAATGGCTCTGATCAGGTGGGGAGTTCTAAGGCTAAAAGGAAGAAGGCCATCCCTAGGGAGAATGATGTGGCATCCACGTCAGTAAGTGAAGAGCAATAGATGAAGGAATGGAAGTGTGGCTTACTTGGCATCCTTAGCGCTTTCTTTCTTTTTATATTGTATCTTTAAATTTGAATATAAACTTCCTTTTATGAGAATATTGTTTCTAATTGTAGTGATGTATTATGTTGCATTATATATTTTTTAAATCAGTTTTACCAACTATAAGAAGTTTAATTTTACAGAATTAAGGTTCGTTTTTATTACAGAATTTTAGGTTCATTTTTTTACATAATTTAGGTTCATTTTTACTTGGTTCGCGTGAATTCAAATCTAAACAGATATTAGATTTAAAATTCTGGCAGTCACGAGCCATACTTTCTTTTTATATTGTATCTTTAAATTTGAATATAAACTTTCTTTTATGGGAATATTGTTTCTAATTGTTGTGATGTGTTATGTTGCATTATGTATGTTTGAAATCAGTTTTACCAACTTTAGGCAATTCAATTTTTCATAATTTAGGTATTAATAATATATTTAATAGCAAATTTACCAACTTTAGGCAATTTAATTTTACAGATTTTAGGCTCATTTTTATTAATAATATAATTTATAGCAAATTTATACCTAATACTTCTTAGCTATTGTTTATTATTTGCCATCTGTGTATTCATGCTCCTTGAGAGGAAATAATGCATGCTCTTTAAAACATTCCTTCTCTTCTTTTATCCTCATTAAAAATAATTTATAGCAAATTTATATCTAATACTTCTTAGCTATTACTTACAGGCCAAGCACAGGACCGGCCCCGGGCATAGGCCCAGCCGCAGACCCCGGACATTTATGTACTATGCTAATTAAAGTAAACTTGTTTACTAATTCTGAAATACAAACGAAATATGTTTATGAATTCCAGGTGACACAGGAACCGCAGGCACAAGAGCAGCCACAGACGGGTTATTCTGGCTATGATGAGGCAGGTTATGAGCAGACTTATTATGCCGTTAATTTGTAGCACTCGGTTCAGTTGATGAGGACCATGAGGTCATTTCTTGAGTCAATGTTCAAATATGTATGAGAGGGTTATTGCTCAATGCGTCTTGCATTAATGTTATATTGACACTTGCATCTAGCTATATGTTTACAGTGGTTGTTTTTTTAAATACAACTTTAATTAGTTCAATATTAATTGTTCCAAGCATTGATCACCTAAGCAAATTAAATGAAGCATGACTGTATGAGAATATGACAAGAGAAATGCATGTGTTGATATAAAATGCACCACGGAGTGAATGTAATAGATTCAATGATTGATGAAGCATCAAAGTTGTTCAGTCGTACTAATTTTGATGTTATTTTTTGTATTTATTTTGTAATTTAACATTAAATGTATAGGTTACACTACGTATTGTTTAAAACTTAAGTGCAAGATGCTACATGTTTGATACATTTATTGGGTATTTTTTTTAATCTATATATATAATTACACGCAGTCATCAAAACTCATATTAGGAGGTGCTGAAGTTCATGTCTGGAGTTTTTATTGAATGATTCCAACTCTATTGTAATTATTGTTTTTATTTTCATTTTTCTATTTGCTCAAATAGTATTATTTTAGCCTCAAATTAGCTAAAACCGGTTCTAATTTTAAAGACTTTATAGCTAATCAAACTATTCTTTTGGCAGCCAAATGAGATATTATGTGGAGTCGTGACACCTATTGTTCTTGCCGTGATGAATAACGAGAACTGTAAATTTCATCCCCTAGATAAAACCAGGGAAATATTAGAACGACTGATACAGGTACAAATTATTGTTATTCTGACAACTGTATTTAGTAGTTTCCTCTGTTTTGTTCCAAAACTCCTGGAATTTACTAAATCAATACTAATAAGTCCTACCAAACTTTTATTATGTTTATCACTTAACATCAACCATATATCTTTCAGGTGTAACTAAAACTCAAGTCAACTCATATATTTTCGTAATCAAGTCAGCCAAATCTTATTTGTGATGCTGTAAAACTTGGATGTCTATATCTCATTTCACTTTGTTTGAGTTTTTTCCATGTATCGGTCAAACAAGATATTGGTGGGTTCTCTACTGGAAATGTCTCAATTTAATGTTCTGATCCTTTGGTGTTAATTGTAAAAATAGAAATGTAGACTATCCTCATTATTTGTATGTACTGTAAAATGTTAAGTGTTATTTGTCCAAAATTATTTTTATCATCATAGAGTTGCAACATGACTGTTCAGTTTGAATATCGCAGGCTGGGGCTCAAGTGAGCAATATACCGGTGTTAAGCTTGGCTTACCATTCCAAGGACCTGATGCAGTTCTTGTTGGATTCTGGAGCTGATCCCAATCTACCTAATGAAGTATATATCCCCATAACTGTCTGTGTTGTTGTATATATATCTAAGTAAATTAAGTACCATTATATTGTCCGTTTATTCATGTAATAGTGTGCTAGGGCAAGTAAATAATTTTGAGGCATTTTGTATCTGTGTTGCAGTCTGGAAGGGTTCCAATAGAAGTGGCAGCTATGGCCTATGAGGGGTAAAAGAGAGGTTGTGGCAATGTTATATCATATTAACCACCCCTATTTCATTGGTGCAAGATTGGACTGTTGATGGTTTAGTTACCAAGTACACATCTGAAAAGTTTGAAAATGAGGTACATTGTCCCTGTCTCTATGTTTAGATCATTTTATTTATTTTATTTTTGAAAAAAATTACATATTGGGCGACAATTTTGGGAAGATAAAATTAACAATATATTAGATTTTCTGACTTAATTTTGATGGATCTAGGTGAGACTTGTGAATCTGAACTAGAGAATCGCAGAAATGTTATCCCAAAAGAAGTATGTTGTGGCACTAGTCCTTTGTAATTGGGTAGCGCTATATTCAGGGCAATTTTTCTAATTTTGAGAGCTTTGAATATTTTTTCTCTAAATATCTATTTTACTCTTTCGGTCTCTCTCTTATCTAATTAATGAAAACGCTAATAAAGGAATCCTTCCTTTCAGATTTCTACTCCATTGAAAGAGAAAAATCCCTTCCTTTTATGTTTCTATTTGTTTTTCTTTCATGCTAGTAAAATAAAGAGAAAATTTCACTTGGATCGTCAACTTTTCCAATTTTACATATTAGAGGGGTCTGATGGATAATCCGTCTCCTTTGAATTTGCTATGCAGTTTATTTTTTCTTTAATTTTAGTTTTATTTTTATGGCAATGTAACACCTTAGACTATCTTAATTAATGCAATATACCCACAGATTTTTTATTAATAAAAATGAAAGCATTAGACATCTGTAATGTTCAGTAATTATAGACTTGTACAAAACTGAGGAGTTTCAATGTTTTTTCTGTTCATTTTAGCACTTATTTAAGCAAGTTTTTGTGGTTTTCAATTTTTTTATTCTTTATTTATTTCCTGATTGAATCTATGTGGGTCGCAGAGAGTGCCGCCAGGACCAACATCAGGGCAGAATTCTTCAATTTCAAGATGGAAATCTTGCAGCGAATTTTAACCTGAACTAACAACCAAAAGTGGGCAATCATGACCTTAAGCAATTGACAAATTTGGGCATTCCAAGCCTTAATTTCAATCAAGAAATCCAACAATTATCAATGAAAAATTCATCACTTAATTCCTAACTCTCTCTAGATCAAGAAAGACTAAACCTTCAACATAGGAAGGCTCTCATACCACTTTTTGTGGTTGAGATCAAACAATTACACCTCATCTAGAGATCAAATAATTACATTTCATCTAGGATCCAACATTTACATCCAGAAAAGGAGAAACAGTTCTCCACCTTACTCCTTAGGACATAAACTCAGATTGACCAATGTTTGCCCTTCCAAAATCCCTCTTTAATCAGCCTAAAATTCTATCAACCGTTGAATTTAAAGGATTTTTATTTATATTTCTGAGTAAATCAAACTTTATTATAGAAAATAAAGCCTATAATTCAACAGTTTTGAGGGTGCGTTACCTCCTTAGTGGGCCCCACCATCTTCACTGAGACACTTGTAGACGATCAGCTATGTCAATTTTGATGCTAAAAGATGCTGCAGATTGATTTGTCACTCCTTAGTGGGCCCTGCCATGTACATATATCTCTTGCTTGCAGAAAACGTGATGACGAGAAGGCCATACCGGCAAAATTTACAATATTCTTAGCCACTAATCGTTATAACAAAGATTTAGACTAAGACTCCCACTGAGAGAGAAATGCAAAGCCACGTAATGAACTGTAAGTCTCAAGAGGTCTTCACAAAGAATTTTCAGAATTAGAAGAAGACACGTATTACTTGTGATGTGATGACATTTCTTGATAAAAAAAACTTCTCCTTAGTCCTTACATTTTAAGCTTGTTTCAGTTGTCTGGTTGGTTTTTCTTATATAGAGTTTGATTTTACCAATTATAATATAGCCAACTTCATATATACAATATGGTACAAATTAAGACTGTTGATTCAGAAAATTCTTTCTAAATATTTAAATAGAAAATTCTTTCTATTTAAATTGATTTGTCAATCCAAAGTGGGCCCACCGTGTACACATATCTCCTACGTGCAAAAAAGGTTAAGGACTAGAAGGTCTAATCGACAATGATATAATAACAGCCTCTACCCACAATATATCTCCAACACTCGCTCAGTCTTAACTACTCTTCTCTGATAGAGAAATGCGAAGACTTGCTCGGTCTTTAGCTTCCTGCACCATCAATTCTTAGTAATCCCTTCTCTATCAAATTTCTGTTCTCAATTTCAGAAAGAATTTTAAAATCACCAGTCTATATTTTCTTTAGAAGAAGTCTAGCTCGCATTAATTGTGATATAATAACGACATCTCTTGCTATATCAAATTTCACCTTAGTCCTCACATTTTAAGCTAGTTTCAGTTGTCTATTTGGTTTTTCTTATATAAGGTTTGGTTTTGGTAATTATAGCCAACCTCATATATCCTCTCTTAAAAAAAGAAAGAATGAGAGAGATGACATATGGGGTTGGTTATATCCTCTCTCTCTAATACACATACAATGCTAGTTCAGGGGAGATGTTTTAGAAACTATTTTTTTTTTTTCCAACAAAATGCATATATGATGCTGGCTATAAGTGGAAAATCCAGACCCTACATAAGAAAAACAACACAAATAATTGAAACAAACTTAAATTGCAAGGACTAAGGAGAAATATTTTACCAAGAGATGTCTTTGTCACATCACTATCAACGTGAGACTTGTTCTAAAGAAAATATAGACTACTAATTCTGAAAAATAGACCGATTCCACCGAAACGGCCGATTCCAGTTAAATTCGGCCGAAACGCTAATTAATAAACAAACTCCAAAAAATTTTGAGCTCCGCGTGAATCGAACCCATGCAAACCTTGTTGTTATATAACACAACTCATTTATATATAACAATTGTAATTTGTACCAATTCATTCAATTACGGATTGAGGATAGTTTTCTCTTTTTCTTTTTTGACTAGACTATCTAAATTGATAGAATACAAATTAAAAGGTCGAAATGTTAGTTCTTATGAGATGTCGAGTATCTCAGGGTTTAGTGGGGGGTATAATCAGCCACCATATGCATATGTATATGAAGATGTTAACAATCCTTCATTTGGGTCTACAATTTCTTTTTTTGGTTCGGGGCAACAATACCCTCCTTTCTATCATAATACAGACGATGATGAAGTGATCCAGCCAGCACGACATCGTTTTTCGGAGTGAAAGAGTGTGTTTTTAGTTGTAATGCTTGTATTATATTGTATGAGTGGATTATTTGATTGTAATCATTTTTCTAAATTTTTTCCTATTTTTTTAGTATAAAACAAACTTTAGGCAAAAAAGTCCGATTTTCTGATCCGATTCGGCCGATTCCGACCGATTCACCCGATTCCGATTCCACGGTCGAAAGACTGATCCCGATTCCGATTCCAATTGTTCCTTCTATGGTACGGTATTTATCTTGACTCTTTGAATGACTAGAAATGAAATTAAAATAATTATTACATGCTTTAAATACGGAAATGACATCATCCAGGAAAGGATATGATCGAGGGATACATTTTTTTATGATGCTCCTTCTAAGTTGCATTATCACACTTGAAGACCTTTCAACTCCCTCGTCAACTATGATAGGTAATTGGTCAATAACCCAATTGCAGGACAATTAATTTTTTTTAAACAAATTAATCAAGATAATGATCATCCTCTACTATAAATCAGGCAACATATGTTGTCTATTCAATCCATGAATACCACAACAGAAGCAATGAAGTCATTATTGGCAGTAGCGCTTCAGGTTCTTGTTCTGGTTCTGGTTCTTGTACAGTGGGAGAATGTATGTGTTAGCGGGTCAGAGTTCATGAAGGACTGGAGGATATCAACATCATGCAGGGAAGAGGAGAGATCTGCTCTTCTACAGATAAATGCTTCCTTGCCCTTTCTGTCTTACTATGGTAATTGGGATGACAAGCAGTGCTGCCAATGGGAAAGTGTCACCTGCGATCCAATCACTGGCCACGTTACTGAACTTGACCTCGGTATATCCCATAATGGTTATCAGCAGGTTATTTCACTAAATGCCACTATGTTCTTGCCTCTCCGTTACCTAAGATTTCTGTCATTATCTGGATATGGCATATACAATTGTACGGATGGTTCTGGTATGTATCTTCACATTTCTTTCTTGTTTAAGCAATACGCATAGCCAGTCCAACTGTATATAAAGCTAGTGCAGATTAACAATGACATTACAAGTACTTACGTACTTCTCATTTTGCTTGATTTATGAAGACTACAAAACTACTGAACTGTAATTGTTTATATCTAACGTGATTCTAGGGACAGGTCATAATATATAAATGAATTTATAGTAAATTAAGGCACCAAGCCTTTACTATAAATTACACTTTCCAATTGTAATCATAGATGCGAATTTTCTTGTAGAACAAGTGAAATACAAAAAACTAAAACATCCACAAAAAAATGTATTTACCTTTTAGTTTATAAGAGAAGGGAAAAATGTGCAATTTCTAATGCAATCATTTCAGAAAAGCTTATTTAGAGAAAAATTAGTTGTTTATGTTTGCTGATACACGCACCCTTTCATCAGGATTTGAATCTTGGTCCCGTTTGACTAAGCTAGAGTTCCTAGACCTTTCATACAACTACCTCCCTAAAAGCATCATTTCCTCCATAGCCAGAGTATCATCACTTCGAGCACTTTATCTGGATCATAATAATATGGGAAGCAATGCCCCTGTCAAAGGTAACTTTTAATCATTTTATATTTATGACAACAATGACACTTCTTTTATTTTCTTAAATTAAACTGATATTTTATTGGATAAATCTGACAGAACATAGTACACTAAATTTGGAGGTGGTTAGTCTAAGCTTTTGTATGTTTTGAAAAAAAAGGGAAATATGTAAAATGTCCCGGTATAGTAGTTTGTATTTTTATTTACTACTAATTTCCAATTTCCCGTGTGAATAACAAAATTATGTGAGTTAGTGAGGTCATAAATATAAATGAATTTATAGTAAATTAGGGCACCAAGACTTTACTATAAATTACTTAAGACTTTCCAATTGTAATCATAGATGCGAATTTTCTTGTAGAACAAGTTAAATACAAAAAAACTAAAATAACCACAAAAAATGTATTTACCTCTTAGTTTATAAGAGAAGGGAAAAATGAGCAATTTCTAATGCAATCATTCCAGACAAGCTTATTTAGAGAAAAAATAGTTATTTATGTTTGCTGATACACGCACCCTTTCATCAGGTTTTGAATCTTGGTCCCGTTTGACTAAGCTAGAGTTGCTAGACCTTTCATACAACGACCTCCCTAAAAGCATCATTTCCTCCTTAGCCGGAGTATCATCACTTCGAGCACTTCATCTTGATCATAATTATATGGGAGGCAATGTCCCTGTCAAAGGTAACGTTGAATCATTTTATATTTATGACAACAATGACACTTACTTTTATTTTCTTAAATTAAACTGATATTTCAATGGATAAACCTGACAGAGCTTAGTGCATTAAATTTGGAGGAGGTAAGTCTAAGCGGATGTATGCTTAATGGAAGTTTTCCCTATTTGGGACATTGGTCTTCTCTTAAAGCCCTTTCGTTGGCATCCAATCATCTAACCGGTACTTTAACATCAAAAGGTAATTTACAATGTAATCCAAAATTAAAGTGATTTTAGTTCTTACAATAAATAAGTTATAATTTCTACTGTATCTCTACACCGGTAGATTAAAGATGTTTGACATCATTAAATTTACTCAAAATATTTATTTTATTTAATGACCTTTCTTGTTCATGTTATAGGACTATGCCGACTAAAAAATCTCGAAGAACTAGATCTTTCATTCAACAATATTGCTGGAAATCTTCCTCTTTGTATGGGAAATCTTTCTTCTCTTAAGCTAGTCGATTTGCATTATAATAAATTTCAAGTCAAATTTCCCTCCTCCATTTTTGAAAAACTCGTGTCTCTATGGTACCTTTCCCTATCCTATAACCAGTTTGAGGGGACTCTGTCCATAAGGTCATTTTTGAATCATTCTAATCTTGAAGTTCTGAGGCTATCAACATGGTCATTGAGCTTTCGAGTTGAAGTTGTAGATATGCCTTTTCAGCTTCAGAAACTTGAACTCGCTAATTGCATTCTTGATGCTGAGCCCACTTTCTTGTATTCTCAGTATAAATTAGAAGTGTTGGACCTCTCTAATACTAGCTCCAAGGGTCCTGTCATGTTGTTGTTAGAAAATAATACAAATTTGATCGAATTATATTTGCACAAAAACAACTTCACAGGGCCTGTTCAACTTCCGTTTTTAGAAGCACTCTCAATATTAGATTTGTCTTCAAACAAACTAACCTCACTAGTAGGCAATATTTCCGAAGAATTTGCTCAAATGAAGATCCTGGATTTGTCGAACAACCATTTAAGTGGTGCAATACCGAATTCCATATCCAATTTGTGGCAATTAGAAAGTTTGGACCTCTCTCACAACTCTTTGACAGGAGAAATACCGAGAGGGCTGACTAAACTAAACTCACTAGGATATTTCTCTGTGGCTTATAATGATCTATCTGGTCCTACGTTAGGTGTTGAATCACTGTTTAGAACATTTGATAATAGCAGCTATGAAGGCAATCCGAATCTTTGCGGGCCTCCCCTATCAAAAAGTTGCGTCCCTACTCATAGCACAACACTACCTTCCCCTAATAGCAGCTATGACAGCACTGATCATCTCATATTGTTTGGTTCTTTCTCCCTTTTCTTTGTGGTCAGTTTTTGTTGCTTCATGGCCATTCTTTATTTCAAGAGAAATTGGCGTTGTGCTTTGTTTACTTTGGTGGACCGGTATAGTGGTATGATATATGTGAAGGTTGTCCTTTCCACTAGAAAGATTGGAGCAGCTCGAACTCGAAGGGGGTAGTTGAAGGACCATTTGTTGTAGTTTTAATTTTGAAGGATATGTTTTATTATATGTTTCCTGAACAAGGACCTAATATTTGTCTATCATGTGCTGTGAATCATTATGACATTTTGGCTTGAAAAAATATATGTCAGACAAATTTAGTATATTTATTTTATTCTGATGCATTTTTTACGAATTCCTCAAGGGCCCTATAATTCTCACTTCTTGTAAACTTGGGACTATTATGTGATATTATATAAGGTAGGAAATATTATATGATTCACCATCCTCAGTTGAACAATAATCCTAACACTAAGACTAAAACTGAAAACGGAGGAAGAGCATGATTTTAACAGGAATTCCAATGGACAGTCCTTGTAATCCCCAAAATTGAAAAGGAGGAAAACAAAATGAGAAGCTGATTTTTTTTATTTTTTTTATGTGTAACCCGTAGGGATTATTGAAATATTGTAGAGTTCATAATACATTAGATTCCTAGAATAACATAAAGTGCTAAAATTGAAAAGGAGGAAAACAAAATTATTTGTTTTTTATGTGAAACCCGTAGTCATTGATTGAAATATTGTAGAGTTCATAGTACACTAGATTCCTAAAAATAACATAAAGTGCTAAAATTGAAAAGGAGGAAAACAAAATGATTTGTTTTTTTATGTGGAACCCGTAGTCATTGATTGAAATATTGTAGAGTTCATAGTACATTAGATTTCTAAAAATAACATAAAGTGCTAAACTTAAGGGGTATCTAAGCTGAAAAACATATTACAAAAAAAAAAAAAAGCCTAAGATTACTAAAGCTCTAAAAGTATTGGGAAACTGAAATGGAAACATGAAATGATTGCGTGTGTGAGCCTGCATGGTACTGTTCACTAGACTTGGAATCTAAACAAATTTTTTTTTGAGAACCGACTTTTGTCAGTGGTCTGTATGAATTTCATTTCGGATCAATGTGATTTTGAATTATTATTGGGACGAGTTTTTATGATTCAAATCAAGTTGATTTTGAATTGTTCGTTTTCAAATATTTTCGGATCTCAATTCATCTCAGCCAAGCTAAAATAAATTCGGTAGCTATTTATAGAAAGTTCGAATTTGTGTTAAGATTTGTAAAAGGTTAATAACAATGATGCAGATCTCATTCTACACGGTAGGGTACCACACAGTTCTGATCTCATTTTATGGAGTATAATAGTACTGGCTTCTTGCATTCTGAGTAGACACTGAAAAAAAATTGACCTAACTCTAGATAAATTGAAAATTTGTGATATCACGAAAGATACAGACTCATCAATGCGTGACTCGTGGACTGATATATATTTTCTTGATACTCGTGGTAGGAATAACATATATGCTTAATATTAAGGTTTGTGCAAATATTTATCTAACAAACACAGTTTACAACTAACCGAAGCAAAATGTTGTATCATATATTGGTAGTGTCCTTTAAAAACGAAGCAATAAGGCTTGCTAGGATTTAATAATAAATATTCTCTGGCATCCATAAGAATTTCAATAATAACATAAAATCTAATTATATTTTAGATTCGCCAATCTATATCAAGATATTGTTCACCAAAGTTGTCTCATTTATATTTCTCGATTTTTTCATTATTATTTTTATTTGTTATCTTCTAGAAATTTACTCAGATCTGTGTCGTTTTTCTTTATTTTTTTTAGATTTCTTATTTTCTTGGGAATTTACTAAGACCAAACACATTCGGGTCTCTTTCGGATGACAAAGGACATAATGAGTATTGAACCTGGGCTCCTGTTTAAACCATTTTCCATGACAGTAGACACAACAGCTGCAAATATAAAGCTAGTTAATGGTGAACATTTCTTATTTCAATTTATTTTACTTAAATATATACTTGAACATATACATACACCTAGTTTTTCATGCAATTCTTTATTTTAGAGGCAATCATTTATCTCATAAACTAAAGATCAAATTTCTAAAAAGTAATGTTTGAAGAACCAAATTAAAATCAGACCCAAATATTGACAACACCACTTAATTCCCAATTAAAATTAATAGAGAAAATTGACATCATATCGAAAATCAGAATATATTAACAAAATCATCTATTTAATATAATTTTTGTGAGGTTGTAGATCGGTAAACAAAGAAGAGCATCAACCTTGCCTATTAAAGAAATTAAAACACACACAAATAATAGGAAACCAGACTACGTATCAGAAAGAGCAGAATGAACCTTAATCCAATATGAACAATAACAAATAACACCAGTTTATGAACAATGAAATTCACTTATCATAAAATTATGTGGCAAATATTAATTAGACTTTCAAAATCAGTTTAATTGTTGATTTACTCTCATATCTCATATTAAAAATTATAAAATTATAAAATTATATTAAACAATTTAACTTAAACAATTTATTTGTCACACACAATTAATTTCATAATTAAAAGCTATAAGTTTTTTCACACACGATTCATTTTTATTCATGACATAGAGTATGCATCGATTCCATTATTCACACCAAAAATTATGAGAAGATCTAATAATTGAAGAATTATATGAAAAAAATAATTACAAAAATAAACATGACATGACAGGTGCTGTTTCTAATTTTTTTGTGAAAAGCTTACATCCCGATATATTATAACAACACCACAAATTAACAAAGTAGATATGCAATTCCATGTCATGTTACGCCTCTCTCGCGCAAATGTCTGGCCCATTTGGGGCTCACTTTGATAATCAAACTGAATCAATGTTTGACTTGTGGGCTAATATCTGTTTTCTTGATACTCTTGTAGAAAACAATAAATATATATTTTCCTTTCTTGAAATTGGATAGAGCACTTAGTTTCTGAAGGAATCGTAGGATTGTGTTTCATCATTTCATGCAGATTGTTACTAGGTTTGGTACAGCACTTACCATTATTATTTTTATATGTAAAAAAAAACAAAATAGACCAGGGGATCATATGTCTCAGAAATCTTGTTCCGTCCATAATTCTCCAAATGATGGAACTTTGAGAACAAACATGTAACTTATATCTACTTCATTGAAATCTCTTTTGCATATCCACAAAAAATTTACATTTTTCATTAACAGACTTTATATTTTGAATAATAATTTGATTACACTCAATTTAGTACCCCAAAAATCCCCGCACCCTAGCCTATTTATAGAAATTATGTACTATGGTCCCACTAATTATTATTCTAAAAAGATATTATATGGTCTCCACTAATTATTATTTTAAAATCCCTGCAACACTCTTCTTTTATGGTCCCCTTTCCCAGTCTCCGCACTCGTCCCTGCGTCAACTTTCATTGATATAAATACTTGGAGGATAAGATAGTAACACTTGAAAAATAATATATTAATACTTTGATACGTAACTTGTTATGATCATCCCTTTTTCAGTCCCCCAATCGTCCCCGTGTCAACTCTAATGAAGTAGTGGGGACCCCGTATCACTGCATCAACCTTCCCCAATTGTTGTCTTGTCAACCTTCTTATAACAAAAATAGTTGACCACATAAGTATAAATATTTCAGTGCATATGTATAAATACTTGCAGTACTTGATATTAATACTTTCAGATGTTATCCAGTGTCATATGTAAAAAATACTTGCACGATGAGTTATAAATACTTGTGTGTCGACGAGCCCGAAAGTACGTCATCATGGATCTTATTTGAAAGAGAAGATTGCATAGAAGATGTTAATGGTTTAGATTCGCAAAATTCATCACATATCGTCAGAAATATGAATGATATTGAACGAAGAATAAAAAACCCATCTCTAAAAACGTGTATGGTCCCCCATGTAGTTTAAGTGGTCCCCACAGATATTTATGTTGCAAGGACGTTTAGGAGATTTGGTTGGAGAAATAATATTTATGTAAAAATTATTCACCTCATAGGTATAAAGACTTATGTGCATAGGTATAAATATTTCCTTACATACATATTAATACTTTAGAAAGAAAATTCAATGCTGGAGTTTTTGCGGTCCCACCAGGTAGTAATGGTAGTTATGGTGCGGGTACAATGCGGATACTATAGCGCAGGTACTGTTATCAGCTTCCTTATTTTTTTACGTATTTAAATTTGTTTAAATATTATTTTTCGGACCACTTTTACACAAATTTGGAGTCGTAATTAATAAGTAAATCTATTTTGTAAGCATTTAGACCCATAAAATCAAGCCATTTTTATGCATTGGATAGGTCAAAACTCAATGAAATGGCCCAATTAAAACTTCAAGAGGTGGTTCATAGGCTGTCATTAAGAAAAAATTACTAAGACCATGTGGAATTTATATATGAACAAACATAACTTCTCTATTTAATCGTGATGCTGATATGAAGGACCAAATTAAATAACTTCTCCATTTGATAAAACACTGATTTCGCACCGAAAACTCATCAAAACTCATCAATGTCTTTGTTAAGTATAAAAAAACCACTATTTAGAACCTAATTGGTTTCAACCGTATGTATTCAACCAACAACAAGTAGTGTACAATCTGCAAATTATAATAGATACTAGTAAATATAAAAATATTTACTCTCCATTTTACCTTAACCGTTCGTGCAACTGGAGCAGTCTTGAATCGTAAAAATGTCAAATTTTGTTAATGCTTTGTTTATAAATTAATTGTCATGAACAACATAACTTTCAATATGTAAATCTTAAAAATGTCATTCTTTATATATCACCTAATTATTCTGGCCGTTCGATATATTCTAAACAGTTGTGTAATATTGTGCTGTCTTTATTAACACATTCTATGTTTAAAAGTATTAAAGTCTATTTTTTTATTTCACCATTTGTTGTTCTGTACAACGGAATTGAGGTAACATGTCTAACTTTCGTAAAAATTATGGAGCTTTTTCTTAATTTGCACGACCTAACGATTTTAGATCATCCACTTAAAAATGTTATTCTGAAAAATAAATATTGACCTCATTCTCAATCTTGATCATTTTTTTTGACATTATAGAACCTTCAGTGTACTTTAATCATTATCACCACCCAATTATCTTTAATACGTTCCTTCTATATGAAACAGTTTATCATCATTTGTAAATTCAAAAATATTAAATTTAATTTATCGCATAGTGATTTTCGTAAATCCTCAATATGAAACATTAAACTTGTTAATTTATTTATTTTTAATTAAAAAATTATGTCAAACTTGTTAATTTGATCTTATTAAAATTTAAAATTATTTGAGTATATAACTACTTTAATTTGGAGTTTCATATGTTTGTAAAAAAATGAATTAATCCACTATCGAATCTTATTTTACTGGTTTCTAATCTCCAATCTTTGATAAAAAAAAAACCCTAACCCTTGATACCTAACCAAACCCCTAAACACAGGTAATCGTTGGTAACTAACTCTTGTTACGTAATCCCTAATTCTTGTATGCAAACCCATGAGATGTTAACTCACATTCGAGTAGAAACACAAACAACGAAATAACCATTTTAATCAATAAAATTGTAGATATTGCAGTAGCATTAAAGTGTTAACTGATTTGAATGTAAGTGTACATCCTAAACTGTTGACGCTCTATTCACTAATAATTTACTTGTTTATAAAAAATATGTTAATTATTATTTGAATATAACATATGAACCAATAATACTAACAACTTCTTTAAATAAAATTAAGATTAGAGGTGCCTTATAGAAACATGTTGTGTTTCAACAATCGAGCAAAGCTAGATCGGAAAATATCTGGCAAGTACCAAAGCTGCATTTTTAGATAGCAGAAGGCATATGTTAAGAAAAGAGTTTCTAAAAATAACAAACACCAGCTGTTGTCTAATGATAAGATAATTTTTATTAGTAATTAGATTGATTCTAAATAAGGAGGTTTCTTTTTGCTTATTAATATGCAATAACAGGTCTATTTAAATTGATAACTTCTTGTTTCATTGAAATATTTATATACAACTAAACATTGCAACTGCACTGTCTTGATAATTTATTTATTTTTTAATACCGCAGGATTATTTTCATGAGGATTTCATCCTCAATACCTCAAGTTTCATTGTCTATAATGATGATGTTCAGTAATTTCTAAAATAATTTTAATATATGTTATGTGGTATAAGAATTGTTATTAATATTTATTTAATTTTTTTTATTAATATTTGATATACTCTAATATCTAACATGAAAAATTGTAGAAGTTATATTAGAGTTTTTTTTTTGTGAAAAGGATATATGGGGTCAATCCTCCAGATTATGTATTAGAGTTTTTTGTAACAAGTAATATATCAGTAGTGGCTAACAATTTAACCTTACCCACAAAGTAAATTGGAAAATACAACTAAAAGATATAAATAGTGACTTTCACACAAAATTCATTTTTATTCATGACTTGAGAGTCCGTATCGAATTTAATATTCACACCAAAATTATGAGAAGATCTATCAATTGAAAAATATTGTGAAAAAAAAAAAAACCACACAAGTCCAAAAGTCTAGGTTCTAACGGGTCAAATTTACATCTATATTTGTAATATTTTCTCTCTGGTCAGTCATTCTTCCCATCAAAATATAATATTCGAGAATAAAAATAGCATTGGTTTGATGCATTGTAGTATCACTAGCTTGACATATGTACTAGTCCATTGATATGTACACTATAGTTATATTAGAATGATGTCAAATCTGAATTTTTTTTTATAAAAAAAAATTACGTTTTACAATATCAAAAGTATCAAAAATGCCATTCTGATTAGGATATATATGCCAAATTTGTACATTTTTAAGCCACAATTATTTGTATATTGTTTAATTATTTTATATTCTTATTTGTATAACTACCATGACGTGACTAGTCATGTCGTAACTTGGATCACGTGTCGTGTCGTGCCGTGACCGAATTTGGAATGATGGTCATGGCACGTGAATGGTCACCACATGTTAATCACGCTATGACCACACGTGATGTGTCCAAATGTGACCGGTCAAGTTTATTTAAGATTCACCATTCCGATTAAGATCTAACGGTCCTAATTACACTTGACTATGTGTCGTGTTGTGACCAAATCTTTTATGTGACGTGCCTTGTCGTGCCAAATTTTCGAAAGATGGTCACGGCACGTAACCGGCACACGGGCCGTGTCGTGCCGTGACGTATCCGGTAGTGCTGTGACTTTTTTAGATCCCTATCTGCTACTCCGCTTCGATTCGTCACGAGAAGAAAAATTGTACTCTTGTCAATATTTTGTGCCTACTCCTAACCAAAATTCTGGATCCGCCCCTGAATACGGATAATATATTTTTATCTTTTATTTGTGGCTAAAATTTCTGAAATTATGGAGCTGATATCAAGGGAGACTGTTCTTTTATTACAATTGAAAAAAAAAAACTTAATTTAGTGCATACAAGAATATACATGCATTGTTTTTTTTGTTCCTTTAGGGTTAGGTTTTGGATTTTGCTATGAATTGAAGTAGTGTAAATTTATTTATGGATGTAAAATAATAATTGTCTTTTTTATTTTGATTATGTTACAAAATTAATTAATATATTGACCAAAAGAATGTGTGGCTAGTTAATATACCAAAAACTTAGCCTTAAAAAATGAAGAAAAAAAAATCCGAGGAATTGTGGTATTCTGTTGAGTCAAGAAAATAATAATACCTTACAGTGAGTAGTGAAATTATGACACTAATTTTAGACTTGTAATAATTTTACACAGTTGAAAAAAGTAATCCGGTCTCTAAATGGTCCCAAGGAATTGACATGAAGAAAAGAATCTAATTTTAGACAGACTAATTATATACATTTGAAATCCAAAGCTCTTCACAGAATCTAATTTCATCAAAATCAAGTGTGTATCTTTTCCATTACTTCACCAATTCAGATTTTATTGTCATACTTTATATGTTTAGTTTTTTTCCCTTTATTTGACTATATCTCATGTATATAGAGTAGCAAAGTATAAGGAATTGACATGAAGAAAAGAATAAGAAACCACAATTCAATTATTTCTGTTTTTCACTTTTTATCTCATCCTGCTCTCTCTCTCTCTCTTTCTCTCTCTCTCTCTTGAGATCGAGTTTTCGCTAGGGTTTTGCACATCTCTCCATCAATGGCAGTTATTGTTTCCTCTCCTCCCGTCGCGAGTACCGACACATATATAACTGAGACCTTCACTGACACTAAGCGCCGTGAAATTGTGCGCCAAGCCAACATCGCTGCTGCGCGTGAAGTTGCTGATATCATCCGTACAACCTTTGGCCAATACCGAGAGGTATGTTTTTATTCTTTAAATTTCCCAGTGTTGTTTTTGTTGAATTGATCTAGCACAGCGATAACTTGGATCTGTGCGAGATGATATAGTAGATTGTGGAATTATGATAAGATCAGAAAAAAAATGCTTTCGTCTCTAAATGAATTAATCCGATTGTTGCACATAACATAGTCTCAAAAGACATCATTTTTTATCAAAATTTAGGGACTAATATACAAAAAAATTCTAGTACCGTCTGAATGATCTTGAATATATGTTTCTAAGATTATGTTTGTTTCGCTTGATATTGCAAAATAAACATTTTTAAAAAATATTTGCTTAATTATGAGGTAAGCACAAAGATAATATTATAATAGCATAAACAAAATAATAGTATAATTCATAGTTGCTTTTAACTCAACTGTGGAGAGGATTCAGTTGGTCTAACATGGATATGAACACCGTAATTACTGGTTTTTTTTTTTTTTAAGTTTACGGTTATATATAGAATAATATCTTTTTATGATAAAATTAGTGTTTTGTTGAGATATTGATTTACTTGTTTATTTACGCAGATATCAAGTATTTTTGAAGCACAAGCCATCAAACACAAATGTGATATGGACATCTTGTGTGATATTTATCCAGACTTCCATGAGTAATTTTTTGTTTTCTTCATTTCATATGTGACCGTATTTACATTTTTAGCCTTCAAACATTTGCTATTCTCATATTGGACAGTCCCAATCTAATATGAATCCTGTCTGCTGTACCAGTAATGGCCCTTGTACCTCTGTTTTTGTTTCTAATTTAGCACTCATCTCTCTCTCTCTCTCTCTCTCTGTATTTATACAGTGTTATGTATGAGATTTTGTCAAAACTGGATGAAGATAATCATCATCATGCTGGGGCCACTGACAGCCGGATCAATATTTTACCTATTTCTACAATCCAGGTTCATATGGACATTCATTATATATACTTGATATTATATGATTATCATATTTGTTAAGGAAATGTGATTGATTTTTTTTCTAATTAAGTATTAATTTGTTATAATCTATTTTTAGGGAGATAGAGTGAAAGATGCATGTGTGATATGCCTGGAGACCCCAGCTGCTGGAGATGTGATGCGGCATTTACCGTGCCTACACAAATTCCATAAAGAGGTAAAAAAATTGCATATCTTCACTGTTACCAATATTTATACAGAAAAATTGACAATTTTTTTATTTTTAGAAATTAATATAAAATAATATAGGGAATTGGAATGAGTGTCTGTGGACTAATAGATGCTGTAATGGATACTAGTAACAAAAAATGGGTCAAATGGGTCAATATAAAACTTGTTTCTGCACTTGGACAGCAACCCAAAAATTTGGATCCGAGTTGAATTGTTTTCCAAATCCGTCTTTGCATCAAAATCTCATGGAAATCATTCTAATATTCTATATTATATTATATTGATATCTAAAATTCTGCAAAATTGATGCCTATTATCTTGTATCTAATGGAAAAATAAGCTGTTGAAATCATTTTGTTTTGTACAGTGCATTGATACATGGCTGAGGAGAAAGAATGCTTGTCCATTGTGCAAGTCTGCTATAACCTAAACTCTGCAAATAGATCATGTCTTTTTGCGAACATACCCCTCTTTTACCTGGTATTCTTGTTATAAAATGTGATAGTATTCACTATTCTGAAAAAATTTAGGTTTTTATTCGAACATTTTTTGGACCAAAATATTAAAAGGTTACTTTGTATGTAGTTTGAAACTAAACGTCTGGATCTCTATCATTCTTTTCCAACCATTTTTTTCTTTTTTTCTTTTTGGGGACATCATATTCTAAAAGAAAATTTGTGAAATTAATATAATCTGCTCGGATGTGAATTCAATATTTTGGAATATGATTTCCCCAAAAAGAATATGATGTGCATTCAATATGAATATGATGTCCCCAAACGTCTGGATCTCATATTGAATGCACATCAAGTTGACTATAAATTTTCATCTTCCCAATTCCATCAGCTGGTAATATTAATTAATGAAAGATCCCAAATTCCCAATTAGTTATCTGAGAAATTATCTAGTGGATTGTAACTTTCAATCTTCCGATAGGTAATTGGCAACATTTAAGGTGACATGCATGAATTGATTAGATTCTTTGCCTTTCAAATTCCAAGATCGATGAACGGTTATTTAATTTATATGTTTATCTACGAAATTATAAAATGTATCTGGACAAGATTTTTTTTTCAGCAAAAAGATATAGAATAATTATTTCAGTACCCGCACTGTACGCGCTACAGTACCCGCACTGTATGCGCACTGTACGCGCTACAGTACCCACACTGTTATTTTAGGAAAATTCATGTATCATATGTAGTTCATTGTATAGGTATAAATACTTGCCCTGTTTGAGCTATATACTTCACAGTGTTACTATTAAAATTTGTAAAACAAAATTACAGTTTTGGAACAGTTGCGGTCTCCACAAGCAGTTATGGCAGTTTGAGTGGTCCCCTAATGCGGGTACAACATGAAAATTTTACAAAAAAGGTGCGGTTACAGTTATTTTAGGAAAATTCATATATCAGAAGTAGTTGATTGTATAGGTATAAATACTTGACCTATTTGAGATATATACTTCACAGTATTACTATTAAATTTGGGAAACAAAATTACAGTTTTGGAATAGTTGTGGTCCCCACAAGCAGTTATGGCAGTTTGAGGGGTCCTCTATTGCGGGCACAACATGAAAATTTTACAAAAAAGGTGCGGGTACAGTTATTTTAGGAAAATTCATATATCAGAAGTAGTTGATTGTATAGGTATAAATACTTGACCTGTTTGAGATATATACTTCACAGTATTACTATTAAATTTGGAAAACAAAATTACAGTTTTGGAATAGTTGCGGTCCCCACAAGCAGTTATGGCAGTTTGAGTGGTCCCCTAATGCGGGTACAACATGAAAATTTTACAAAAAAGGTGCGGGTACAGTTATTTTAGGAAAATTCATATATCAGAAGTAGTTGATTGTATAGGTATAAATACTTGACCTGTTTGAGATATATACTTCACAGTATTACTATTAAATTTGGGAAACAAAATTACAGTTTTGGAATAATTGCGGTCCCCACAATTGCAGTTTAGGTGTGGGTACAGTGCGGGTACTGTAGCGTGGGTACTCATATCAGCTTCCAAAGAAATAATGTTGATTTCATATATTAGAAACTACAACTTCATATTATTTCTTGCATACTTTGAATTTTAATCACTGTACATAGGAGAACAAATTTGATTCCAGGTAGCTTCTGATAACAAATTAAGTTTTCACACTTGTTCATTTTAATTTTATGCTTCTTGGCGACTCACAATTTTAATCCCCAGATGTTTAAAAGAAGATTGAATGAATACTACCTGCATCATCTGGCAACAATACTTGAATAAATTACATAATATTGTGCTGGGTGCCACAATACTTGAATAAATTATTATCTGGCAAGTCCTATATAACTTCTAATGTAATTAATGATCAAATTAGTATCAAGAAGAAATATGTATGAAAACTAAACAATGAAGAAGCAACACACAATAAACTTAATATACTTGGAGAAATTTGTTCTGGGCGCAATTTGAGTAATTTCATTAAGCCAGTCATTGTAAAAGAACCTTCAGATATTATGAACTTTATACGGATGTAGGCATAACATTGTAATTGAATTTTTACTGCATTGGTTAACTTTAATTTTTGGATGAATCTTTATTAGAGGTGGTAATTTCTGTTATAAAAAAATTTGGTGCTGAACAATTGTGATCTGATGCAACAACTGACTAATTGATTAAATTAACCATAGTTGCCACAATTTTAACAGGACTACAAACATTCATCAATGAAAAGGTTGAAATATAACATCATTCAATCTCTTACATTTGTATATATCTTGATTATCTGACATTCATATTTCATACTAAAACCCTATAAATATAACGACTTGTCCCCTGTTTTGAAATTTGCACTATATTTCATTTTTCTGCTAGATCCTTAAGCTCAGCCAAGAGAGAAGGATAATTTTGGATCAACTTAATATACCCTTCAGTTAACACTAATGAAACCACATTATCTTTATCAATAACGAATTGGAGACAGCCTTTTTTGAGCTCACTACAGTTATGCTTCTCAGCTAATTCCAGAGTAGAAAGAACTGTGTCCAAAGAGATACTCTTAAGTAACGTATACTCGCATGTAGCTTTCAACTTCTCCACTGCATAACGGTCAGCTGCTGCTAGCAAATGTTGGAAGAACGCTGTAGATGATATAGACTCTTCGCAATCATCGAGTTTCTCAATTACCGATAATGAACCATTGTACATAAAATCAAGCATTGCCTTGAAAACTGAAGGCATCATCTCATTTATCTTTACACAGTCTATATTAGATTCTGCCATCGAGCCAAAAAGTTCTGCATCAAATACTGGTGATTGAGCCGCCAGGATTAATCTATGCGCAACAAAAATTTTGCCATTGACATCGAAAGAGACATCGGTACGTTTATTCTCCTCTCTGAACTTTTGAAGGCCCTCACACAGATAACCAATGGAACTAGTATTCCAACATGTTCCTGTACATGATTCATCTTTTATAGTAATTTTAACTTGGAGTACAATATAACAATCTTTGACGTACATTTCCTCCAATTTAGACCGTTCAAAAAAGTCCGGAAAACCCCAGGCTTCACATGATGTAAATGTGTGTGATGTCCTTTTCATTGCAATTGTTGAAAGAGTTCCGTACTTGTCCAGCAGCGCAAATTCAAATGTTGCTCTAACATCAACAGATTCTCTTTGCAACTCTAGATAAACAGACACATATTTGCCATTGTTTTCCTCCTCATAGCCTTGAGGGTGGTACTCAAAAGTCCAATCATGTTGACCAACTCGGAATTTTGGGGAGATGATCCCTTCACCAATGCCCATGTCTTTAGTTTTTGAGTGGTTGATTTTGAACTGGTAACATCCTGTAGCTGTAGCTGTCACCATGCTTAAACATTCCATAACTCGAAAACAAAAAAAATTAGTGATATCTCAGGGACATAAATAATGGTGAGATGTGAGGTATATATCACACATATTATCCTCTGCTTATATAAGTAAATTGTAACCTTTAGTCATCCCAAAAAGCACTAATTAAGTTTTAATTAACTTTAAGTACAATGTAAATAATATAATCTTTTCAGATTCCCTATGTAAATTTAATAAAGACACATTGCATATATATCCTGCGCTCATCAAGTTGACTGTAACTTTTAATCTTCCCACAAACACCAGGTAACGTTTAATATACCAAAAACCACCGTGAAAGGTCACAAATTTGTACTAAAAAATTGTGCTAGTTTAGTTTAGGAGCCTTAGAAAATGCAGAAAAAAATCAGAGGAAATGTGGTATTATATTGAGTAACAAAAATAAAAAATAAAAATGGTACAACACTTACCATTATTCTTTTTATATATACAAACAAAAATATACCAGGGGTTCATATGTCTCATAAATCTTGTTCCCTCCATAATTCTCCAAATGAAGTAACGTTGACAAAAACGATGTAATTTATACTACTTCAATGAAAGCTTTTTTGCATATACACAAAAAATTTACATTTTGCATTAACTGACTATAAATTTTACATATTAGTTTGTTTAAATATTTAGTTTTAGACTACTTTCATACAATTTGGAGCTGTGAGTAAATCTATTTGGTAAGCATTGAATCCATAAAATCAAGCCATTTTTAGGCATTGGATAGGTCAGAACTCAGTGAAACGGTCCAATGAAAAAGTTCAAGAGATGTTAATAGGCTAGACGCGTTTAAGCCCAAAAAAAGAATAGCTGTTTTGATTAAGATATTTTGTTTTTAACTTGTGAATTATTATAATTATGATAGATTCAATTGCTAGCCACAAAAACAAATTATTGTTACGGCAGCATAAGAAATTGAACCAAGCCTAAATAATATAGTATCAACAGAAATTTTGTAACCCAATGTAAAGTTAGATCATTTTTTTAGCAATCCGGTTGTTGCACATAACATAGTATCAACAGATTAAAAGTATCAAGTTAAATCCAATGAAATAGTCTCGAAAGATATCCAATAACATAATCTATTACCAAAGAAATTTTATTAATTTTAGCATTAACCATAAATATATTGGCTCAAAAGAAAAATGGAAGCGAAATACCACGATGATTCCTGTGACATCTTACTTGTGACGCACACATAAGCACATTACACTAGTACAGAAACACAAAACATACACTGCATATTATACACGTTTGCTAAAAAATTCCACTAAATCCGGGTCCAAAGCCAAAAAACATTGTTCCAAATATTTGTTCCGAAAATATGATCAAATTGTACACGGTTTTTTATTAAAAACCGTACGTGTATGAACGTTCAAGGGCATTTTCGAAAGTTTTAGAGCGCATTTTCAGACTGGCATTTTCTGATGCTCCAACAATTCTACATGGTTTTACTGTATAATCTGTGTGTGATGAAAGAAATAAGAAATTTTCCACGTCATCGATCTGTGCCTTACTGTTATAATGCATCTCTCTCTATATTTTTTCTAAGTCATTTCTAAAACATCTCTTCCCTTCTTTGTAGGCTGCACATGGTTGAAGAGAGTATAAGACCGGGCAGAGATGAGATGAGATAAAAAATATCTCTTGTCACATATATAGAGATGATATGCATGCATGTCTGACGGGTCAGTTGGATGTGTTCGGTAGTTTAGAATAATGTGGGGGTTTTAGTGACCGAAGCACACCTGTTGGTGTACCTGGGTTTTGTTTAGTTGGGTTTTATTCCTCTAAGTAGTCGCAGTTTGTAATAAATAGTTTTAGATCATGAATTGGGCCTTCTAGTCTTTTAGGCCTTTTTTTCAAAAAAAAAAAAAAAAGCACTTTAAAATTTCCCTTTTCATGTACCGGACTAATTAAGTCACTTGTCCTAAGATGCAATTCTTGTATAATAGAAATGTTTTAATTCGAATTTGTACAATGTTGAATTTATTGTCAACCTCGTTGGATTTAATGCCAATATTGAGCATATATGTAATCTAATTATGGATTGTTTACTGTCATATATGATTGTCAATTAAAGTGATCAAATAAGGTAATAGACAATCAACATATTTATATATCTTTACTATTTCTAGATAGAAAGAACCTTGTTAATCAATAAAATCGTAGATATTGCAATAGCATTAAAGTTTTAACTAATCAAAATGTAAGTGTGAACCAACACTGTTGGCGTTCTATTCACTAATAATTAACTTGTTAATATATAATATTTAAATTATTATTTTTTAATATACCATAATATGAACCAATAATACTAACAACTTCTTTAAATAAAATTAAAATTAGAGGTGGCTGATAGATACATGTCGTGTTTCAACCATCGGGCAAAGCTAGGTCGGAAAATATCCGGCAAGCACCGAAGCTGCATTTTTTAGATAGCAGATGGCATATGTTAAGAAAAGAGTTTTCTAAAAACAACAAACACCAGTTGTTGTCTAATGATAACATGATTTTTATTAGTGAATTAATTTGATTCTAAATAAGGAGGTTCCTTGGTTGCTTATAATAGGCAATAGCAGGTCTATTTAAATTGATAATTTCTTGTTTCATTGAAATGTTTATATACAACAAAACATCGCAACTGCACTGCCTTGATAATTTTTGTTGCCACAATACCGTAGGATTCTTTTCATGGGCACTTCATCCTCAATACCTCAGGTTTCATTGTCCATCATGATGATATGTGATTATTATTCTATTTTTAAATAAGAAAGAGTAAGAACAGTACCATGCATGATTCTTAAGTGTGGGAAACGGATCATTTTTCGTTTAATTTGTTTTTGGTTTTATGAAAATCACTTATGATAGACAAGGATTTAAAATGGGTCAAAATATAGAAAAAGAAATTGCGGCACAAGAAGTTTCTTCCATTTATCTTTCTTTTTCTTTTTCTAAAGTAATGAAACTGTTACAATTATCTTCTGCCTTTTTACTTGTTATATTTAGTTTTGAACCTTGTACTTGTTCCCTTTTGCTTGTATGGACATGGTATTTCGTACCTCCAATTTTATCTCTTAATTATTACAGAATTTGAAGCACAAACAATCAAATTAAGACCTGAAAATATGGAAGAAGAACTACGAGCAAGCAAACATGAAATTTTAACTTTTTTGCATGAAGCAGGCTTCCCCCTTTTTGGTTTAGCTCAATGAAGATCATATAGTTTGGTATCGCTAGTTTGTAATTTCGGTATCTAAACTCGAAGCTGAAATGAAACATGCAATGATATAAACTTATGAAATACGTAGTATAGAAACTGCTGTGCTGTATCTTTATTTTCTTTTGTGCATTTTTAATATAGAAATTTTTCACACTAACTAGGACTTTCACTATCATGCCAGATGAAAAGCACAGCATCAGCAAAAGATGTCTCAGTTATGGACCCAATCAAAACAGAAAAGGAAGTGATATGTGATATGGAGACTTTGAGCACAGTATATCGTGCTAATATCAAGGGCTACTCACAATTTCAGTTCTGTCCTCATGATTTCAGCATCGATTGTGGGAAATTCGATCTGGCTGGCCACCGCTGGTCGGTCTACTACTACCCAAATGTATTTCTTCTTGCTAGAATGGTAATATTGCATATCAGGCTTCTAACTTATACAACCAACCCGTTGAAAGTGGATATTCAAATAAACCTAGTTGCTCCAAATGGAAGACGTTTAGCGGTCGCTGAAAGAAAGCAGACATATTTCAGAAACAATAATGTGGTTGTACTTCCACTTTTAAGGAAATCCAAATTAGATTCCTCGGAGTATGTCAAGGAAGATTGCCTCTCGTTTGAATGTATAATGAGTACTACAAAGTGGGCCCCTCCCGAAGAGGTGAAAAAGAAACAGCAATCAGCCATTCCATCCTCCAATTCCCAATAGAAGAGCGGTAAATTAAGGAGCAGATGTTGTAGTTGGTAATGACACCGTACTTTGAGATTTGTAGAGTTGAGCCGCAGTCAACTTCCAATTACCTTTATATACATGGATTGATGGCTAGGCTTGATTGGCGACAACTTTTGAAACCACAAAGTCATTGTCTAGTATTGTTTGAGTATTGTTTTTTTGTTTTGTTTTATGAATAGTCAATGTGTTGAAGTAATATGTGCACAATAAGTGCCATTTAATGAAATCCAATAAAGTTCTTCTAATTCGCATCATAAGAGCAAAACTTTTTGTACTAAATTATAGTAATTTAAGAAATCCAATAAAGTTCCAATAAAGGAAAATAAACCTTTCCAAAAAAGGTCATACGAGAGGGTTTAGAAAAATAGGTATGCATTGGATAAAAGCATTCAATGAATAACACTAGCAACAAGGGCTGCTAAGAATATGCATGGTTAAGCAAAGATACTACTGCAAACTCATTGTCTTCGGAGACCAACAATAAAGAATTAAATAGTGACTGATCCAATAAAAACAGAGAAAAAAGTCCCAACTGGAACTAAACACAACTTTAGTGAGACATAGCATTGGAACATTTCAATAGAATTAAAAATAAAGAAAATCTTTGCCAAGGCTAACGTATATTTTATGTATGCTTAAGCTTCAAGTCAATGAATTCTTGAGTCGAGATAGGCAGGTCAAATACATTAAGCTTAACACAATCCATTTGCTTTGCTATTCACAATCTATTCTCCTGGAACCAGGCATCCAGCCATAGGTTAAATTTTGGCTAGAAGCACTATATCGAAAGATGAGTCTCTATTCTAGAAGCAATATATATGTTTTCTCAGAGAGAAGACTTTAGATACAACCAAGCTTTCTAGCAAGCAGATCTAGCAGCTAGGTAGGTAGGATATTGAGCTACGAAGAACACCGTCAGATTTCAAAAAATCTCCAATTTTGCTATCTCCCTCCATTCTGCACCGTGATTGTCTGATGCATTTTTTTTTTACTATAAGATGTTGTTTAGCCGCCCTATATTCAAATTCTGGTTCCGCCCCTACACTTGACGAGTAAACTGATGTGATTTCTGCAGTACAAGTAATAAATCCTAATTTATACTCAATTCAGTTGCAAGTGTACAACCTAGTCAAGTAGTATTTAGGGATCGTCTCCACAGGGACAAGTCGGAATATATTTTCTAACCTATCAATTCAATTTAGTAAAAGAAATAAAAAGGTTTTTGTTTGTTTGAGTGGTTGATTTGGTTTTGATTAAACTAAATTAAACTAAAGTCTTAAAGCAAATTCTGATTTTTAACAAAGATGAGAGATTAGGGTTTCTTAGGGTTCCTATCCACTAATGTTATGACTAATTGGTTTACTAAATTTGTTCTTTTAATTATGAAGGCACAGTTTAGGGTTGTAGGTACAAAGTGATATTTCTATATTAATACCATCTTCAAATTAGAATAAACGTCACCTCTCGGTACTTGGCTATGCTAATCTAAAGTCATTAAGTTCTTACTGTCCTAATTAATCTAGAAAACCGTAATTCACCTCTCGGTACTTGGTACAGTTTGTCTAAACAATTGGGTAAAGCCCGTATAAGACAAGCGTCACCTCTCGGTACTTAGCCTATCAAATACCCTATTCTTTATGGTCAGGACTAAATATTCAATTTCTCAATTGCAAATACAAAATCCTAGGGTTTCATGTGATTTCGATTAAGTCTTCACAATCAATTAAAATAAAGAACAGATCATAATAAAGAACAAGAAGATACAAATTAAACCAACTAAATCATAACAAAAGTTTCAAGTACAGCCCTAATTAACCCTAAAATATTCCTTAGCCAGTCATGGCTAAAGCACAAATCAAATTAAAAAGAATAAAAGAGTTCCAAAGAGAGAAAATAATAAAACCGGTTGAATCGTGATCTTTTCTTCTCCCTTCTTCTCTCTCCTTTTCTCTTCCTTTGTCTCTCTTCTTAAAATCAGAAATTAACTCTAAAAAAACGTAACTGTTCTGTTCTACAACTTTTCTATATATACTCTGGCAAAATCTAAAACAAAATCTCTAAAAATAGCAAATTCGGGCTCTGAAACCGCCTTATTGCGGGCCGCAATAAGATCCTTACGGGCCGCAATGAGTGAAGGCGGTTGCTTCTCGCGCAGGATCCGACTCTCTGGATACTTCTTTGCGGGCCGCAATAAAAGTCCTTGCGGGCCGCAAGAGGTCTGCGAAATTCTGTGGTCTGAGTTGCTCTCTGTTTGATAATGTTGCGGCCCGCAATAGATGTCTTGCGGTCCGCAATTAAAGTGACAGATTCTCCTGGCTATGTGCTGACTTGCCACAAATCGCCCGTTTTGCTCCGTTAAGCTCCAAACACTTGATTACCTGTAAAATAAACATAACTAGGGCAGTAACTTGAACTTTTGGTCATTTCTAAGCTAATTAAACCTAATCTAATCAAAACTTGGCTTAATTTTCATAACAAACTCCCGGTTTCAATAGATATTATTACGGCTTATCATAAACCAGGAGATCATGCCTCACAAATATTGTTTCCTCCATAATATAACTTGGAGAACAAACGATGTAATTTTATATGTTCTTAAACTGAAGTGAAAGTTCTTTTGCATACACACAAAAAATAACATTTTTCATTAACTGACTATAAAATTTAACAAATTAATTATTCGCTTAAATATTAATTTTAGACAATAATTTTTACATAATTTGGAGGCTTAATGTGTAAATTGATTTTGAAAGTATTAGATCCATAATATCAAGCCATTTTTAGGCATTAAAAGGTTAAAAGCTCAAAAATTGGATAATAGGCTATCATAGGTATAACAATGGACTTTCAAAGAATCATGTCAAATTTCGAGACGAAATTACACCCAAAAATAATAACGTATAATACTCCGATTGATAGAATTGTTATATTACACTTTGAACTCGTGAATTATTTTAATTACTCATGATAGATTAAATTACTATCACTGTTACCACAACATAATGAAATTGTGTTAAAGTATCAAATTAAATCTATTAAAATAGTTTCAAATGATATCCAGTAACATAACTAATTCCCAAATAATTATATTTTTATGAACCTTGACATTTTCTCAAAAGAAATCAAATAGGATACATACACACGTCAAATATTAGGAGCTTATTTTTTAGTCTAAAAATAATAATAAAAAACGCAAAGGCCCAAAGTAGGATGCCTAATTTGATGATGTCAAAATAAAAAAGTATTAATTAAAGACAAAACTGAGACTAAAAAAAAAAGAAATCATCTTCAGCTCTTCATATTGTATAAGTTTGTATTTAATCAATGCAAACTTAATTTTTTATATTAATAGTTTTTTTACCGCACTGCATCTTATTTCAACTCAGCGTGTCTTCTGCTCATTGCAAGTTCAAGTTAATTATCGATTTGTCAGGTAATTAGACTTCACTACAACTTGTTTTCTAGTGATAAGTGCAAATATATATATATAGAGAGAGAGAGAGAGAGATTGACTATGGTGAGTTGTGAAGTAAAACAACGTTGAGAGGCCGGGAGAAGAAGATGGACAAAGACAAGGCGATCTTGGAAAAGGGGAAGGCGACTATGGCTGATGATGGCCCCTCCAGGCTCAGAGTACTCATTGACAAGAACAGGGCTGCCTTCCCCCCTCAGCAGCCAGAATGGCAAGTAGTTCGGAGGAAGCGGAGGTACCCAAATCACTGGAGGCCCGGAGGTTTTGTTCCGTCGCCGGCTGCTCTCAGACCTAGATCCAAAGTCTACATCCCTTTTCAAACTAGGCCTACCTATGCTGCAGTAGTAGCCAACAAAGGCAGCTACCTTCACCCCACACAACACAATCCATCTCTCCCTCAGAAAAATGCACCCAACACTACACCACCCATTTCACCAACGACATCTCCACACTCAACCACGTACTACCTTTCCCCTCACAGCCCAACCCCGCTGCGTTTCCCCCCTCGCCTAAGTTTGGAGAATGGAAGGGACGCTGTTTCCGCTGCTGCAGGACAGGCCACTCAATTGCCGTCTGCCGGAACCCCCCAAAATGTGGACGCTGCTGGAAGAGCAGTCACACAGGAAATAGGTGCAAGGCCGAGATCACCAAGCAGGCTCCCATGCCGGCTGGCCGGCATACGGTGGTTGACCGAGTTAAGGAGAACGAACCGGGTTTTGAGGATGTCCTGTCCGAGCCAAAAACATTCGGTCCACCTCCCATGCCCGACGAGCGACCGGCAATGGTTAAGTGCTTCATAGATCGTGACGCTGAGTTTTACCATGAACTCGATCGCCTAAATAATGCAGTGGTGGTGCATACTACTGGGATACTGAGGAACTACGACTTGTCCGTTGATAAGGTTGCGGAATGGGTGGCGGAGGCGAAATTAATACCTGAGAGGGAAATAGTCATCGCAAAATGGACGAAAGGGAGGTTCATCATCGTAATGCCTGAGGGTTTGGCCCCGGAAGTGTTCATTGAAGCCATCCCCTATGCGGTGTGGGACGAAGGATTATCTTTTCAGAAATGGGACACGTTAGAAGACGCTGAAAAATTCGTGCCGGAGTTTAAGACCGCAGTGGATCTCATTGGCATACCACCGCATCTATACAAAGAGACTGCGGTCATCAATGTAGTAGGTACTTTCGGAATATACCTGGGAACGGTGGCTCAGTCTCACCAGTCTAACATAGCAGCGTGGACTGTGGTGGTAGCTACGGAGAAGTTGGAGGATATACCGCTCAGTGTCATGCTGGTGGCGGGCACGGTTCAATACCCGGTGCAGATTAAACCGGTTAAATGGAAGAAGGGAGCAGTTTTTCGAGAGGAAGATTTTCCTCAACCTACAAGAAAATTTTCTAAACCACCTAAACCAGTGCAAAAACAGGCGATGGATGGTGGACGGCTTGGGATGCCGGACATAGGGTGTGATGATGAAGAAGACGTATTTCCGATGTCGAGACGGGTTCTTATGGAGTTGTGTGAGGGGATGGACCTGGATACGCTCCCTCTCCATATTAGGGTGGTGCTCACCGGAGAAGACAGAGCTCGCCTGGCCACATGCATGGCTACAGAAACCACATGCATGACTACAGAAACCACACCAGCAGAAGTAGAGAAAACGGGTCCGGTGCAGACACAATATTTACCCGCTACAACAGAGACACTGGAAAAGGAGTTGCAGAACATCTCTGATACGATCACCAACTCTGCAGGGGGGAGTATCGAGGAATCGGAGATAGTACGAGGTATTAATTGCTCTGATGGTGACTTGGGTGAGGAACAGCTGGTTTGGGAGGTGCAAATGAGAGACCAATCTCCTGAGGCGGGTCTCAACCCAGGCCTACACCGAGTCGCTACACAAGGGACAGTAGTACCGCAGCCACAGAAAACTCTTGAGACTACCCAACAGAAAGACCCTTTCTCACGTGAACTAACAAGTACTATAGGCGTGTCTGAGTCAGAGGCAGGGGTAGCAGAAATTCAGAATGCATTTAATGCACCTCAGTATCAGGAAGGGATGGACCAGCTGGATTTGGAGCCGCTCAATGTATTGAGAAGATCTGTGAGGCAACAAAAAAGAAAAAATGCAGGCCTCTTCAACCAGGTACTGGGCCGGCCAAAGATATTGATGGGTTATAAGGGCAAGGGCCGAAACATGGGAACTTCAAGTAAGTCCACTACAACTCAGGCAGGCCCATCCAGTAAGTCCACTACAGCTCAAACACGCCCGGAGTCATCAAACAGGTCTGCTGCTGATAAAAAAGAGAGGAGGATGGAGCTGATTAAGAATGCGGAGGGCTTCTTCCAACTTCACGTCCCCTACTCACATAGCAAGGCGATGGCGGAAGGCTGTGGTTTGAAGCTGCAGGATGTGATAAAAAACATAGAAGAGGATAACATTCAGAGAAGGGAAACCCCGGGTGCAGGGTCGGATATATCATTGCAAGAGGAGGTGGGGAGGGAGCAAGGAGAGGAGGAAAGAGCCCTGTCTTCGGACTCAGAAATGGAGGAGGAGGCCCGATCCGATAAGGATTGAGGTCTGCTGGTCAGTTCTGAATTTTGTTGATGTTGATGCTCTATTTTGGTTTTTATGTATCTTAAAAAACTAAAAATATTGTCGTGGAATGTGCGGGGGCTAGGGGATGTGAAGAAATGCGGTGTGGTTAAAAATGTGGTGCGAAGTTCGCATTGTGATGTGGTGTGTTTTCAGGAAACGAAGTGGAATAATTTTGATATTAATGGTATTTCCAGTGTACTACCAAGTTTTTTCCATAGAGGAGGAGTTTGGGTGGATGCTTACAACTTGGCTGGGGGCCTATTTATAGCTTGGAAGCATGAGTATGAGTTAATTAATTCATTTGTCACAAGACACACTTGCACGGTGGTGCTGCGACATACCGACTCGGGTCAGGTGTCGGCTATTACAACAGTATATGGTCCGAGCAGAGATGAGGAGAAGCTGGCTTTTATTGAAGAGGTCAGAAGGCTAGGAGAAGGGGTTACGCTACCATGGATCATGACGGGGGACTTCAACCTGGTTAGATGGCTGGTGGATAGGTCGGGTCAAATGCGAGGATTCGACCATATGTTCCAATTTAATGATCTCATTAGGGATCTACAGCTCATGGAGGTCCAATTGCAAAACAGGGATTTTACATGGTCCAATAAACGGCCGGCACCGATAATGTCCAAACTGGACAGATTTTTCCTCACGCCGGATTGGTCATTAAAGTACCCGGTCATTACTCTGACAGCCCTGGAAATGATAGTGTCAGATCATGTCCCGCTCTTGCTCATTTGCAAAACACCGCAGGCGAGAAAAGCTCCGTTTAGATTGGAAAGGTTTTGGTTTCGCTACCAACATGCGCATGATATGGTGCATCAGCTATGGGGGCATACACAGGAATCGGGTCAGGCCTCTGTTTTGAAGTTCTTTTGTGAGAAAACTGAGAGGTTGCATACGGAGCTAAGGGGGGTGGCACCGAGTCAGATTCAGTACCATGAATGAACAGCTCGACTATTGCAAAAAGGCCATATTATTCTTTGATCAAATTGAGGAGAAGAGGAAGTTAGATAAAAGAGAGTTTGGGTTGAGGCAAAAAATAAGAGGAAAAGCATTTGAATTAGCGAGTAATCTGGAAACTAGATGGCATCAAAGGTCAAGATGCAATTGGCTCAGACAAGGGGACCGTAACACAAGATTTTTTCATGCTTATGCATCGGCTCGAGTAAGGAGAAACTCGGTTCCAGTCCTCGTGGTAGGAGCTGACCGGATCTCTGATCAGCAGCAGATTTTGCGAGAATTCCAGAAACACATGAGATCGCTGCTTGGTCAAAGGATATCTGCTCTCAACTTTCACCCGAAAGTGCTTTACCCGGAAGAGCCAGTTGACTTGGGTAGCTTGGGCGCCCGATTCACTATGGAGGAAATTGGGGCTGCAGTCACGCAACTAGCAAACAACAAGGCGTCCGGCCCCGACGGCCTTCCGCATGAATTCTTCAAAGAGTTTTGGGACGTTTTGAAGAAAGACATCCTAACTATGTTTGACGAATTTTGGGACCACAAACTTGATCTCTCGGAAATAAATAAAGCCAATATAGTAATGATACCCAAGAAAGACATTGCTGCCAGTTTGGGAGACTTCCGACCGATTAGCATAATCAACATTGTACCAAAACTGATCACCAAAGTTCTCTCCAACAGACTGCGATTAAGGCTGCCGGAACTGATCTCCTTCTACCAAACCGCCTTTACGAGGGATAGACACATAGCAGAAAATTTTCTGGTCACACGTGAGCTGCTGCAGCATGTATCGGTTGAGAAAGAAAAAGCGGTGTTTGCAAAAATAGATTTTGCTAAGGCTTTTGATTCGATTGATTGGCAATTCCTAACAACGGTCATGAGTGCTCGTGGCTTTCCACAGCGATGGATTGGATGGATAGAAGCTATCTTGACAACATCGCAGTCAAGAATTGTTTTGAATGGAGAGTGTTCGGATTACTTTACGCATCAGCGGGGCCATAGGCAAGGCGACCCGATCTCCCCGATGCTCTTCATAATAGCTGTAGATGTGTTTCAGAGAATGATAGCCGTGGCGAATAATCTTCTTCGAGAACCTTTATCAAGAAAGTGTCCACAATCAATTATTGCTCTGCAATATGAGGATGACACCGCAATAATTGCAAATTCTAGCTTGGAGACTCTGGTTACTCTCAAAATAACCCTAAGATGCTTTGCAGAAATTTCGGGGCTAATGGTTAATTACGCAAAAAGTAGTTTTGTTAGCTTCAATCTGAACAGTTTGGAGAAGTGGAGGGCACGAGTGGTGCTCATGTTCAACCAAGAATCACTGCCCACTAATTACTTGGGTATGCCTCTCTCAATAAACAGGCCGGCCAGGAAGGAATTCTTACCACTCATTGAGAGATTAGAGAAGCGAATGGAGGGCTGGAAGGGGAAGCTCATCTCGAGAGGAAGGAGGCTGCAGTTGGTTAAGTCGGTGCTCACGGCTATTCCGATATATTACGTGATGTGTTTCAAATTACCAAAATGGGTGATTGCCAGAATAGACAATGTTAGAAGGTCGTTTCTATGGGGAAGAACCGGCAAAGAGGGAAGGGCGGTTTCGCTGCTGAATTGGCCGGCTGTATGTAGGCCGATTATGGTGGGCGGGATGGGTATACATGACCTGGAGGTGCAAAACACGGCCTTATTACTGCGCTGGTGGTGGAGGGCGTACACAAACGACAAGTGTCTTTGGACTGTAACGATAGCGGCACTAAGGTCAACAACAATATATGAACTCGGCCCGAAATTTTGGTCAGTAGAAGGCTCTTTTTTCTGGAGGGCTCTGCTTAGGTTGCTGCCAAGATTTAGATGGTCAACAAGTTGGGACATCGGGAATGGAGCGACAATTTCTTTTTGGTTAGATGCATGGCATGACCAGGCTCTACTCACCAGGTTAGAGCAGGGGCAAAAACCGCTACAACCAAAGATATCGTTAAGGGATGCGGCACCAATCGCGTCTCTCTTACTGCCGGAGGTGGACCTGCAAATACACTTGGGCCTTGGACAGGATAAGGTCAGGTGGAACTGGACTGCTACTGGTACTTACACAACAAGATCGGTCTATGGGTTACTCACAACGGGGGGTTGCGAAAAATTCGAACACGCCTATGTCTGGAGTTTGCCGGTACCACCAACGGTACGAATTTTTATATATCTGATGGTACAAGGAAGAATACCGACGGGAGAAGTGCGAATCAAAAGGAGAATGGGGGAAGATGGGTCATGTCAAATGTGCCAAAACTGCCCTTCGGAATCGGTGTTGCATCTACTGTTTTTTTGCCCAAATGCGGTCCAGATTTGGTTTGGAGTATCAATGCAGTTCGGGTTTCGACTGATGGTGCCAAGAATGACTTTGGAGGATATAATAGCCAAGTCAAGGGAGCAGGCGCAATTGGAAGGTGAGCCGCAGTACAAGTTATGGAACTCCATTTTCTGGTGTACTTGCTGGATGATATGGCGGCAGAGGAATGAGCAAATTTTCTCGGGTAAAATACAGCAGCCCCAAGTGGTGGTGCATCGAATATTGGGGGAGACAGTTCTATGGATGAAAAACTGTGCACGAGTTAGATGTAAGGATCATACCCTTCTGGAGGACCCGGACTAGAGGTTTATAGATGCGCATGTGTATGATGTGCGTACATAGGGGATCTCAGCAAGGTGGTTTTGAGGGTGGGACGGATTTACTATTGAGGATGGCTCCTAGTGCTTTGTTTTGGTTTGGTGTTGTTTTGGCTGTTTTTTGAATTTTCTTTGGTTCAGTTGCTGTTTAGTTAAAGTGCTGAGATTACTGAGATCTCATGATGTAACATGTTTTTTTCGCTATTACCTTTCAATAAAGTTTCACCTAGGCAGCCTCTGCCAGGTTATCAAAAAAAAAAAAGAAGTAAAACAACGTTTTACTTCACGCTCATATTCCATTTTGAAAATCCAAACCATCGATCCGAACCGCTCAACATGATCTCCATATTGAAATGTGCTTGGAGACCAAATTTTACATTTTTTGGAATTTTTTTACTATTTATTAAGCCACTTTGAAAATCGCAGATCCGGATGAACAGTAAAAAATAGTAAAAAATTCTGGACCATTCGATCAGCGATTTTCAAAGTGGCTTAATAAATAGTAAAAAAATTCCAAAAAATGTAAAATTTGGTCTCCAAGCACATTTCAATATGGAGATCATGTTGAGCGGTTCGGATCGGTTGTTTCGATTTTCAAAATAAAAATATGAGCATGAAGTAAAAATGACCTCTTACTTCGCAACTCACCATGGCCCAGCTCTATATATATATATATATATTCCCTTATTCTTTTGTGCAAAATTTATGCCTAGTTTAGCTCACTAAATTGATATTTTGATTGCAGGAGCAAATGAAGAAGTTCGGTGAAAAAGGAAATAAATCATGCAATCTAGACAGCTGTGGCAACGTTTGGTATTTTGGCCAGATCTTTCTCATATCAACTCTTAATTGGCTGAAACAAAATTCTATGAAAAGCTGAGAATGATTTCTAGAATTTTTATATTTTGAGTATCTTTGAATTCGGAACATATCCTGAGCAAATATTCATACAAAGAAGTAATTATGGATAGAATTTGAAGGCAAGTGCTGAAGATATCATATACTTAGAGATTTTTGGAAGATAATTTTCTTGAGGGCAAATTACTACATATTCAAGTATTTTCTAGCCTATAAATAGAGGGTATTCTCGGGGGTAGATATTAATTAGAAAAACACACAAATATTTTCTCTTTTCTTTGTAATGTGCTCTTTCACCATGCGAGGCTAGGCTTTTCTTTTCTAGTTCAAGGGGATGTTGAAATCTAAGATCTTGTCCATGCAATAATCAATTACTGTAACGTAGCTTCTTACTCTTTTTCTTGATGAATTTATTTTGTTATTTTGAGTTTAATGTTTATGATTTTTCTATGCTTGATTTAGTTTTGGCCTGCTATCTCATTCATATATTTATCAGATGTTAGAATTTAGGACTGAAATAAATAGGGCATCCGATTTTATTGCTTAGACTAACCTACTGTTCTCCGACCAATAATGCTATTGTTGCACTAAATCTAGAGAGGTTGCCCTAGGTTGTCCAGCAGTTAGGTGTAATCCAACGAGCGTCTCTTTGTTACATATATATAGGGATAAATCGGGGTAACAGAGCTTGTTGTTATCTACGGTTAGTAATTCCATAAATAGAGTAGAAAGTGCGGTATAATTGATTAAGCATTCAAGTTTAAGTTGAAACTGAACCAAGAACTGGAATCTTTTTAATTGTTTGATCTTTTATCATATTTATTTTCATCTGTTTGCTACGGTCAAAACTCCTCTCATTTTTATTTCAGTCACGGTAAACATAAATTAATTAACTATTCTCTGTTGATTCGACCCTTGTAATTTATTAACTTAGATCCAAACACTACAGTAGTAGGTTGTCCATAAAAGTACAAAAGTTGCAAAAAGAATTTGTCTTTATCACAAAAATGGGTAAACTTAATGTTTTTTTTTTTAAGAAGTGGTGTTTTTCCACCGATTTCATTTATACTAAAACCAAACAGCTGGTACCACTCCCAAATGTACATAAGACTACAAGACATATAACCTTAGCACTAATCTCCACAAAATAAATCAGCAACTACATTAAAATCTTAAACAAGATAGTTCAACAGCAAACACAAACAACACACATAACAAGTTCCAGGAATGAAAATAATTACTCAACAACAAAAGTATGACATCCAGTCAGAGGTTGACTAGCCATCAGGCTGTCTAAGCATCATCCTTCTTCCTCCATTGTAAGTGGGTCCCCCCTGTACTGGTAAATTAGTCTGAACTGGAATATTCAAAACATCACTAGGTAACACTAAGCAAGGCTTAAGAACTTGTTCATTCTGGCTTTAATGCTTTCTCATTATATAACAAACTCTTTGTCATAAACTTTGTCTAATCTTTTAATCTCTCTGTGTAGCTCTCAGTTTTTCGTTACATACATTTATTAAGATTTAGAAATATTATGGAGCAAGTATAAAAAATAATTTTCAAATTTTTACATTTTTGCCATCTGGTATAAACACTTCTAATACTTGTATAAAGCACTTTGCATGAGATGGAAAGCTTGTGGACAAGTTGAGACGAGACGCAGGGTATCTGAACCCTTTATGCAGTCGCGTCGCTTTTTAAGCACTCCCATCTTACTATAACTAATTTAATTAGTAAAAAGAAGATTTAGTTTTTATTGTTATTGTTTTGGTTAAAATAGTTTTATAGCTGCAAAAGATCCTTTATGGGCCTTATTTTGAGTGTTCCTGTTTGCTATGTTTTAAATTAACTGCCTGAGGCCTGAACAATTGTGATTAAGTTGGACTTGTTCGAATGCTATCACAAAGAGATTTTCATTGAAAATTAAACGAAAACAAATTGAAAGATAAATTGAAGAACACAAAAAGGCCATTCATTTTTATTGCCGAAAAGGAAGAAGCAAATGGCTCTAAAATTAATTACATCAGTATCCAAGAAAATAATTTGCTTTCAATTTTCTAACAAAAATATATAAACAAATATATAAAAAGAGTATATGATTTTTCTTTTAATTACTGACAAAAGGAGGACATTGACTTGTCTCTTTCTTTTAATTACTGATAAAAGGAGGACATTGACTTCTCTTTTTTTTTTCTCTGTGAAACAGAATCCTTTTTTGATACTGGCCACAATATCAGTTGGTGGTAATACATAATTACCTAAAAAGAAAGAATATTCCTCTGCAAACATGTCAGCCGACATTACCGACAGAATAAGTGGTCTTCCTAATGACATGCTCAAGCAAATTTTATGCTTGTTATCATCAAAAGACGTGATGATGTTGAGCATTTTGTCAAAGAGATGGAGACATGTATGTTCCTCCTTGCTATGTCTCAACTTGGATCTAGGTGAACATGGATGGCATCTTATGAAAATTCCAGATGATGCAAGTTTGAAGAAGTTTGTCAGCACAGTGCTATGTCATTATGATAACTCGCATCTAAACATGTTCCGCTTAGTTTGTCAACACTACATCGAACATTTTGCTCCAACATTTATAACTGAGGTCATTAAGTTCAGTCCAAGAATCATCTACCTAGATGTTCCGATCTCCTATACTAAATCATTTTCCAGCATATTCACCTGCAAATCTGTAGAGGAATTGCACTTGAAGAACTCTCGAGTAAGATTTGGAATTCTTGCAAAGCCAGAGGTTGTAACTTGTAACCCTCCTCAGCCTTAAAAAGCTGTGCCTATCAGATGTAAGAATTAGTGGTGAAAGCTTCAGCAAAGTCCTCTCAGGCTGTCCTGTGATAGAAGACTTGTCCATAAAAACTGCCTGATGTCAGGATCCAGTATTATTTCTAGTACAACACTAAAGTTTTTGTCATGGGAAAGATGGAGTTATTTCTTCTTTTCCATTTCTGCTCCTAATCTGGTATCTTTGGAGTTCTCTAGCTCGTCCCATGAAACAACACTGATGAACTTGTCATCTTTAGTTTTTGCTCGAGTTGATTATAGTTATCCTAACGGTTGTAACACTTCTGGCCTTTCTGCCGTTCAACATCTCGACTTGTGTGGCAGTGGATTAAAGGTACGTATACATCTAATCCTGATGATTCTTTCTCTTTTTTTATATAAAAAAAAATAGACTTGGTATTAAATATTACTATTGGCTGAATTTCGATCTGTGCTCTATATAGATTGTATTGGACGAAGAATTAACAATGTTACCAAGGTTCGACAATCTGAATTGTTTGTCTCTGAATGGTTGGTGCATGGCTTGCCATTCGGGTCCGGTGGCATGGTTCCTTGAAAATTCACCAAATCTGGAGAAGCTCACAGTATGGCTGAACATGCAACATTGTCTGGTAAGGAACAAGAGAAATCATCATAATTTAAGGCAGATTGAGGCACCTCGATGCCAGAAGCTGAAGAAGCTAGTGATCAGAGTATCAAAAGGGTACAAGAGAGCCTATGGATCGGGAATGGCTTTTCTAAAAGTTGCGAAGGAAATAGAGATTGGTGAGATTGTGTTATGCAATCGAGTCTGGATCAGGAATGGGTTTTTTAAAAATTGTGAATGGAACAAAGAAGATTGTGCTACACAATTGAATAGAAATGTAACAGGCTAACAGCCAAAACCAGACCGAAACCTTTACAAATAGTTTTCCTTGTGAATTCTTCAAGTTTTGTCTTAGACCTGGTTTACTTTGTTCTACTGACATTTTTGGCTATATATATAAGGTTCTTTGTTATTAGATTGTATCCATTATTTTTTATTTATGTTTAATTCTGACTAATTATTATGTAATGAATGCAAAATGGTTATATTTGTTTGGCGAGAAACCTCGGAAGCATCCAGAAGTAATTTGAGGGAATGTGTTCATAATTTTCATTCTTTAAAGGGTCCTTAAAAAAACATTTCCTTGTCTTGTTCTCGGCACTTTGTAAAATTCCTTAGGCCCTTTGTATTCCCGGGCTTCATACATATTTCTTTTATTTCCTTCAAGCTTTTTTATTTATTTTAAACTGTGCCTAAAACATGTTTCTTCGGGCTAAGTAAATTAGTCACGTCACTAAGTAAATTAGTCTGAACAATTGAAAAATGATAGAGCACAACAATTATGATAACATGGTTTAACCGTCTAAGATATTTTTTAATCAAATGCCAGATTATTTAGTCAGAATATAAATTGATCTATTTGACCTAAAATCTAAGAAAAAAAAATCCAGTGAAGTTGTCCAGCACCAACTCCTAAAAAGCTAAATTTGAACTAATTACATTTCGGACAGCCTCAAAGGTTGGAGGGTTAATCAACATTTGTATATGTAAGAATCCTGAGAATCTACATAAACATGAACTGTACTTCTAAGAAAAGAAGTTGTTGATCCACAGCCGCCAGGATTGCTACCTCGACCCTTCCTGACCCTTTTCTCGATACGCCACAAATACACGATCTACCTCGGCAGTTACTATTGGATTTTTTGCCTCCAAAATCTCCTTCTGTTGCCTTTGTTTTTGCCTCTGTTCTCCTCTTTTCTCTTCATCTTTTTCTTTTCTATTGGGTTTGAGTGAGTTGTGACTAAGAGGAGAGAGAAAAAAAAAAGTATATATAGTGTGTGTGTGTGAGGCGGGGGCAATTTTCCTCTTGAACCACGAGATTCATAGGACATAACTGCCAGGATTTCTGGAGGTCTGCAAGGGAGTGAACCGCTAGGAATCCTAGCAGTTGGGGCATTTCTGTATTTTTTATTTAATTAAGGATATTAAAAAAACAACTCTCTGGATGTTTTTTAAGTAATTTATTGTCTTACAATTAATTTATTATAAATTAATTTTAATATTACTTTTGCATGAAGTATTCAATACTTCTTTCATATATATATGGTTTTAAAATATTTATGGTCTTTATTCTTATTTGAATAAGTTTGGTTCTTTATATTAAGATCTTAAAAAAAGTTAGTTTTATTGTGATATATAAGCAAATAATTACTGAATAACGCTTATATTAGATGCTTTAAAAAAAATTATAACTAGAGTATATAATTAATAGTTTTTCAACATTTAAAAATAAATTAACAATAGCACATTGCATATTAATTCATGAGATTATAATAGAATAAATAGCTCATAAAAATATTTATAAAAATTTAACTTAAATAATATTTAAGACAAATAAATTTATATGTGGTTAAAATAAGACTCAAATGAAAGAAAACTCATGTGAACCAAAGCTACAGACAAATATTTAAAATAAATTAATTTAAAATGTCCTAACATTTTTTTGTATTTTATACATGACAATATGAGAATTCTAAATAAACTGAATGGATGTATTCCGTTTAAAATCTATAAAGATAATTAGCCGCAACATTTTAAATATTCCTTTCATTTTCATAATATTCTATTGATCTGCTATGCCAAAGCAAATAATTATATTTTTATTTAGACCCTCCGAATATAGAATATTTGCAAATTGTTCTTAGAATTGCAAATCAATATGGTACAGAGGTATAAATGGAACATATATTTGGTATTCGTTCTTTGAGTTTATCAAACTTGTGAATAATGAAATTCATTCATTTATCAAATGTTCTGGCAGAGATTGATTATTTTATTAAGTAGATATACAGTCGTTTAATAACTTTTAAAATATTATATTAATATTTTATTTACTCTTTTATCCTGGATGGAAAATTGTATAATATTAACAATATTTTGAAAATTTCATATACAATGTGGATAACACGAACAACTTATTTTAATAATGAGTAAAGAGTAGTTTTTAGATAATGAGTAAAGAATATTAACAATATTTTTAAAGAGTAGTTTGTCAAACGCAATTAATTTTAATAATGACTAAAGAGTAAAAAGTATGCATTAATTCTACATTTTAAATGAACAACGCATTGGTCGCGTAAATTGTGAAATACAAGAATTTCGATACGATTTTAACATATTTTAGAAAAATATAATAATATTTGTTAGGACAGAAAATTTTAAAAAGTTAGAATATTGGCCTATCTTAATTTTGGGATGCATGTACACATCAGGAATGACAAACGAAATATTAATTCTGGGTTGGATTTTGAATTTCAGGGTCCTGAAATCCTCAAGAATTTGAGCAATTTAATTCCATAAGTGTGACCTTTACACCTAATCATGTAAAGAGTGATCTTTCACACTATTTGTTCAATTGTTAGATTATCCTCATAATTTTTGTGTGAATCTAAAATTGAAGAAATAATTTAAAGTCATGCATAAAAATGAGTTGTGCGTGAACAACTACTATTTATATCTTTTTAATTTTAATTTCAATTCATTTTGTTGGTAATTTCAAATTGTTAAGGCACCATAAAAATATTACTTGTTAAAAATAATATTTTTAATTAACATTTATAATATTCATCTTAGATATGAGAGTAAATCAAATATTAATTTAATTTTCAAAAAGAAAATTTAATAACAACAATACTAACACATAATATACAATAAAGTAATTCAAATAAACTTCATCATAATTAGATTTATATAAGTTTGAAATTAGTGTCAATTTTGATTTGAGGAAGCTCAATTAGAAAGCTATGGTTAAGTTCTATGTATATATTGCTCCTTTGTTAATTGACTGACATCTAAAAAATCTAAAAAACTAAAATTACCATCACTACAGCAAAACAGGTTTTCAGCGACCGGTATCAGCGACCGGTCCAATCGCCGGTCGCTGAAAACCCAAAAAAAAAAATTAGTTAAAATAAAATAAAAAGTATCAGAGACGAGACTTTCAGCGACCGGCGCCCAGATGTTTCTGCGACCGTTTTATCCCGGTCACTGAAGGTTGCCCCTGAAAATCCCGCGCACAACTATCTTCTCTCTCTGACTCGCGCGCCTTTTAGGTTTAGACACACACAAAAAAAAACCGACGGAAGTCGCCGCCGTTCGACCCCGATTACCGCCCGACCCCGCCTGCCGTTCCTCTTTCTCTCTCTCTCACTCGATCTGCGGCCCGACCCCGCTTGCCGTTCGACCCACATTACTGCCGCCCGACCCCGCCGCCTGAACCGCTGCTCGACCCCGCCGCTCAACTCAGAGTCTGCATCCTCTCTGGTACCAGGTTCATGTAGTCAGGTATTGCTGTGAGTAGATATTATCGTGATCAACTACTTACACACAATTATTAAAATAAGTACAACTAATCATCTTTAAAGTTTTGACAGCGGAATTAAGAATTAATTAAAAACAAATCAAAGACCTTAGAAATCATAGTCTCCACGTATAAATCAATCAAATTAATTTCATACCTTTGTCCATAGTAAACTCTTGAGACGTTCTTCACAAACCGTCAGAAGAACTGTAAAGCGATTTCTCTCCTCTTTCTCTTTCTAAGCAATGACAACTTTTGTTCTTTCTGAATATAGATGAAGAGAGGATCAACCTTACTATTAGAATTCGTATATTTTTGCCTGTCATTAAAGCAATTATTTATAGGGGAGATGCACCCTTTAATTAATCAACACATATAATTTCTGAACAGAGATGCATGCACCTTTAATCAAATAGCACCTTTTAATAGCACCTTTTAATTTGATGCATGCACCTTTAAAATTCTGAAAATGGGCTGTTTTAATTTGGGCCACTTAATTATATTTTTCTTACATTCTCCCACTTGGTCCATTATAAAACTTTATGACATTACAACATTCATAAGGTGCACAATAATATTGCATGTCTTTATATTTCATAAATTCTAAAATCATAATATTTATATTTAAGCAAAATTAATACGAGTCATGGCGGTTGCTAATAATATTTGTTACTAACTTCCTTCCATGTACTACAACATCAATTCTAACTTAATATAAACCTTAATGGTATACTTGAGGATCCATGTTAATTGTCTAATTTATATAGACTAATTCCTATTAATAGTAAACGATAATATATATATATACTTAAATAAATAGGAATTGCATTTGAAACAATCAATCAATAATAATATCATAAACAATCATTCATCTATAATATAAGTTTAATTACAACAATTATTTATCACAGACAACTATTCCCATTCTTTCGACATGTTCGTGAAATATCTTGGGTGGTAATCCTTTCGTCAAAGGATCAGCTATCATCATCTCTGTGCTTATATGCTGTATTGTTATTGTTTGTTTCTGTACTTCTTCTTTCACGGCAAAGTACTTAATCTCCATGTGCTTGGCACCTTTTGAGTACTTGTCGTTTTTGCTGAAGAAGACTGCTGCAGAATTATCACAATAAATCTTCAGCGGCTTGGCAATGCTGTCGACAATTCCAAGTCCCGAAATAAAGTTCCGCAGCCATAGTCCTTGTACCATGGCTTCAAAGCACGCCACGAACTCGGCTTCCATAGTGGATGCAGCAATTACTGTCTCCTTCGCACTTTTCCATGAGATTGCTCCGCCGGCTAGAAGATACACATATCCGTAAGTGGATTTTCGTGTATCGTAACACCCGGCATAGTCTGAATCTGAATAACCGACTGTCTCTAAGCAGTTTGATCTCCTATACGTCAACATGTGATCTTTAGTACCTTGAAGATATCGTAAAACTTTCTTTGCTGCCTTCCAATGTTCTATTCCAGGATTGCTTTGATAACGTCCAAGCATTCCTACAGCAAAACTGATATCTGGTCTTGTACAAGTTTGTGCATACATTAAACTACCCACAATGGAAGCATAAGGAATATTATTCATTTCTTCCTTTTCCAATTCTTTTTTAGGACATTGATATAAACCAAATTTATCCCCTTTCTGAATCGGTACCTTACCAGCTGAACATTTCTCCATCCTAAATCTCTCGAGAATCTTGTTAATATATGTTTTCTGAGACAAACCTAACAAACCTTGTGATCGATCACGAAATATTTCTATTCCTATCACATAGTTCGCCTCGCCCATATCTTTCATTTCAAAATTCTTCGAGAGAAAATTCTTGGTGCTTTTCATCATTCCAAGATTGTTAGTCGCAAGTAAAATGTCGTCAATATATAGAACTAGAAACATTATCTTACTCCCACTGACCTTCAAGTATATACAACGATCAACAATATTTTCCTTAAAACCAAAAGAAGTAATCACATCATTGAACTTAAGATACCATTGTCGTGATGCTTGTTTCAGCCCATATATCGACCTTTTCAATTTGCAAACCATATCCTTTCCCCCAATTGAAAAGCCCTCGGGCTGATCCATGTAGACTTCCTCTTCGAGTTCTCCGTTCAGAAAAGCAGTTTTAACGTCCATTTGGTGTAACTCAAGATCGTAATGAGCCACTAAAGCCATGATGATACGCAAAGAATCTTTCTTAGAGACGGGCGGAAATGTCTCTTTATAATCAATGCCGTATTTCTGAGTGAAACCTTTGGCAACCAGTCTAGCTTTATATCGTTCAATTTTGCCTTTTGAGTCACGTTTGATCTTAAAGATCCATTTACATCCAACTCGTTTGGAATTGTGAGGCAATTTGACGAGATCCCAGACTTGATTTTGTTCTATTGATTTTAACTCGTCTTTCGTGGCATCAATCCATTTATCGGATTCTTCACATTCAATAGCTTTCTTGTATGAAACCGGATCATCAATTGTAGAATCAATTTCAGATTCTTGTAGATAAACCAAATAATCGTTAGATATAGCCGATCTCCGTTCACGGTTAGACCTTCTTAATGATATATTATTCGGTTCAACTAAATCATCAACAACGATGTTATCAATCGGAATGTCCTCAGTGGCAGTTGGTTGTTCTGGAACAGTCGAAAGAATTACTTTCGAAACAAAAGTCGGAACAACTACTTTCGAAACAACAGACAAAGGAACAGTAACTTGTTCTGTAATTTCCTGAAGATCAGAATTACACTGATCAGAACTTCTTGCACTGACTTCAGCATTCTCGATGAAACGGGCATTTCCGGATTCAACAATTCTCGTGCTATGATTCGGACAGTAAAATCTGAACCCTTTGGATTTCTCTGGATATCCAATAAAGAATCCACTAACAGTTCTGAAATCCAATTTCTTTTCGTGTGGGTTATACAAACGGACCTCCGCAGGGCAACCCCATACATGTATATGACGCAAACTAGGTTTTCGTCCCGTCCACAGTTCGAAAGGAGTCCTTTCTACTGCCTTACTGGGAACCCGGTTTAGTAAATACATGGCGGTCTTAAGTGCATACATCCACAAAGATTTAGGCACAGTTGAGTTACTGAGCATACTCCGAACCATGTCCATAAGTGTTCTGTTACGACGTTCAGCAACACCATTTTGTTGTGGTGTGCCGGGCATAGTGTATTGCGCACATATACCACGCTTTTCTAAGAATTTAGCAAAGGGTCCAGGATTTTGTCCTGATTCGTCATATCTACCATAAAATTCCCCACCGCGATCAGATCGAATGATTTTCACTTGTTTTTCTAACTGTCTTTCCACCTCATTTATAAACACCTCAAGTGCATCAATAGATTGTGATTTCTCATTTAGAAGATAAACAAACCCATAACGTGAGAAATCATCAATGAAGGTGATGAAATACTTTTCTTTATTAAAGGAGGGAACATCAAATGGTCCACAAATATCCGTGTGAATTATTTCTAGAAGTTGAGAGCTACGAGTGGCACCTTTCTTAGTATGTTTTATCTGTTTTCCTTTTATACAGTCGATACATACACCTAAGTCAGTAAAATCCAAGTTTGGAAGAACTTCGGATTTCACTAAAAGTTGCATTCTTTCTTTGGATATATGACCCAATTTTTTGTGCCACAAGTACGCCGACTTTTCATCATTCATATTTCTTTTCATTCCAATAGTATTGTTTACGGTAATCAGAGATTCTATATACGAATTATCTAACTCTAATTTATACAGTCCATCAATCAAATTGCCACAACCAATCATGCAATTATTTTTATATAAACTAAAGCATTTAGATCCAAATTTAAATACATAGCCACAATCATCCAACTTAGATACAGATAATAAGTTGCGAGAAAACAAAGGTACATATAGTGTATCATACAAATCAACAATATTGCCAGAACCTAATATAAGTCGGTATGTACCGACACCTTCCACTGGCACCTTGTCTTTATTGCCCATAATTACATATCTTTCACTTTGTCGACTTTGGCTTGTGGTTTGGATCGTAAGAAATCCCTGTAAATTGTTTGAAATATGAGTTGTAGAGCCCGAGTCAATCCACCAAGTATTATTAGGAACATCAATAAAATTTGACTCAAAAGTAACAAAAGTATGATTCATACCTTTCTTTTCGAACCAAACCTTCCTTTTCAGACAATCCTTCTAAAAGTGACCCACCTTACGACAAAAGTGGCACTTTTGCTTGTTCCCTTCGTTCTTGAAGCTTGCCTTAGAAGACACCTGAAAGGCTTTCCCCTTCTTTTTGGTCTTAGCTTTCCCTGGTTTAGCATTAGAACCCGACCCAACTTCTAGTTTTGAAAAATGAACAGTGTTAGGTTTCATTTCCTTAAGCCTTGCCTCTTCCTGAACAAGTTTACTAGTCAATTCATTTATGTTCCATTTCTTTTCTTGAGCATTATAATTAATTTGGAACGGACTATAAACATCATTCGGCAGAGAGTTCAAAATAAATTGAACTAGAAACCCTTCGTCAACTGTCATTCCCAAACTCTTAAGTTTTGCAGAGAGAGATATCATTTCTACGATATGTGCATGCATAGTGCGACTACCATCATACTTCATGGTGGTAAGTTTTGCCATAAGCGAACCGGCAAGCGACTTATCGGCTGTCTGTGAGCGTGCCCTGACGTTTGCTAGAAACTCTTGAGCGTTATCCGTGTCCGGAAGAGCAACCTTAATGTTTCCATCAACCGTCATTCGCAAAAACATAAGGCATAACCTGTTAGAACGTTCCCATTCTGCCATAAAGGCCTTATCTTCCTCACTGCTTTCATCAGTTATAGCATCGGGCTTATCAAATAATAGTGCTATGTCCAAGTCCTGTGCACCTAAGTGAAATTGGACTTGTTCATTCCATTCAGCAAAGTTAAGACCATTAAAGACCGTCACAGATGACGCATGCGATTGCATCGATACAGGTGCATTAACTGTAATTTTAATAGAGAAGATGAGAAGAAAAAATTAAAATAAATTAGGGAAAGAGAAGATTATAAGGAAAATTAAGAAGAAATAAATTTTCCGAAATTTTAAATGAAAAGAAAATCAGAAAACATAATCAGCAATTTGGTCCTGCGCATGCTTCACGAAAAGGGGCGTAACTTCCTTCATGGACTTTTGGACCTTTCTTTATAATTTTAGAGTTTTTAGAGTCTTTGATGTATCTTTTATGTATTTTATGTTTTAGGGTGTGTATTTAAACAGTCATGTCTTTTGGAAGATATAATATATATATAAATTAACTCAAAGAGAAGATCAGAACATAGGAGACATAATGCAATAACTTATAACTTCAAATTTTCGGAGCAATAACTTAATTAATGTATATCCTAATTATCCTTTGTGATTTATTAAGATATATATTAAACATAATATTTTACTAGAAAATACTTTAATATGATAATTTTATTGTTTCAATACATGTTGTTGCCTTTGGGTAACCAACAATTGAGGAATAACGTAAATTATCAACTTAAGTTGTGTAAATTATGAGAATGTAATCAACCTTTGGGCAATTCAAAAATCTCATAATCTACTAATTAATTAAACCATTAAATTTAGTATATGACAGATTTTAATATCATATAATCTTAATAAATGATCAATTAATTTTAATCTACGGTTTATAGAAAACAGAATTGCAATAAAACTATTCTAAAATTCTTAGACTCATAATAATTCAATTTCAGAATTTTAATTGGAAAGAATGCCGTCATAATTATCCATACTTATGGTAAAAAGAATTTTTCAGAATAGTTTATTTAATGAACTCTATATAATCCATACTTCGATTTCTTTAGGGTAAGGACACTTTGGTGTCTAGCAATACCGTCATAATTCAAAGTTACCGCAAATTTCAATCACAAATTATTAAAATAATAATAATAATAATAATAATAAATTTATAAAACAAGTAACTCATTCGGGAGATTATGAATTCCAAAACCATGCTCTGATACCACATGTGAGTAGATATTATCGTGATCAACTACTTACACACAATTATTAAAATAAGTACAACTAATCATCTTTAAAGTTTTGACAGCGTAAGAATTAATTAAAAACAAATCAAAGACCTTAGAAATCATAGTCTCCACGTATAAATCAATCAAATTAATTTCATACATTTGTCCATAGTAAACTCTTGAGACGTTCTTCACAAACCGTCAGAAGAACTGTAAAGCGATTTCTCTCCTCTTTCTCTTTCTAAGCAATGACAACTTTTGTTCTTTCTGAATATAGATGAAGAGAGGATCAACCTTACTATTAGAATTCGTATATTTTTGCCTGTCATTAAAGCAATTATTTATAGGGGAGATGCACCCTTTAATTAATCAACACATATAATTTCTGAACAGAGATGCATGCACCTTTAATCAAATAGCACCTTTTAATAGCACCTTTTAATTTGATGCATGCACCTTTAATTAAATGGGCTGTTTTAATTTGGGCCACTTAATTATATTTTTCTTACAATTGCACTATCGATGAATTTTTTGTTTGCACGATTTAATTGCATGATTCTGTTTTTGTCGATACGGCTTTGAATTGATACGGTACCTGGTTCATCTCTTTCTAAATAGATTGTATCAGATTTGAGAACCAATTGGATGAATCAGATTTGTACCACGCTATACCTCAGTTAGTGCTTGATTAGCTGTGGCTTATGGCTTATTGTTACTTTAATTAGGGTTGTATGTTCTAATTAAATTTCCCTTTCTATATGTATATGTAGCTTAATTATTAGGCATGATATTATATTTATGTGTATGTAGTGTAAAAAGGGCAAGCTGACACGTGACAAGCAGGAAAAGGAAACAGAGGCGAGAATAGGGCAGCAGCTGTGGATCTGGTGATTGATTGATTTCCAGATTCGATACAGGAAGAAAAGGAAGCATGGATCTAGTGATTGATTTGTTAGATTTGATTCATGTAATAATTCAGGAAAATGAAGATTGAGAAATAAATCTTGATAGCATTTGTTAGTTTCTAAATATACAAAATAGAGAGAGGATAAATGTGGGCTTAGGCCGTGAGAAGAAAGCAGAACAAAAAATTGTAAAACAGAATTTTTAATGAAATAAAATCAGGGAGGGAGGGAGATTCTTGGGAGTGTGGTGTTCATATTTTTGTGATCTTGATTCGTGATATGGTATCAGAGCCATGGCAACCAACTCCGAAACCCAACCTGAAACAGCCAACCTAATCGAAAAACTCGCACAGCTAATTACTCTCCAACAGAATCAGCTAGTAGCGATGCAACAAACCTCTCTTATACCTACACCTCCTTCGCATGCTCCTCCAGAAACTACCCTTAATCCGAACCTTATTCCCATAAAACTGGATGGAAAAAACTATTCTCTATGGTCACAATCGGTACGTATGTGCCTCAAAGCTCGCGAAAAACTGAAACACATCACAGAAGCTTCCCCAGCAAGCAATGATCCACTGTTTAACCGGTGGGATATTGAAGACACAATAGTGAAAGGATGGATCTGTAATTCTCTGGATAAGAATCTCTACGGCAAGTTTCTTCGCTATCCAACGGCCAAGGAGGTGTGGGATGCGATAGCCACTACCTTTTACGATGGGAGCGATGCAGCCCAAGTTTTCGACTTAAATAAGAAGGTGAATAAGGTGAAGCAAGCGGGTCGATCAATTGAAGAATACTACAACGAATTGCAAGACCTCTGGCTGGAGATCGATTTTCGCCGTCCGAACCCGATGGAGTGCACAAATGACATCGGGAAATTTGACAAGTTCATCCAAGAATCCAGAGTTTATTCATTTCTAGATGGTCTAGATGATAAACTAGACAACGAACGAGCAAATGTTCTCCAGATGACCCCATTTCCGACACTCGAACAGGCGTTTGCAAGGGTTAGGAAAGAAGCTACACGGCAAGAGATCATGAACAAAGGAAACGAAGGTGAATCTCATGCACCGGCTGCTATGATCTCAAGGGGGCAGAAGTTCGTTGATAAATCTCGGCTAAAGTGTACTCATTGTGGGCAAACCAAGCATACAAAAGAGCAGTGCTTCCAGTTGGTGGGATATCCTGAATGGTTCAAGGATAGGCGCAAGGGCAAGAGCAATTGGCCGGGGAAAGGTCAAGCAGCTGTAGCGCAGGCCGGAGGTTCTCAAGACACAACCCAACCAAGAGGAACTACTAGCAACCAGATAGCCGGGTCTCAACCGAATCAGTGGGTGGTGGCCGAAAATCAAGGAGGAACCAGTAGCCGAACTCAAGGTGAACAAAGCAGTTCTGAGTTTCAGAATCAAAGCAGAGGTCTTCATGCCGCAGGTACCAGCATATCTGAGTTTCAGAATCAAGAAGGATCAGGTAATTTTAATTATTCAAAGGAAGAAGAGTGGGTATTGGACACAGGAGCCACAGACCACATGACATATACTACAAAAGATCTCATAAATTCTAAACTACCTAGGAAAAATGGTATTTTTAATGCAAATGGGGTTTGTTATCCGGTTAGTGGAGCCGGAGATGTGACAGTATACCCGAATCTAACTCTTCATAATACACTAGTAGTACCATCTTTGTCCTCAAAGTTAATATCCGTGGGACAACTAACACGAGAAATGAATTGCGTGGTTCACATATTTCCGGATTATTGCATATTTCAGGATATTCAAACCAAGAGAGTTTTGGGCCGTGGTACTAGGAAAGGAGGATTGTATTATCTCGACAACACGAAGATTGGAGAAGCACTACTAAGTACGAATAACAATAGAGATGAGGAAAATAAATTATTATTGTGGCATAAACGTTTGGGGCATCCATCCTTTGGGTATTTAAAGAGGCTTTATCCTCAGTTGTTTATTAATCTTAATCATGATAATTTGGTGTGTGAAACATGTATTAAGGCTAAACATCATCGGTCAACATATTTACCAAGTTATAATAAAAAACTTACTCCATTTGATCTTGTTCATACAGATGTGTGGGGTCCTTCCCCGATTAATTCTAAATCCGGTTACCGATGGTATGTAATTTTTGTTGATGATTTCTCACGTATGACATGGTTATATTTGTTGAAAACCAAAGAAGAAGTTAAGGGGATTTTTAAAACATTCATAACCATGATTAAAACACAGTTTGGAAAATGCATTAAAGTACTTAGGAGTGACAATGGGACTGAATATATAAATCGTGAGTTACAATTAATCTTTCAAAATGAAGGAATAATACACGAAACATCTTGTGTGGGAACTCCACAACAAAATGGGGTTGCCGAACGGAAGAACAGGCATATTCTCGAGATTACAAGGGCTCTCCTAATTGAAACCAGTGTACCGAATATTTTTTGGGACAATGCAGTGACCTTTGCCATATATCTCATGAACCGAACCCCAACACAGGTAAATAATTTTCAAACACCTTTGGAAGTCTTCTCAGCACACCTTAAAATTAATTCGGTTCTCAATCTTCCTCCTAAAATCTTTGGGTGTACAGTATATGTTCATCTACAAAAACAATTGCGATCCAAACTTGAACCAAGATCTGAAAAATGTGTATTTCTAGGAATGGGACAAAATCAAAAAGGTTATAAGTGTTATAGTCCCAGTACAAGGAAATTTTTTACTACAATGGATGTCATTTTCCTAGAACATGAATCATATTTTAAAGATTCCAAAAATTCAATTCAGGGGGAGATGAGTCATACAACACAAGAAGAATTGAATTTTAATTTCTTAATGGTTAATTCGAACCAGTCAGAAGGTAGTCCGGATTCGAACCAGTCAGAGGGTAGTCCGAACCAGTCAGAGGGTAGTCCGGATTCGAACCAGTCAGAGGGTAGTCCGGATTCGAACCAGTCAGAGGGTAGTCCGGGTCCTTTAATCGGGTACAACCAGTCAGAGGCCGAGTTGCCTAGAATCCAACCCGAGGTAGAACAAAACCAGGCCGAGAGGCATTCCTCAGAACAAGATGCGCATGAAGCAGAGCCGAATCTGGAAGATATTGAAGATGAGATAATACAATCCGACAATTTACCACAGCGGCCTGACTCTCTTGCAAATTCTAAGGTTAGTTCATTTGAACCCACATTTAAATTACCACCAAGGAAGAATAGGGGACAACCACCAAAACGGTACGTACCAGAAGACGGTACAAGTGTAGAAAAATACCCAATTGCAAAATACACCACCACTAGTCATTTAACTGAACCATTGAAGGGATTTGTAAACCAAGTATCATCAATATTCATACCTGGAAAATTTGAAGAAGCTAGTAGAGACCCGAAATGGGTTAGTGCAATGAATGTAGAAATGGATGCACTAAAAAGGAACAATACATGGGAAATAACTAATCTACCTTCTGGAAAGAGAGCTGTGGGGTGTAAATGGGTATATACTATAAAATATGATGCGCAAGGTAAGATAGAAAGATACAAAGCAAGACTTGTAGCGAAAGGGTATACTCAGACGTACGGGATTGATTTTCAAGAAACTTTTTCACCAGTTGCGAAACTAAGTTCTGTTAGAGTATTACTTTCTATTGCAGCAAATTTTGAATGGCCACTACATCAGTTTGATGTAAAGAATGCATTCTTACATGGAGAACTAGAAGAGGAGATATACATGGAGATACCCCCCGGCTACCAAACACCTGACACAGAAACTAAGGTATGTAAGTTGAAAAGAGCTTTGTACGGATTAAAGCAGTCACCAAGGGCTTGGTTCGGAAGATTCAGTCAAGCCATGAAAAGGTATGGATATATCCAAAGTGATTCGGATCATACAATGTTTTATAAAAGAGCTCTAAATAAAATTGCAATTTTAATAATTTATGTCGATGACATGATTATAACTGGGAATGATAAGGAGGAAATAGAAATGTTAGAGAAAAAATTATTCAAGGAATTTGAAATGAAAAACTTGGGCGGGTTAAAGTATTTCCTTGGAATAGAAGTGACCCGAAATAAAGAAGAAATTGTATTATCCCAGAGAAAATATATACTTGACCTCTTGACTGAAACTGGAATGTTAGATTGCAAACCTGTTGATACACCAATGGTTCCAAATTTAAAATTAGAAGCTTATAGTGATCATACTCCTGCAAACATAGAGAGATACCAGAAATTGGTGGGTAAACTCATTTATTTGTCGCACACAAGACCAGACATTGCATATGCAGTAAGTGTGGTAAGTCAGTTTATGCACTCTCCCAAGGAAGAACACTTAGAAGCTGTAATGAGAATTATCAGGTATCTAAAAGGTACACCAGGTAAAGGTATAGTTTTCAGAAAAAATTCACATCTTCAAGTAGTTGCATACAGTGATGCAGATTGGGCAGGATGCATGATGGATCGAAAATCAACAGCAGGTTATTTTACCTTTGTAGGAGGTAACTTAGTCACATGGAAATCAAAAAAACAAAATGTGGTAACTTTGTCAAGTGCTGAGTCCGAATTTCGTGGCATGGTCAAAGCAATTTGCGAGTTGTTATGGCTAAGGAAATTTCTAACCGAGTTAGGGTTCGAACCAAAATCTGAGATGAAATTATTTTGTGATAATAAAGCAGCCATAGATATTTCTCACAATCCTGTACAACATGACAGAACAAAGCATGTAGAAGTTGACCGACATTTCATTAAAGAAAAGTTGGAGGCTAAAATTATATCTATGCCATTTGTGCGATCTAATGAACAACTTGCAGATGTACTAACTAAACCTGTGTCTAGCAGAATTTTTGATGAATCAATTGGCAGATTAGGAATGAAGGATATTTTTGTATCAGCTTGAGGGGGAGTGTAAAAAGGGCAAGCTGACACGTGACAAGCAGGAAAAGGAAACAGAGGCGAGAATAGGGCAGCAGCTGTGGATCTGGTGATTGATTGATTTCCAGATTCGATACAGGAAGAAAAGGAAGCATGGATCTAGTGATTGATTTGTTAGATTTGATTCATGTAATAATTCAGGAAAATGAAGATTGAGAAATAAATCTTGATAGCATTTGTTAGTTTCTAAATATACAAAATAGAGAGAGGATAAATGTAGGCTTAGGCCGTGAGAAGAAAGCAGAACAAAAAATTGTAAAACAGAATTTTTAATGAAATAAAATCAGGGAGGGAGGGAGATTCTTGGGAGTGTGGTGTTCATATTTTTGTGATCTTGATTCGTGATATGTAGTTTTATTAGGATGAGAAATAAAAAAGATTAAATTGGGAATAAATTAAAATAATATCATGCTTAATTATTAGGCATGATATTATATTTATGTGCTCGCACCATGCCTCCATGCCCGATGACGGCGATGATGGGGATGATGGAGATGATGGGGATGATGGAGAGGAGCATTGGTCGGATATCGGCGGAGATGGTACTGATTAGATGTTTAGATTATACTGTCACTCTTTAAGTGGAGGTACCAAGTAACTGGGCTCTTAAAGCAAAAGAGGATTTCATAAGCATAATTGGAAATTAAGGACAAAAAAATTGTATTAATGATTTTGTTTAAATTAGAAATTTAAAATTAGTTTCTATTAAACATGAATGATCTAATTCAAGTTTTTCTTTTGTTTGTACAATGAAAAGGAGGTGCGCATTTATAACGTTGAGTAAAGGATGTAAATATGAAAACTAACATACCTGTTACCTATTTTCTATAGAGAGTCAAAATACCATTTCAATGTCCCAGCTACCTATTTTCTATTGTAACTTGTGTATAATTTTTGCAAGCATTCCGAATTAGGGTTAAAATAAGAATTTAGATTTTCTCATTAAAAAATAAAAATTACGCATGTTGGAAGTTGAATTTCATTTGCATTTTTTGCTGCATTTGTTTGGGTTGCAAAATCATTTATTTTTACTTTAAAAAAATTATTGTCTTTTTTTTTACGACTTGGTAGAAGCCTACTAAGGTTTTAGGTTTTGCACTAATTGTGAAAAAAAACATAGTTGTCAATAAATTAATTTAAACTCCAAATTAATTATTTTAATAATTTTTTTGAACTTAATTTCCAAATTAAAATTGATATGTTGGATACCACTAAATATTATGTTGAACTGTTGAACTTATTTCGACAAAGATATTTATAGATTAAGTTAGAAATCTCGGTTGAGCCACTATACAATTACATACCAACTGAAACAAATCGCAAACCAAGAATGTGTTAGGGTTTTCGTGCCAAGAGTAAAAGAGAGAAGAGACAAATTTGGAGTAAACTGAATTTACTAAATGTCTCTCTCATTAAGAGTCTAAATTACAGAATATATATGAGTAAGATACATGGCATGTTGGGCTCAAATAGCAATTTGGATCTAAATCAAGGGAAATTAACATAACTATCCAACCAACTGAGAAAAGAGTATACAACCAAAACCAAAATCATATCCAAAAGGATTTATAACCAACTACATTTTAACCAAACAGATACCATAAAAATTCAAACACTGTATTACTAATCTATTCAGTAATGTGTTAAATTTTATATAATGTACGGTTGAAAATCCCTTTGATACCAGAGCAATGTCTCACACACTTTTTAGAAATCATGGTGGAAAGCCTTCGAAACAATATGCTTCACGCCCCGGTAAACAACCTTATTGACTCGTCTATCCCTTCCTCTCATTTTCAAAGCTGCCATAATAATATCATGGGACTGCTGAAAGGTCAAATAACCAGCATCATCTGACAACAGTGGAGGCACCGGGACCTCATTTTTTATCAATCGATAAAAAACTCTTTTGGCTGATGTTTTGAAACAGCATATCACCACATGTTATATACTTTTTACAAAAATGTTTATATTTGACAACAAAATTGTTTATATAATTATATCTTATGCTACTAATTAAGATTAATACACTTCGAGAAAATTATATGTTTCATTATTCAACAAAAAAATTTAACCGGCGAGGATTCATTATATCATGGTTACTGAGATTGTTAACTACGTCGTTTCTGTGATGCCTATTTATGCACAAAAAATGCTCATATGAAGACGCAAATGAACTGAAATACTCACCCATTTAAAAAACAATACATACTTGTCATACCTTTTTGTTTATATAATTATATCGTTTGCTACTAATTAAGACTATACACTTCGAAAATTAACCAAAAGAAGATATAAGAGGCTTTTATTTATATCAAGTTTCATTCACTTTTTGAGAATCAACTTTTGATCTAGTGGTAAAGGCAATACTCTTTGAGTGAGAGGTTCCAGATTGGAAACTCGAATGGAAGATTTTTTGTGAATATTAACTCAAGAAAGTTTTTTGGCAATACTCTCTGAGTGAGAGGTTCCAACATTTACTCAAGAAAGTTTAATTCACTCTAAATGTGAATTAGACTAATTGAAAATTTATAACTGTGAAAACGTTAATTTAATTAGTGACCATTGCAGTTTAATTCAAAGAACTAATTGAAGATATAAGCGCGAAGTAAAACACCCTCTTTAATTTCCAAAGCAAGTTAGCGCACCTCATATATATATATATATATATATATAGAGGAGGGTTCCAATGCACCCTCTTTTTTGTGCTCCCAATGCACCCACATTATATATATATATATATCTCCATTTCCAAAGTCCGAATAGTCAATCCGAACCGCTCAACATAATCTTCATAATAAAATATGCTTGGAGATCAAATTTTATATTTTTTAGAATTTATTTACTATTTTTTTGGATAGATACAAAATCACTGTTTTAAGGAGATTCTAGACCATCCGATAAAGTGATTTTGTATCTATCTAAAAAAATAGTAAATAAATTCTAAAAAATATAAAATTTGGTCTCCAAGCATATTTTATTATGAAGATTATGTTGAGCGGCTCGGATCGATTGTTCGGACTTTAAAAACAGAGATAAATGATGTGGGTGCATTGGGAGCACAAAAAAGAGGGTGCATTGGAACCCTCCTCTATATATATATATATAGAGATGAGCTATTGTGCTTTGCAAAGTAAAGCCATCGTTTTACTTCGGCTTACTTTTTGGATTTTCAAAGTCCAAAACTTCGATCCGACCGTTCAAGTTGATCTACATATTGAAATGTGCTTGCAGACCAAATTTTACATTTTTTGGAATTTTTTTACTATTTATTAAGCCACTTTGAAAATTGCTGATCACATGGTCCAGAATTTTGTTGCACTGTTTTTTCTGGACCATGTGATCAGCAATTTTCAAAGTGGCTTAATAAATAGTAAAAAAATTCCAAAAAATGTAAAATTTGGTCTGCAAGCACATTTCAATATGTAGATCAACTTGAACGGTCAGATCGACATTTTAGACTTTGAAAATCCAAAAAGTAAGCCGAAGTAAAACGATGACTTTACTTTGCAAAGCACAATAGCCCATCTCTCTATATATATATATATTGGATAGAGCACTTAGTTTGGTACCCAGCCAAACTCTCCTCACTTTCCCTACCAATGATATTGTTTGGTCTTATTCAATTCCTCATAATTGCTTCATTTTTTGGAAAATGCCGTCCTTGAAATCGAGATGGAAAATTTGATCCGGTGGATAATCATTCACTATTAAGCCGACTTTGCTCTCAATTATGTTGAACCAGTGTTGTAAATAACGGTATGTGCTCCTCGCACGGATATGGTACCGCCAAGTGATTAATCGGGAATAATCGAAAATAATATGTCATAATTAGAAAAAATCGGCTAATTAGTCGGGAAAATTTTTGACGGTTTGGTTACCGCCAGCAACTAATCAGCTGATTAATCGATCTAAATGGATGTATTTTACATCACTGCGTTGAACAATTTACTGTTAGCCTAAGTTTCAAATTTTTAACTGGTACATGTTGGATTTTTTTCTATAGGGGTTAGTAGTATCAGCATTAGCAATATACTGTTGTCTCTCTTCTTGTAAATTTCTAATAACCACTAATAATGAACTTGATTAACATCCTGCAGCTGGTCCTCACTAAAACCTACGTCAACCAAGCTAACGTTTCCACTCTGACATGTTCAGTTACTATATCTTGTCTTGTGAATTCCATTTTTTTGTTGCTAATTAATTTACAAAAACCACCGCGAATGGTCACCAATTTGTAGTCATAAAAAAATGTGCTAGTTTTCTTTAGGAGCCTTAAAAAATGAAGAAAAATCCGAGGAATTGTGGTATCATATTGAGTAAAGAAAATAAAAAAGGTACCTTACAGTGAATAATGAGATTATGACACTAATTTTAAACATTTGAAAAATGAATCCGGTCTCTAAATGGGCCTAAGAAGTGATCCATCCCGGCCCATTTTAGACAGACTAATTATATACATTTCAAATCAAAAGCTCCGCACAGAATCTAATTTCAACAAAATCAAGTGTGGATCTTTTCCATTACTTCACCAAATCAGATTTAATTATTGTCATACTTTATATGTTTATTTTCTTCCTTTTATTTGACTATATCTCATGTATATAGAGTAGCACAGTATAAGGAATTGACATCAAGAAAATAATAAGAAACCACAATTCAATTATTTCTGTTTTTCGTCACTGACACTAAGTGTAACATCCTAATTTAAGAATATATGAAAATTTTAGTTGACTTGAAGTAAAGTGTATTTAAAATAACAATTTGGATTTTTAAGTTATAATTATAAATGTTAATTAACTTAACTGTACTTGTAAACGTTTTGTTCTAGCTTGGAGTAATTTGAAAAGTTATTGTAATGTCATATTAGTTGAATACATATTATTTTAAAGTGAATTTATTTCTAATAATACGAGGGGTTTAGTGTAAATTTTCTAACCAATAAATAAGATGAAATATTAAATCAACCTTTTGTTAAAATTATGAATGTTGGAAGGGACACACGTAGGGTGTTCAACCGGTCGGTTCAAATCAAATCAAACTTTTTTTGCCGAACCGCGGTTTGAACTGAATTTTGAAAACCTAACCGAACCGGCCGAATTAAAATTCCAAACCGATCTAAAATCGAACCAATTAAACCGATTTAAACTTCGGTTTGTTCGGTTGAACCGAATACAAACATTTCAAGTTACAAATAAATATTTCAAAACTGGTTAGTTCGGTTCAAACTGATTTGGATAATATTTTTGATAACCATACAAGTCGGTTTTTTATAAACCGATCCATTATAAACCACACAAAATAAACCGATCCATTTGTTATTAAACCGATTGGTTCGGTTCAAACCGATTTGGAGATTCCAAAACCGAACCGAACCATTTAAACAGAACTTCTTCAAAAACTAAACCGAACCGAACCATTTAAACCGAACAACTGATCCAATTAAACTGAAATTTGCCAGTTCGGTTTAAAACCGAATAAACCGATCCATTTGAACACCCTAGACACATGTCATTACTAGAACTATCAATTATCCCAACTTCACCAACCGGACCATTTCTCCCTTCCTAATGAAATTATTAATGAATCTTTTGTAAAATTTTGAGTGTGGGGACTGGGACACATGTCATACGCACCATCGATCCACCTAATCCCCACTTATTCTTTTTCTTTTCTCATTTTTGGGTCCTTCACTCCTGAATTTTTTTTAAAAACCATAATTAGAATAATCAAAGTTAGAAAACCAACATGATTACTTATTTTTTTACAAAAATCATAAGAACCGAGATTTCAATTCGGTTCCAAGTTTTTTTTTTTTCCTGGAACCGAATTGGAATTTCGAATCTGACCCCCATTTCACAATTTTTCCGAAAATTGGTGTGACAATTGGTGTGCAGAGCAAAACCCGAGATCCTAATTCGGGTTGACCTTTTTTTCATTTGAAACCGAAACTAGCTTTCGGTTTTTTTTTTTTTTTTTTTTATGGAACCGAAAGTAGAATTCGGGTCAAGAAGGAATTTATCTCTGTATTCCAGGATCCATCGTATATAGTTGGAATTAATATAATATATTAAAGAAACCGAATATAATAAAAAAAAGTACAAGGTACAAAAAGGTACAAAAAAACCGAATATAATATATAGTAGGATTCATCGTATACAGTTGGAATTAATATAATATATTAAAAATGAAGAAACCGAATATAATAAAAAATGGTACAAGGTACAAAAATGAAGAAACCGAATATAATAAAAAAATGAATAAACCGAATATAATAAAAAAACCCGAATTGTGATTTCGGGTTTAAGGTACAAAAAACAAAAAAACCGAATTTTACTTTCGGGTCCAAGTGTAAAAAATAAAAAATCCGAACAGGGATTTCGGGTCCAGGCTTATTTTGGATTTTCTGTGGCGGCTCTTCGGAAAAATTGTGAAATGAGAGTTGGAACCGAAATTTCAATTCGGTTCCAGAAAAAAACAAATTTTGAACCGAATTGGAATCTCGGTTCTTATGGTTTTTGTAAAAAACGAAGTAATCATGTTGGTTTCCTAACTTTGATTATTCTAATTATGGTTTTTAAAAAAAATTCTTCACTCCTTCCCCCATGTTACTCATTTTTGTCTCCTTTTTTATGCGGATCGAAGTTATTAATTAATTGCTTTCTTCATTTCTCTTTTTGGACTTTGGAAATTGGACTGCGTGATATTTTGAATTTTGATTACAACAGCTCGCAGCTTTGACAGAAAATGCTGGAAATTTGTGCCGGATCTTCTGCAGCAAAGTATTGTGGCGGGTTGTGGATCGGGTCAAAATTGTTTGCACGGCACCTATAATATCCGGCACGAAACTGGTGTCAATTTCCTTTCTTTCTTTTTTTGAGTTTTGCAAAAGCTGTAAAGTCGCAAAAAAAGTTACTTTCAAAAATTTAATGTTTTAGAATTTTTTTCTAATCAACTGCAAAAGGATTGTAAATCGATTTTAAATAGCTATTTGAATTCAAACCCAATAACTAATTGGCTGTTAGATAAAAAACAATACTTAATCATAATTTTCAAAGTTCTGACTTCTAATTTTCAATGCTTTGAAGTTTAATTCTAATTACCAATCCAATTAAAAAATTTATTATAATTTTAACTCTAAATTTAACCAAAATTAAATATTAGAATTATAGAGGGGGAGGCAAAAAAAATTTAGGGAAGAAAAAAGTTGATCCGGACCTATAAATCTCTATAAAATTTCAAAATTCAAATTGGGCAATTGGTAAAACTTTGTCTTCAATCACATTTTAATATAAAAATCTTATTAATTGGTTTAAATCGATTTTAAAAATAGAAATACAGATATGAAGCATGATTGAATCACGAAAAACAATGAGATATTTTAACCCTACTCTTTGCACTGTTTATTGAAAGAATAATAATACAATTGATAATGGAAAAAAAGTTAATAAAAGATTACAAAAGAGCTCATTTTTTGGTTGTTCTACTTGTATACATACTACGGCTCATTATTATGGTGCTAGAGACTTCAAAATTATGAATAGAAGCTATCTCTGGATTCCAAAATATCACTAAAATTTAATCAATTTAAAAGGGGCGTTTTCTTCTTGTTTTCCCATTTGTTCAACCTTTTGTTAGCTTCCTCCACCTACAGTATCATACAACCAACCAAATAAAATTATTAACAAATTTTTTCTCAAAATACAAATAAATGCATATACTTCTAAAAAAAGAATCAATTTTACTACTGTAATTAAATAAGCATAAATAAGTTATGTACCTCTTTGTTCCAATTTGTCCGTACAGTGACCCAAATTAGAATTACAGTCTGCATGAAAGTTCCTCCAATCATTCCTAACCATATTCCCTGTTTGCAAAATATATGAAATTAATTTGATCAAATTATGGCTCTCATACAAATGCAATAATGAATAATTATATAACATTTTTGTTGTTAATTATGAAATTGAAAACTTAAAAGTTGGTGGCAACATCATTAACACACTGTTAACAAATTAATTGGCAGGAAGAGAAGTTGCAAAATGGCCCTTGTTATATATGATATCTAAATTCCAAGAAAAATGAAAATTTGTAATTTGTATATAAATCAATACTTTTCAGTCTATTATTAAATAAAATTATACTATTACTAGATTTTCATACCCCAATTTCAATTTTCTAGTTTCACCCCTGATTTTTATTGGATCTAAATTGCAAGGAAACAAATAGTTGTATGTATATAAATATACATACCGATGCACCCAAATTGAAGTAGAAACCAAGGAGGCATCCAAGAGGAATCCCCACAACGTAATAGCAACCAACATTTACATATGCAACAAATGCTTGCCATCCACAACCAACAGCCACCCCTTTTCAAGAAAAATAAAACAAACAAGCAAAATTTTGTCAGTGATGAATTGATTTGTTTGGCCAAATGAAGTGTCACACCCCGAGACAACCCGCCACGTATTTACACGTAAGGCGTGTGCACATCACATACATTATCAATAATAAATATTCATGCAAAATTTTAAAGTCAAACCAAGTCTTTTAAAACCACAAATAGTTCAAGTACATAACATGCATTCAACACGAGATCAAGACAAACATGGCAACAAACCGATAATTGCCATGTCAGTCAATGTATCCACTTTCAAAGAGAGAATTTAAAGTTTAACTAAAAATAAAATAAAAGACACATGAGCCATCTACTCGTTGTCCACCCGATCTGCATCCCTCCTATTTGTGCTCCCTGTCGGCCCATCATTTCCTGGAACCCACATAAGAGTGGAACGGGTGAGAGATCGAACAGTCTCTCTGTACGGGATTTAGTTCCAGTCCCGGAGTTTATCAAATTAACTTTTTAACACAAACAAGATATCAAAATTATATCCTCACATGCAATCTTACTAGTGCCTATTTAAAATACACAAACTTCTTTAATTATCTTTCAAGTTTTTAACTGCCTCACCAAGGGGACTCAAACCCCACCAGATCTTGGCCATGCCACTAGACGGGAACTCGAACCACCGCTAGATCTTCTTTGCCTCACCAGGGGGACTCGAACCACCCTAGCTATTGGCGTCTCACTAGGGGGACTCGAACCACCACTAGTTCAACTGTCTCACTCAACGGGGACTCGAACCACCGCAAGATATTGACCCGTGACAGGAAGTCCAACCAACACCACGTTAACGAGGGGTCCAGTCGGCTACTAGACCCAATGTATACATTCCAACATGCGTTCAACGCACATTGACTCCTTTCCTTTAACTTATCCATTACTTTTCCACGTTCGTTCGTTTAATCACACAAAGGTCATACTCAACACAACACATCCTATATGTCTGTTGATCAAATGAATAATACAATTTTGGTATTCTCTAAACAAAGCCAAAGGGATCGTTCGATTCAACATGCATAATTCCATAAATAAATAAATGCAAACAAAACGATAAGTAACAATTTGACAATGTCCAGGAAACCCGTACCTGATGTCGAAGTGAATCCTTGATTGTCTCGTACGTCGTTTAAATCTTTAAACTTCGAATCTAAAACATAAACATATATTTTAATTAACGTTGTTTACATTTCATATATAAGATGTTATATATCCTCTTTCTTTAAAACTCTGACAACTTAAATTTGGTTAAAATAATTTAATATCTAGCCTCAGTTTTTAGGATAACGAGGATGAAAAGATTAAAATAAAATAACATAAAATAAGATAGAATTATGATAAATGATTTTGCTTCTGTCACTTTGATCTCTTTATAACCGACAGTTTTGACTAGATCAAATAAAAAGGATATCCAATTAAATTTGAGTAGGTTTGAACTTCTAATATAATAATATGTTTTATCATAGAATAAATTAGCATATACTATTTTATTTAAAAATAGTTTTCAATTCTACAAGAAGGGTTAGAAATTTTTGAAGTGAATACTCATTTGTTACGCTCTGACTTTGGAAATGAGTGTAAAACGAGTAACTATCATTAAAGAAATATATCTTTTCATTTATGGTAGAAGGTATTTTCTAAATTGTCGAAACAAACAACAAAAAGTCGAATCTACATAATTAAAACTGTAACTTGATTATAAATCGGTTGTTGAAATAATAGGGTAAATAAAGTTTAATAACCGAAATTTAACTTTTATTATTAAAAATGATGATAGAAACAAAAGAAATTTAACATCTATTAAGAGAACAAAGTAATTGGCCGAATTCTATTACATTCAAATAAACTGAGAAAAAGAGTTTCAAATTATTAAACTATGCAGAAATTCTCAGATTTTTATAGAATTAAAGAAATTCTTATCAACAGTCTAAATTTTCAGAGTTTAATTAAAGAAAATATCATAATATAGAGTACCTTTTTGGTGACTATGAAGAATAAATGAGAGAGATACTGCGGCAGCCGGCAGAGGGTTGAAAAGATGTATGGTTTTTAATTAACATAAATGAATCATGATGATATATATAAGAGACAGGATTTGATAAGGTGCGTAGGTTATTACTTTTAGCAGTTATTTGATCAAGGGTGCCGGCAGAGCATTTGAACAGTGATTTTGGTAGTTATTTTTAGAAGTTATTATTCTTAATTTAAGTAATTAACAATAATATATATACTGTGGGCTACCGAACTAATATATTAAATTGGGCCCTTTATTTTGGGTAACCAAATCGAACATATTGTGGTCTGTAAATAAAATTTAATCCATCTAATGAAGGAATGAACGAAAATAATTTAAAATTATATAAACTATTTTATGTTATACCTTAATTTAGTGTTTTAATTTACGTGGTGTTACATATATGAAGAAAGAGTTGATAGAACATATAACCACATCTGATATTAGTTATGAGGAGGGATCCAATTACACTCTTTTTTTTGACACATCTTGACATTGTTTTTTTTATAGGCCAATTTTGCAATTTCAAAATCCAAATAGTCGATCCGAACCGTTCTACATGATCACCATATTAAAATGTGCTTGGAGATCAAATTTTATATTTTATTTTTATTTTTTTAACTATTTATTAAGATGGTTACAAAATCGCTGTTTTTTATACGCTTGGCCACATAGGGTTTCCACAGCACTTCCCATCCCTAGCTGTCAATTAAATTGGATTTGTTCCAATAGATGTTAGCACTAGCAAAGTAATTAAGTATTATGAATTACAACTTTACAAGATATATATTAGGCACATTTCTTTTTGAGTCAAATAGGATATAAATTAGAGCTATGTATAGCATATGTAATTCACAAATAGTCTTAAATTAAGAAAGATGAAATTTTGTACAAATTTTATAATTCATCAAATACGTTGCAATTACAATAATTCAATATATCTTATTAATGTTCGTGAAATGATGAATAATATTAGAATTGTAGGATATTTAATACACACCAGCTAAGATCACAATAGAATTATAAAAAAATTCACATGATATTTTAAAATATTGTCAAATATCTGTTAAATTTAGATACAATGTGAAACACAATATATGTCACAATAAATTAATAGAGTGTGAATTTCCAACTTAAAAAAAATACTAAAGAAAAGCTAGCTAGAGAACCAATTAAGTTTCTTAAATGAAATTGGTGGGAGTACGTGATTGGTACTAGTTTTGTACCACTCTGATAGAAACACTTGTGGTATGTGATTTCTTAAATTAAATAGGTGGATCTATATATGCACTTTTGTCAAAACAAAAAAAACAAAAAAAAATCAAGAGACAGCTCTCAGTTGAAAAATTCAATTATATTGTAGTTGCATGTCAAAATCAAAATTATTACATACTGTTCCTTGAATTTTGGCTCTTAATATATATATATATCACCATCTAATAATAAATATGTAAAAATTGATAGGTTGGTCAAAGCATTGACCATTTTTGTTCCAATAAGACAAAATTACTTTTTGAACTTTGTCATTAAACATAATATATTTCACTAAATTACTAAATCATCAAAATCTACAACATTTGTTTATCAAAGCCAATGTGCAAGTGTACTAATTTCAGCCGCCAATGTGGAATATCTCCAACCTTATTTAAAGGATAAGAACTCCATACATGTGCAATTGATTTATTTGTTTAGCTAGACATGGTTTATGGTGAACATCAATACACCACATAAATGTAACAAAAAAAAAAAATGTGTTTCCCTTCAAAATTAATTGCATAATAAATCAAATTGCTCTGGTACATGTGCCTAGCTATAAATGGGGTACTTCCTGATTCTCTTTAATTATTTATTAATTAAATTAAGAAACCAATGTTTTCTAATTTTGAACTGAGTAAAAGATACAAAATCTAATTTCATAACTATATTTAGTCCTAAACACTGAACACCAATATCTGAGAAAACTAATTAATTTGCACTAAAAAGGAGAATATCTGAAAGCTCAACATTGCACCCCCTAAATTTTTCTCAGAGAGCAACAAAAAATTGAAATCCTTGTTATTAACTCACTACACATTGTGTGTGCGTACCATAAGGCCGTAAGCGAAGACTTGGATGCCGGTGTCGTGGAAAAGTGCTAGGATACACTAGGATACATCTTCATGATGGCAGGCAACGCTGTGTCGTGTGTGCGTACCATAGCATGAAGTCAACACTAGAATACATCTTCATGATGGCAGGCGGCGCTGTGTCGTGGAAAAGTGCTAAACAGACATTGACAGCACCTTCCACAATGGCAGCCGAGTTTATTGCATGCTACGAAGCCTCGAACCATGGATTATGACTCAAGAATTTTGTCACTGGGCTGAAAGTTGTTCCTTCTATCAAGAAGCCGTTGAAACTGCTGTGTGACAACAATTCAGCAGTAGTCTATGCAAACAACAACAGAAGCTCGACTAAGTCCAAGTACATAGACATCAAGTTTCTGGCTGTAAAAGAGAGAGTACAAAACAATGAGTTGGAAATAGAACATATAGGTACAGACTCCATGATAGCAGATCCCCTTACAAAAGGACTACCGCCTAAGAAGTTTCATGAGCATGTTGCTCATATGGGTGTAGTGCATGTTTAGGATAGTTAAGGAAAATGCGGGAGTCTGATTTTATTTTAAAGTTCTATGCAATGTAATTTGTAATAAGTTTTGATATATGCAAATTATATTTTGAGTCTCAATTAGTTTCTCTCTTTAAAAGTTTTGACCTCACTAAAGTAAAGAATAAGGGTGACCCATTCGGAAATAGGCATGTATAATCACACCTTCGTGTAATTTCTGAACTATATGACCAAAACTAATTCATATCATCTAATTATATTTGGCATTGTGATTTCTATCGATAAAGTCACGAAGTAAATGTGACAACTGTCGTTTAAGTCCCTTGTTGGTATGATTAGTGGACCGAATTGTTTGATAAAGTACTAAAAGAAAGACAGAAAAGTTAAAGTAATCTGCGCAGATTCAGATATATGTAATCAAAAGGACCACACTTGTCCATGTGGGAGATTGTTGGAATTGAGACGTCAATTCCAATTAATTAAGTTTGGACTACGTGTTATATGATTAATATATCACATACTGTCAATAATATTATGAGGAATAATATAAGATATGCCTAAATGTGATTGACTGAAATAATGGCATAGTACGTAATTTCGCTAAGTTTTGGGGCACGAATGCATATAGAACATAATGTAAATTAATTATAATTGTTGATGGACCAATTATAATTAATTCAACTAATACTAGTGATAAATGTAAGAATTATTGTTTGGGCCTAATCAATTGATTGGATCAAGATACCAAACAAAATGGGCCAAAAATGTTATGCATATTATGACAGTTGGTTACGACAGCTGGTTTAATTATAATATGCATATTATAATTAATTAATTATACGAAATGTTATGCATGTTATGCATATATAACATTTATGTAAATTAATTGATCAATTATATCAATCAATTATACGATTTGTTTGTCAGCCAAATATAATTGATTTGTATAATTGAATAGAAAAGGAAAATATGTTATGCATATTTGATTGGTTACCAAAAATGCACAAACGAATATCTTTGAGAAAATATGTCATATATTATGTATAATTTTTGACATGAATTATAAGATCTCTCAAAGATACATTTTCACTAGTATAAAAAGCGCTGGGTCTCCAAGCAATCCGGGTAAGAAAATTTTTAGGGCACATGTGTTGTGCATAGCCACCTTATTCTCCCTCCATTAGAGAATAATACTCTTGAGCTCCGTTCGTGACTCGAGAGAGAAGAAAGGCACCAGGGCTTGCTTGGAAGGACTCGAGAGCGTACCAATCAAGCACCATCTCAAGTCAACTCGTATCAAGTGAAGTTTGCAAGTGAGATTGCAAAGCATGGATCCAAGTAAGTAACTAATGCTTCCACTGTGTATTTTAATTCTTTTTCTTGCGCGGAGTTTTGAGTTTAGGAATTGCAATTGCTAGTTAATTTAGGAATTTGGTATTTGGCTCTTTAACCTAAATTGAAATTGCACCCCTAACATTATGGATATCCACGGGTAGGCAAATGGCATCTTCCGAGAGAGCGAGGTGTAGCATAATCTAGGCAGCGGGAACATGGGCACTCTGGAGAGAGAGAAATAGGAGACTATTCTCCAATAAACAGAGGGTAGTGCACCGTCTTATCAATGACACCACATTAGAGATTGAGAATTGGTGGCAGAACGGCTGAAGGAATCAAGGCCACATTAGGGAGGCAGTGTTTTACATTATCTTCCATGTATAGTTAGAAGAGTTTGAGTAGCATTTAGTTCATGTAATTAAAACTTTCTTTAATCAATATATCTGTTGTTGGCAACTTGCCATCAACCATCAAAAAAAAAAAAATTATACTCCAGCCCTTGAGTTGAACCGATCAATGTGCTAGAAATTCATTTAATTTCTATACAAAAATCTGAATCTTTTTAGGCCACACAAAAAGATTATGAGAGAACTTCAAATTAGTGGAGTAAATGAGAGATGGTGTTATAGTGAGATAAAATTTCAAAAGTAGAGACAGAGAAGAAGAAGAAAGAAAATTGAAGGGAAAGATATTTGGGCAAAGGAGCGATCACACCAGGCAAGGCAAGGCACGATCGCACATGAGCGTGATCTCAAAAGGAAAGGCAAGGCTTGGTCAAAGTTTTCAAGTTTTGAGGCTAATCTTATATAAAATATTCAAAAAATAATGAACTCTATACACAGTATCTGAACATAATTTCTGTAGTTTTGAATAATTTCTACAGAATTCACAAACATAAAAGATTTTTATTGCTGGACGAAATCCAAAACAATTATTAGCTAATTATTCCTAAAAACATGTTGTCCTTAATTATTTGGATATAATTAGTTAAGGTATAAATATATAAAAAAAATGAAACAAAACAGAGGACCTTTTTTATAATTGTGGAGCGTCCACAGACAAATTCTTAAATACATCCAATTTGTGTGGGGATCATGTTTGTACAATTGTACAAAGTACTAACCATGCACGTTGTTACAAGTGGTGATCATGTTTGTACAAAGTACTTATTATATACAAAATTCAAACTTTTAGTTTATATCTGACCAAAAATAGAATAATACTGGTAAACACGAAACCCGCACACTGATGCACCTGTGATTAAAAGTCAACAGGCTGATTTTTATAAACAAAATGTTATTATTGTTATAATTATAGATAGTTCGATTTGTTTAGTCCCTACACAATGAACATAGTAAAAAAGAATCTTAACACCCACGTATGCAAAGCAATTAACAGCCTACCTACCAAACAGTTTTATAATCAATAATGATATAAAAAAGGCTGTTCTAACAGCTGTCATTATTAATTAGAAATGAATGTCCTTCCAACGTAAACAACTGAAGCCTCAATTATAAAACATTGGCTCCTAAATTTTCAGCTCACAATTATTTGGAATTATCTTCTCGGTTCGGAACGAACTCACTTCTCGAGTAATACTTGTAAGTTCTTCATCCTTGACCTTATTGTAACTAGCTGCTGTTGGATTTACTTGTGCTGGCTTTGTTCCTATAATTACCAACAATTAATGTGTTTTGTATTTTCTTTAGTTATACTTTAGGTTCAGTGTTGGATTAATTAGCTTCTGCGTACTATTTAGCAAATATTCTGTTGGATTAGCTTCGATCTTCTGGCCTTCCCATTAAAATCAGCAAACTTACCGATTTTTCTTTCTTTGAATTAATTATCAGAGATCTTCGAAGTACAATGATAATTTATGTAAAGTTATTGACTGGGGAGGTTTATTCTTTGGAATGCGAGTCCACAGACACTCTTGCGCACATCAAAGCAAAACTGCATTCTATAGAAGGTACTCCACCTGGTGAGCAAAGACTTATATATGCAGGCAAACAACTGGAGTCGTTGTACGATGGATTTTCAGAAAACAAGACGTTGGCTGAATTCGGCTGCGATTTTGACGAAAGCACGCTACATCTCGTCATTCGGCTCAGAGGTGGTGCTCCAGGAGTGTATGTCATCCTTGTTTAAGCTCAATTACATATATCCTTGCAACCCAAAATGATATATATGCTGGATTTTAAATGAAAAGGCATATAAATAGTTAAAATTGGCCTAGAAGTTTTTCTTGACCCAATTAAATGAAGAAACAATAAAAATGAACTCCCGCATGCCGTACTTTAGAAATTTATTTATTTTTTGTTGAAATGCTCGAAATATCAGTTGGCAATATGTACATATGAGGATCAAATATATATGTTCGAAATAACAATACATACGTTAAATTTATATCATAATATATATATAATTAAAGATTTTCATGCAATAACTGGAATCATAATTTTGCATTACCAAAAATAATTGTAAATTCAAGATCCTGATTTGTTATCTATTTATGGATCTGAATGTCTTGCATATACACCCCTGAAGAATTGAAAGGCCACCAACACCTGAAAAGGGCTATATTCATTATGCTGATGCATTCAAATATGGATGGAGAGAAGAACACGCGAAAGTATTACTGCAGTTGTTGCTTGAGCTTTGCCAAGACGGTACTATTTCTGAAGGCAACGTGACAGACGAGGCATGGCTTAGAATCCAAAATGGCCTAAAAAGTTCAACGAACTACAGCTTTCAAATTGATTTCTTGGAAGAACGCTTGTGTGATTACAAGCAATTGTATTTATTACTTGCAGAGACAAGTTCTTCAAAGTACATTTCTTGGGATCGTGAAAACAAAACTATCAGCATTATCAGAGATTCCGGTTGGTGGGAGGTCAGCACTGAATTCTTTCTCTATCATAGATATATAGTTTCAGTATCCCTTCTTAGTTTTTATACTATTATTTTTCTTTCTCTAACTTATTTTTATTTTGAAACAAGAAAGGCTAGATATAACAAATGGAAAAGTTTCGAAAATCATGTAAAAGAGTTAAAGATGGTTAAAAAAAATAAAGAAAACTAATGCCCATTAATTATAAATTTGCAGCACCATCCTGAACTGTTACTATTGTGCGGAGCGTATATACCGTATTTTGACACTTTGGAAAAGGTATGCTTATTACTAAATACAAAACGGTCCTCAGAGCAACAAGGTTCTGAAACTTCAACGAATATCAACAATGAGAAGCTGGTTGATCAAGACATTCCTCGATTTTCTAATATTAGAACTATTTTTCGTAAATACAGACAAAGTTTAAAACAGTTGCTTACGTGTTGGACATAAACTATGAACTACGAAGTGGAAATCAGTTTTGTAATGCCAGTAGTCTTCCTAATCCTATTTTACTTGCTTTTTGCTCAAAAAGTGGTTTTTTTTATCGTGAATGTTTTTATGTCCAGTACTACAAAAAACATATTTACTATCGCTCATTTACCATTAGGTGTCCTTCCGCACGGATGGTGTATGTAACCAGGAGCAGCGCTGTAATTAATATGAACTTTTTACCATCGGGTGGCATTGATGGACCCCTCTTTTGCCATCCGTTTTTTATATCTAACCATTGGTTTTGAGTGTCTCTGCGATATCGGTTGGGTTATTGTACCAATGGTGTAGATTTGGTGATATTTGTCATCCGTGATGTAGATGAGCCGTCAGTATTAGTTTGATCAATATCAACTCTGGTCTTTTTTTTGAATCGATGGGGATATTCTAAAGGGATTATTAATTAAGTATAGAGATATATGGTGCAATTACAATTAATGAGATAATTATTTAATAACAAATATACACGATACCAACTCAAAAAAAATTAACTAAAGATTAACTTGCTCCAAATATTTTTTGTGTTATAATCATTAACATAACTATAACACACATTGCATGCACAAAAAATGTAATCAATTAAGATTCATCATTCAATATTAATTGTCATAATTCCAAAAATAATGGAGCATATATTTACATGTACCCATCCAAAATTCAAGAAATATTAATTGTACATAACATTCATGAACATATATATAGACTGGAAATATTTAATATATATGCAACATTCATGCGTACAAAAAAAAACATGTACAACATCCATACACAAAAAACACAACATGTATCCATACAAAATATATTCCTGAACATATCTAGTATAACAACAAACTCTTCTCGACATGTATAGTGTCGAGTCCTACAGCTTCCAATTCTACAACTCCCAAATCCCACCCACTATAACTATTTTTTCCTCCGTTATACGTTCTATATTTATGATCGCAATAACCATTCATTATGCGATAGTTCCTAAAATTTGGCAATTCTCCTGTACCAAGCATCAGATATTTCATCACTCGCCACACCATGGTATCAAACCTCCAGTACTTGACCTCAATCATCTCGAGATTTCTTCTTGGAGATGCTTGAACCAGCCCTGGAATTGTTGGATGTACAACTGTATCCTCAACTGGCTAAGCATAACAGTACTGCAACAAATTAACAATTAATCAATTGATAACTATATATATCTTTACTTTAACTTTACATAAATTAATTAAATGATGGAAGCTATATATTAAGTTGGAAAAATATATACTTACACAATTCTCATGTTGTACTATTGTGAGTTTTGTCAAGTTTGGACAACTCTTTATGATCCAAGTTTTCATTTGTAAAAAAAAAACGTACAAATGGAAACAGTGACAACCTTCAGGTTCTCAAATTTTGGAAGTCCTAGCGGCAAAACTGTTGGTTGCAGTTCCTATATATATATACATGTAATTAGGGATAATAATATACAAACACTAGTCAGAATTCAATTCAGGACACCAATACATATGCATATGCTATTGGGGACCTTCAAACTACATATGTGGGTCTATCATATAAAATTACGCCAATATGGATGCAATTAATTCAGGACCTTCAAACTAGCTATGTGGGTCAATCTTGTAATATTAGCACTCCATGCTACAGTACCCAACATTTTATTCTTAATTAAATTGGGGGTCAATCATATAAAATTGAAACTAATAATGTGATTGGGGGTCAATTTATTTAATTATAGTACCCAACATCTCCATTCCATTATTAAGGACGTTGGGTGTCCGATCCGCCAATGACTACGATTGAAAGATGAAATTTTGGATTTAATCTCAGCCCTCCAATCACATTATCTGTCTTATTTTGATTAAATGTGTCTGAATAATGTGTAGAAGTCTAAATTTAGTTAAAAACATACTAGCTACATGTAATGACACACGATACGTTGCAATTAAAATGAGCAGACTCTGAAAATTTAGCGAAATATTTCTTCTTTTCCTTATTTCTTATTTTCCTTACTTCTCCTTTGTTTCTATACAGATCACCTAACGGCAAAATGGATTCCATTCCATTTTTTCTTTGTTTCCTTATTTCTCCTTCTTTGTTTGATTGTCGTGGAAAATTTAAAATATATTTTCCAATTTCGTGCAATACAGATCACCCCATTTTGTTTCCTTATTTCTCAATTTTGTTTCGATACAAGATCAAAACACAAGATCTGCTTCCAAGAAAACTTGCATGGGCATGACTTGCTGGATGCATTACACAATTTTGAACACTATCTTGCTTTGATGAAACATATTAGAGTTCAATTTTTTTGTTTCAATAAAATTTGTAAGTCTTAAAGTTTTCTTTTATTTTGTCCTGGGTGTACTATACATCCATTTTGCAATTCTATTTAGTAAAAAATTAAAATTTAAGGAGTGACAATTCCATGTGATTGGATATATACATTTGGATGTAATCCAAATGTGACCTGATTTAAAACATCTCTTATTTTAGGTAACAAAGGATACCTACTCAATCAGTTTTCATTGTGGCGAATGGGATTTTGGAAATTTGTAATTTCATTGTGGCACCATGTGCACTTGCCCAATTTGTAGATTTTATTTTCTGTGAAAGTTAAAAAAACTGGCGGTAAAACCAAAAAGTGTTTTTGTTATTTTCATTTGACTCTTCTTGTATTGGAAAACAAAATAATTTTGTTCTCTTATATTATTTTTTATTGTTGCTTATGCCTTAGACGGGAACCACCTATTATTTAATTTTCTTAGTTTTGTTCCATGTCAAGACATCATACCGGAAAGAAAGTTCAAGAAGGTATAACTAATGTAAATGAGGATTTTTATGGAACCACTCCAATAACATCAGGTTTTTAAAAAAAAATGTATTTTTGTTTGCACTATCACTAATTGATGTACATTTCTCGAGGAAACAAACTTGTATTATTATTTTATTTTATATAACAGAAATAAGACTGGATGAAAAGAGAAGGTATAACAAGAGAACATGTCAAGAAATGAGTCGGGAAAAGAAACAAGCTCTTCTGATGAAAAACTGTGCAAATAAGCAGTTCTAAACAAGAGACAGTAGCAATAATCCCATACCAAATACTTTTGTGAGGTCAAATGTTTTAATAGTTTCAGAGACTCCACTGCAAATAGATGTAGCTTCATCAGCTCCTCATGATGCTACTGAGTCGTCACATGGTAAATATAAATTTTAAGACATTTTTATCAAAAAAATTATTTGTATATACTTTTTAAAATAGTAGTTGGAGCAAATTAGATTTTATATTGGATTTTCTTTGAGATGTACGAAGTTGTAAGAGGATATATAACAATGCTAACGTGAAAATGTATGATCTACAAGAGCTGAGTCAACTAGGTGATTTAAATATCAACGAATTTCGTGAGGTGGCTGATGAGATGGCAATAACGGTTGATGAAGAACATTTGTGCTTTGACTCTCTAAATCCTGAACAATTGTCGCATTCAACAAGATTATGCAATGTGTTATGGATAAGAAAAGTGGAGTTTTCTTTATTTGATGGACCGGGCGGAACAGGTAATATTTAATATCTTTAACTCCAAGTATATTATGATACAAATTAATAATATGAAGTTGAGAATTGAATGCAAAACAAATCATAAAACAAAAGGGGGGCGGGGGGAATTGCTGGTAAAAATTCAGGAGCACAATGACGAAGTCAGGGGCATTTCGCTTACTGGCTAATTGGGCAAGGGGCACACGGGGAAACTTCAATGACAAACTAAGTTCCAGCTTCATGCAGTTCATATGATTTTAATTATATCCGACAATTATTTGTTTTGTATACGTTTTTGAATCTATATTCGTAGATTATCAGCTATGTATCCGTATCCATATTTGTTTAAGACGGATTTGATTTTAAATTTTGATATATATTTACTAACTGTATCCGTATTTGTATTCGTCTATTAAAAGACGGATACGAATTTAATATTATCATTATCCGCTCGGTTTTCACCACTAGTTGTTGTAGATTTGACACATTCTAGCGTAAAAACAGCTGCTGCAGAATATCTTGCGAGGAATCCCTGTCTGACTGCACCATGGGACCCATCAGCGCGCGCGCGCATATATATATATATATAGTGATCGAGTACGCTTGATGTGTTTTTCGTGTGTACCACACATTACGTGTCATGTTAAGGATGTAATATACTTTTAGTTTCAATATTAAAACCGGTGGGCGCTCAAAATATACATTATGATGCTTAATTTATATTTTTCATGGTTGTTAACTTTCAATGAATTATATTTGCACCTCTTTTTCTTTAAGACTGTGATTTGATACGGCAAAAAGCTGATTTATTTTGATTTAATTGTGTGCATGCACTATAGAGCTTAAATTATGTTACTGAAAGAATTATGGTACAACAATAGCAATAATCTCATAATTAGAAACAAATTGATACAACTACAAATCAAGCACTCAAAAGAAGTTAAATATTTTTAATATAACTTTATAATTTTAATGTTAGATATCAGAGTTTATCAACTATTAATCTAATTTTAAAATCCAATCAATCTTTACCAACACAGTTTATGAAGAATTAGATTCACTCACAATAAAATTTTGTGGCGGAGATTGATTAAATTTTAAAATTAGTTTAATAGGTGATTTACACTTATATCTAATATTAAAAATTACAAAGTTATATTAAATATATTTTATTTAATAAATAATATATCCATAGTGACTAACAATTAATATAATATGAACAGTTCATTTAACAACTAAAAGATATAAATAATAACTTTTCGCACACAATTCATTTTTATTCATGACTTAAGAGTATGCATATTTACACCAAAATTATGAGAAGAATTGTATGAAAAAAAAAATTACAAAATTATGAAAAGAATCTAATAATTGATTCAGCCGATTCCGACCGATTCCTCCAATTCCAAGTCAAGGGTCGACTATCCGATTCCAATTGTCGGAAACATGCTTGTGAGCCGTTGAAGCATTTTTTAGCATAGTATTGGTGAACCCAAAAAATGGGAAATGGAAAATTAAGTAAAATTAGGAGAAATAAAAAAGATAATGGGCATTAAATGGATAAATTGAAAGCATGATAAAAGGGGTTGCTAGCAAATCAGAAAATTCAAAATTCTGAAGAATGGAGCGAATGGAGGCTTCCCTTGGAAATTGAAATAGAGGGGATGGAATACACCCATTTAATCATGAAATTGAGATAGGCATTCTCGTTTAATATATATTCTCAAAAACAAACAAAAAGGAAGCTCGATTAGGATCTTCATTTACACAAGTCTACTGTTTCAACAAAATATAAATAAGCAAACAACAGGGGTCCCTTAGCAAATTTTCATTGACATTTTTCTTTTGATAAAATTAATTGATAACTTTGCTTGATGATGATTGTTGATCTATTTGTTTTCTCTGTTTTGTCCAGTTTCACAAATTTATTGTTTGATAATGAGTCAAGAGAAATCTGATTTCTATTCCTTTATGAGAGTATCACATTTAGAATAATAATAAAACATCTAGTTATGTCTTCATATAAAAATAAAGAATAACAGCAGGGTCCTATTTGTAAAATTTTCACATCCAGTTAGAGTGGAAAAAACGTGCCGTGCCGTACCGTGACTTTGATCTTGTGCCATGTCGTGGCCAAAATGTCAAGAGGTGGTCACGGCACGCGAATGGTCACACCACGTGAGTCACGCCGTGCCTAACGTGCCGTGACCATACGTGACTCGCGTGACCATTTAATCATAATTTAGGTTAGTTTATTCAAGATTCACCATTAAATCAATATCTAATGGTCCTAATTACACGTGACTCGCGTGACTACGTGTCGTGCCGTGACTAAATCTTTCACGTGTCGTGCCGTGCCAAAGTTTCAAAAGATGGGCACGGCACACGAATGGTCACGGCACGGGACACGCGAGTCACGGCACGTAACTGACACACGTGCCGTGCCGTTCCGTGACGGAGCCGGCTCCGCCGTGTGATAAGCCTCAATTATATATACTTTTGATTAAGGTTTAACATAAAAAAACTAAGTCAATTTTCTTGTATTTTAGTGTAAATTTGTGTTAAAATATGCCAAGAACCAAGTTACTGCCAAAGTCTATTTAAATTACAGGAAATGGAGCAAACTGTAGATCTTCTCCCAAGCTTTCCGAAAAGTGGTAGAATACTGAAAACGGAGTTACGGATGATAATTTATGCCTGTTTGAAGTTCAGTTTCACAGAAATCCAGAGAGTTTTGCGGCCTGTACAAGAATTTCGTGCGGGCCGCACAACGGGTCGCATAGAATTACAGCTGCTGACATACAGTTCGTATTTTGGCCATATCTTGGTCATACGAACTCCGATTTGGGTGAATCAAAGCTTGAAAGAACCAGGACAAAAATATCTACAACCTTTATGAAGGAAACAAATCCAAATTCGGAATGTAGAATTTTGTGCAGCCGCACCAATGGCCGCACCAGCCTAGATTTGGACAGATTTTATTACCAACTTCTCCCGATTCACTTCCATATCTGGTTTGCTTGCTCCCAGAGGCACAAAAATTACTATAGATGGGCACAGAGGCAGCAAGAGAAGGGATCTCATCTTCCACCTTGCTCCTAAGTTCTTTTTCTTCTAAACCTCTCCATTTTTGATTCTCTCCTCTTCACAATATTAAAGGCTTTTGGATTGACGGATTGAAGGCTGATTTGAGCGAGCAAACACTGAAGACAAGGGCAGCAAACTAGGAGATTGGTGTATTCTCTTCTCTTATTTGTTTATCTAGTTTTTTTAGTCATGTTTACTCTTTTGTATCTCTTGGATGTTATTGCACCCATGAGGGGCTAGATTCCTCTCTAGGGGCTTAGGCTAAAATCATGAACTTGTATTAGATTCTATTTTACTTGGATAATATTTCTATGTGATGATTGTTTGTTAATTGATTGTTCTTGGTGATTTTATAATTCATGTGCTTAAGTGATTTGTGAATTATTAATTAGTGTCCCGCTTGGGTTTAACCAACTTAAGGTGTTAGGATCAAAGAATTGATAGAACCAAATTACTTGCATGAATAATTTTAGGATTGAGATTAGAAATGACCAAATCTATTTCTTAGTCCGGAACCACAAGAACAATGGTTGAATTGAGGCGAAGAACTTAATCGTGAAGCCTCATATTCAATTGGGACCCCTAAAATTGAACCGAATTTTGGTATGAAGAACTTAATCGTGAAGTGTCGAAATTTGGGAATAAATTAGGCTAAACATATGCTTATGGTCTAGATAATTAGGGTGAGGAACTTAATCGTGAAATCCGAACTATCTAGACACGTCATTAATTCACGAAAGTGACCCTTTTTGACATATTAGGTTTAGAAACCCCAAAATAACAAACATGAATTTAGAAGCCAAGTAAATGTGAATTTAATCAAGGGATTGAGAGCCGATAGCCCTTAGATTCCATCTCTTTGATTACAAACTCCTTTTTATTATTTGTTTAAAATTGTTTTGTCTTGTTTCAACTCCAATTCGGGTATTGAACCCACCATTTCAGTTTTCAACAAACCCCCCCCCCCATTTACTTAAATTGCATTATTTTAGAATTAATCATTTAGTAGAAAGTAATTTCTCCCGTTATCTTTGGATCGATACCTATTTTACTACAAGGATAGGTTGTATGCTTGCAACCAATCTATCATTGTGTATTAAGGTTTTATAAATTTAAATCATAGTGTGTATTACAAATTGACCCACATATTCCAATACCAAAAATACACAACACCGTGCCATTTTTCCCACTCTACATCCGGTCCTTATTAGTCTTGATCTCAATGATTTCCTCAGATAAAAAAAGGATGTTTACCAAAGTCTCATGTATGTTTCTTAAATATGTATAAACTAGGGTTTAATATGAAATTTCCCAAGTCAGTCTCCAAATAAATAAAGATATGTAAGATTCATGTTTAACAAAAGAATGAAATTTATGAGTAGAAGTAAGGTGTTCTTAAGCTCACCACGCCCTTTGTGAGCTTAACTCAAAAATCTATTGGATTGACTTCAAACGACATTTTCAAACCATTAGATGTTCAATCTATATTAAAATGTGCTTGGAGACCAAATTTTTCATTTTTTGAAATTTTTTTACTATTTATTAAGCTGGTTTGAAAAACGCTGTTTTTCAATGGTCCAGAAATTTAATAAAAACAGAGGTTTTCAAATCAGCTTAACAAATAGTAAAAAAATTCCAAAAAAATGAAAATTTTGATCTCAAAGTACATTTTAATATAGATTGAACATCTAACGGTTTGAAAATATCGTTTGAAGTCAATCCGATAGGTTTTTGAGTTAAGCTCACAAAGAGCTTGGTGAGCTTAAGAGCACCTCAGTTCTACTCGAAATTTATTATGTTTGTAGAGACTCAATTGCCAAAAGAAGACAAGAAGCCCATTCCGAGAAAGCCCAAAAAGTAAAGATTAAAAAGCCCATATAAATCAGAGAAGGAGCTCAAAGAGATGAAACGAGGCCCAAATAATTCCGCAAGAATTTCAAACGAGGCCCAAAAAGGTAAGCGACCTGGTCCTTTCCGATTAAAGTTCGCAGAGGAGAAATTCAAAATAGACGCGAATCTTGGCGATCGCACGGGATCTGATGCAACCAGAGATGCTCCCAGCAAAATAAGAGGGCCCAACGGTCACTGACGGGCCCTGGCCCACTTCTCAGTGACCCAGAGCCTATTTTCGCTGAGGCCCCTCAAATCATTTGAATCACTGCAGAATCCCATGATAACTTACAAGAAAAACCCTGGCAGTCCAAAAACATTACAAATGAGTCCCTTTAAGTCCTTTTGGTTCATAACTTTCTCGTTTCAAGCCTGAATCGGCTCAAAACAACTTGATTGACCCAAAAACATTTATATGGACTCCTAAACCCGTTTAGAACAAATTTGAACCCAAAATAAGTCAAAAAGACACCCGATTAACCTCCTAATAAATCCAAACAAATCCCAAACCAACCGAAATCAAATCCAAGTAAAACCAAAACCCTAAAAACACTCATATTAAATCCCATAAAGTCTAAAATACCCAAATTACCCCTAATTAATTTTATCCACACCTGATCCAAAGCTCCTTTCACACAACCAGAGTTAAAGCAAATGCCATAAGGACCGCAATGTCTCTAAATTAGACCCAATATACCGCAATGTTCTTAAACTGGAAAAAAATACAAAACCTCTAAACTAGACCAACGGGATCTCTACAATCCTTATCCCTATCCAATTTTGAAATACAAATAATAAAGAATTTAATGTGCTCACGCATTAATAGAACATTGATATCAAATTTCTAATATCACATATGTATCATAGCATATTAATTGAAATACACACATACACACAACGGTGAAAATAAAGAAACACACATGACCAAATCAAAACATGAGCCCTAGCTCTAGCAGTAAGTTCATTTTTTATATAAGAATCAAATCCTAGATGAACGAGTTGCTCAATGGACCTAATCCTTGCTTGACGTAATTAATGGCAAGAGCTTGCGCCCGTCCGTAGTTTAATGTTCTCACAATCAATAAACTTCATCGACAACTTATTAAAATAGTAGGCCGTCAAAGGTGAATTCCAAGAAACAAATGTCCAAAACTCTAGTGTCTTATAAGCCTTCTCTCTTTTATCTCAAATACCAAAAACAGAGGCAGTCCAGACACCAGTGAGTTTTGGGAACTTTTTGTCCTCCACAATTATTTCCTCTCTATATTGTTTTTTTTTTCATTTAAGAAAATGAGGTTTAGATTTGATTCACTCTAATATCTTAGACGAAAAAAAAATTGTGATTTATATTAAACATATTTTCTTGAGCAAATAATATCAAATAGTGGCTAACATTTTAATATGAACAAATGGGTGAATTAAAAAATACAGCTAAAGGATATAAATAGTATTTTTTTTTCACACATAATTCATAAAAATAATTTATTCATGACTTTGAAGCATGTATTGATTTTACATTCATCCCAAAATTGTGAGGAGATTCTAACAATTGAGGAATAGTACTGTGAAAAAAGAGTTACCACTTGGGATCCAAAAGTTCTATTTTTTTTAACGGGTGATATTTTCATACTCATTAACATTAATCAGAATTTTTATAAAAGAAAGTACCATTATGACCAGAAAAGAAGAATATATATATATATATATATATATAGAGAGAGAGATGAGCTATGCTGAGCTATAGAGTAAAAAGGATTTTTACTCTACGTTTTTGGTCTGTTGGATCTGCTTTAAAAACCGTGTGGATCGCATCTCAGATGGGATCAGTTTTTCGCTGAATATTAACTCCAGTCAATGGACATGTCCATTTAAATCTAACCCCCCAGACCCCCAGCGAAGAAAGAGAAACCTAAATTTTTTGGAGAGATGAAATCACCTCGTCTTTCTCCAACAATTGCTCTCTCTGTCGCCCCTCCTCCGACTCTCTCCCTCGGGGAGGTCGCGCATCCTCCCCGTCTCTCTCGCAATTTCCCAGCCCCCACTCCCTTCCCTCTCTTGCTATTTCCGAGCCCCAACCCTAAATCGTATTTTGCTCTCTCTTCTGGCCTACTCTCTCTCGGCCCTACTTTCTGGTGCGAATCCGCACGCTTTTTATCTAAGATGATCAAGCTGTTAAACTATTAGTATTTGATAGGTGTAATTATAGTCATTTTTTAAAATAAAGCGTGCAGCTTGGTTGCTTTATCTAATTAGTATCAATTGTATGAGCTACTTTTGGTCTATTTCAGTTTGGTTCCCTTTATTTTTATGCATTTTTCTTATGTACTGAGTTGTCAAATTTTGTTATAATTTGGAGTGAAATGCACTTTTAGAGTTCAATTCCTTTGCTAATTTCATGAGATACAGTTTAATGGTAAGTAAAAATTATCTTAATTTAAATTTAGGTCCTTAATGCAATAGTTATTTTAGGAAAACATCGTATACAGCTTGATGTTTTATTTTATAATTTTAGATTTCAGACTCTAAGTAGTGATGTTTTTGTAAGCAGCAGAGATGGTACCAAAATTATAAGACAAAATTATCCTCAAGCATGTCAAAAGGGGGCCCTGCAAAACAACCACACATGATACAAAAATTGTGTGTGAAGGACTAATTGAATCTCTTACTGGTACACTACCAGAAAGTTTCCTTGAGGAGATGGAGATAGCTGATTGTTTAAACAAGTATTTCTTCTGTGCAATCGTAGTGCTCTCTATTTTCTATCATATAGCTGCATGATATAGGGGTTGTACCGGTATTTGATAATGGGACAGGAATTTATCAAGATGGGAATGAGGACTGACATTGTAATTTGTTACATTTTGTACTTTTATAATCATACTGTTCAAGCTTTTGTAACCTAATGTATTGTCTGTTATATTTGAGTAATACAATTATGAAACATTAATAACTGGGTCTACTACCATCGTCTCTCTTAAATTTTGCAAAACAACCTTTAGATTTTTGAAGAGTTGTGTCCACCTTCTCAAATGTCCACAAGCATGTTCAAATGGAGCAATTAGCAAGTTCTGCATATTTTATTAATTTATTTGAGTATAAAGAGAAATTATATTTTTGAAGGGCATAGAAGAAAGTATCCTTTCAATTTTACCGACATGGGACGAGAATCTTGGACAATCTGTCTTAGTTTACCAACTTCTGAGTTTAAATTGATAATTACACCTCATGGAAGACTTAAAGCAAACATAAAAAAATATCATTACATCACAAGCCATTGCATCACATGTCATTTAAACAAAATTAAAAAAACAAACTACAACTTCCTTTTGGACTGCTATAAAATTATGTTCCATAGTTCTTCTTGGTACGTATATGGTTTTAACACAACACTCTTGCTTTGACAACTCTTGCAACCAAGTCCTGACGATACATACATTTCTCATATCAATGCAAATTTCTAATTTCAATATGAATCACTAAAATCACTACTCATACCATCCTAAATCAGCGTGACTTCAACTCCACTTCGAAGAAGCCATTGCCATCCTATTCAAAGCATGAGAAGATGCAATTAATCTCTGGACAATAAAACTATTTGATTAGTGCTCATTTGCAATGATTAATTAGAGTAATACTTGACCTTCTAATAAAACCAAGAAATTTACATATCCATCTGTTAACAGTTCCATCTTCGAACTTCAATAATCACCAACAAACTTGCAAAAGATATGTTTAATGCATTAAATTATTACACGGGTTCACCAACAAACTTGCAAAGTTAATTACTCCAAACAGCTATACTAGAGAATCTTACATTCATTTGCAAAAAAAATCACTACACGGATTCACTACATAAATTATCTTTCTATAATTCCTTAATAAACCACAAAAAGGCACAATGTAGTGAAGGCCGGTGTTTGGTGTTTGATCAATGTAGTAAAGGCCAAGTTTCTAACTGATTACACATTGAACTGGTACAAACATATACCAAAAGCCAGGCTTAATCAAAACCAACCAAATAAATTGAACTGATACCAGTAGAGGAATTTCTTGATTTCAGTTCTAGAGAGGAGGATCCGCGCAGGGGGTCAGCGCTGGAGAGGAGAGAGCAGTGGATATGGCAAGAAGGAGAGAGCGGCTGGAGGCGCTGGAGAAAGGAGGCGCTAAGTACGACAGAGGAGAGCGCAACAGTCAGCGGAGACAGGGTCGGAGGGAGGAGGCGTTAGAGAGAGAGATCAGCTATTTAGGTTATCTTTGGATTTTTTTTGTTTCGCGTAGGGGTCAGAGGGAGAGATGGTAGTGACAATGGACGTCTCCAGTGAACTGGACCAAAATTTTAGCGACAAACACAGCTGATCTGAGATGTGATCCGTGCGGTTTCTAAAGCAGATCCAACGGACCAAAAACATAGAGTAAAAAATCCTTTTTACTCTATAGCTCAGCATAGCTCATCTTAGTGATTGGCAAACGGGTAAGGGCGGGCGGGCACGGGTAAAACCCGGGACGGGTCACGGGCAACGCGGGTCACGGGTAACGCGGGTCACGGGCGACACGGGACGGGTTAGCACGGGTATTTTTTTGAAAAACCCTACCCGGCCCCTCTCAAACCCCCCGGGCAACACGGGTCACGGGTAACACGGGTCACGGGTCACGGGTAACACGGGTCACGGGTAACACGGGTCACGGGTAGGCGGGTTTAGGTCCGGGCGGGTTTTTTTTTTTTTTTTTTGGCTGCTGTTTTTTTTTTTCTGTTTTTTTTTTTTTTTTTTCTTTTTTTTTTTCTCTGTTTCTGTTTCTGTTTTTTTTTTTCTGTTTTTTTTTTTTTTTTTTTTCTGTTTTTGTTTGTTTTGGGGGGAAAAAATTTGAATTTCAAAAAAAAAAGTACACGGGTAGGCGGGCACGGCTCTACGGGTAGATGGGTACGGGTTTGGGGGTACGGGTAATACGGGTCCACGGGTCGGTACGGGCGGGTACGGGTTTGAAACGGGACGGGTATCACGGGTAAATTTTAAAAAAATCCGTACCCGTCCCTTCTCAACCCGTACCCGTTGAACCCGTGTACCCGTGCAAAACCCGTGCACGGGCACGGGTAGGGCGGGCACGGGTCCCGGGCGGGCGGGCACGGGTCCCGGGCGGGCGGGCACGGGTCCGACCCGTGGGGGTATTTGCCAAACACTAGCTCATCTCTGTATATATATATGTTGGGCTACGGTACTTTGCGAAGTAAAGCGAGTGTTTTACTTCACGTCTATATCTTTCATTTCAAAGTTCAAAACATCGATCCGAACCGTTCAAGTTGATCTCCATATAAAATTGTGCTTGGAGACTAAATTTTACAATTTTTAGAAATTTTTTACTATTTTTTTGGAATTTTATAAAAAATTATACACTTATATTTCATTATATTTATCTGAAATTAATATACTTAATTATAGAGGAGGACTCAAATGTCCCATTGTTTTCATGTCCCCAATCATTTCCCACATATTTATCTCTGATTTCGAAACCCAAACAGACGATCCAAACTGCTCAACATGATATCCACATTAAAATGTGCTTGGAGACCAAATTTTATATTTTTTAGAATTTGTGTACTATTTGTTAAAATAGATATAAAATCACTGTTTTCAGATAATTTTGGACCATCTAAAAACAGTGATTTTGCACCATGCTTAAAATATAATAAAAAATTCCAAAAAAATATAAAATTTAGTCTTCAAGCACATTTTAATATGGATAAAAAGTTGAGCAGTTCAGATCGTTTATTTGAACTGTGAAATCGAAGATAAAATGTTAGGGTACGATTGGGATATTGGAGGTTTCGAAAAGTAGCAATCGAATAAATTAGTCCGATAAACTAAACTACTGTTGATTTGATTGCATATACACTTAATATTTCAGATTGCTATGACAACATTTTTTTTTTTCGGTTGTGGGGTATTGGGGTTTTCTTTGGGGGTGTTTAAAAAAAGATGGACTATTTCATGGCTCTTAAAATTTGGTACTAAAAAGAAGAAAGTTAATGAAAGATTACAAAAGAGCTACTTGTATACATGCTACGGCTCTTTATTATGGTGCTAGAGACTTCAAAATTATGAATACAAGCTATCTCTTTTTGGACTTTGGAAATTGGACTGCGTGATATTTTGAATTTTGTTTACAACAGCTGGCAGCTTTGACAGAAAATGCTGGAAATTTTCTCCGGATCTTCTGCCGCAAAGTATTGTGGCGGGTTGTGGATCGGGTCAAAATTGTTTGCACGGCACCTATAATATCCGACACGAAACTGGTGTCAATTTCCTTTCTTTCTTTTTTTGAGTTTTGCAAAAGCTCTAAAGTCGCAAGAAAAGTTACTTTTAAAAATTTAATATTTTAGAACTTTTTTTTAATCAACTGCGCTAACGTTTCATTTCCAAAGTAGTATCAATTATCATGAGTTTTGAGTTCAAATATATTGCAATACTTCTCTCAATCTCTCTCCTTCTTTTCTTGATCTCCTCCTTTTCAAATATTCTTAGGATGCAGGATTTTCATTAGAGAAGCAAAAAGATTGTAAATCAGTTTTAAATAGCTAATTGAATTCAAACCCAATAGCTAATTGGGTGTTAGATAAACAATACTTGATCATAATTTTCAAAGTTCTGACTTCTAATTTTCAATGCTCTGACGTTTAATCCTAATTACCAATCCGAATTTAATAAATTTATTATAATTTTAATTCTAAATTTAACCAAAATTAAATATCAGAATTCCAGAGAGAGAGGCAAAAAAAATTTAGGGAAAAAAAAAGTTAATCCGGACCTATAAATCTCCATAAAATTTCAAAATTCAAATTGGGCAATTGATAAAACTTTGTCTTCAATCACATTTTAATATGAAAATCTTATTAATTGGTTCAAATCTGATTTTAAAAATAGAAATACAGATATGAAGCAGATTGAATCACGAAAAACAATGAAATATTTTAACCCTACTACTTGCACTGTTTATTGAAAAGAATAATAATACAATTGATAATGGAAAAAAAAAGTTAATAAAAGATTACAAAAGAGCTCATTATTATGGTGCTAGAGACTTCAAAATTATGAATAGAAGCTATCTCTGGATTCCAAAATATCACTAAAATTTAATCAATTTAAAAGGGGCGTTTTCTTCTTGTTTTCCCATTTGTTCAACCTTTTGTTAGCTTCCTCCACCTACAGTATCATACAACCAACCAAATAAAATTATTAACAAATTTTTTCTCAATATATTATTTCTCAAAATACAAATAAATGCATATACTTCTTAAAAAAAGAATCAATTTTACTACTGTAATTAAATAAGCATAAATAAGTTGTTATGTACCTCTTTGTTCCAATTTGTCCGTACAGTGACCCAAATTAGAATTACAGTCTGCATGAAAGTTCCTCCAATCATACCTAACCATATACCCTGTTTACAAAATATATGAAATTAACTTGATCAAATAGTGGCTCTCATGAGATAGGAGTAGGTCCGATGGGCATCGGACCTACTTTTAGGTTCAATTAACTCTAGCACTGTACGATTAGTATTAAATCTGTGCACACGAAAATTGATACAGACTCGCACGAATTTGATGCGGAGTGCATGAATCTTGATGTTGATCGGATGGTCATCACACCCATCGAACCAAAGTAGGTCGGATGGGCATCGGACCTACTCTGAATTCGGCTCTCTCTCATACAAATGCAATAATGAATAATTATATAACATTTTTGTTGTTAATTATGAAATTTAAAACTTAAAGTTGGTGACAACATCATTAACACACTGTTAACAAATAATTAATTGTCTGTAGGAGATGTTGCAAAATGGCCCTTGTTATATATGATATCTAAATTCCAAGAAAAATGAAAATTTGTAATTTGTATATAAATCAATACTTTCAAGTCTATTTTTAAATAAAATTATACTATTACTAGATTTTCATACCCCAATTTCAATTTTCTAGTTTCACCCCTGATTTTTATTGGATCTAAATTGCAAGGAAACAAATAGTTGTATACATACCGATGCACCCAAATTGAAGTAGAAACCAAGGAGGCATCCAAGAGGAATCCCCACAACGTAATAGCAACCAACATTTACATATGCAACAAATGCTTGCCATCCACAACCAACAGCCACCCCTTTTCAAGAAAAATAAAACAAACAAGCAAAATTTTGTCAGTGATGAATTGATTTGTTTGGCCAAATGAAGAAAGAGTTGATAGAACATAGAACCACATCTGATATTAGGTATATATAGCACATATTTACATCATTTCTTTATTTTAGGAGCTATTTGCATTTTCCAACTATATAAATATATTTGAATAACAATAATAAAAATAATAACTGGTATGACATAAAAGTCAATAAAATATAACAAGTATACAATTAAAACAATAACATGTCATTTAAATCCCAACAACTACCAAACAAGCAATAAATGCTTTTGTTTCATACTGTTTCCTAGTAAATAACAACATTAATAATATTATTTTTTAAAGGTTAGAACCTTCAAGGCAATATTACCTAACACCTACATCCTGTCAAACAACACTTTTGTTTTTTGTGTATAAATTTCCTGAGGCATTAATTGATGGATGGATGGGCTTTTCAATCAATGTAATCTGTCTGTTTTTTATGTCAACCTTTTCTTTTTCTTTTCCTTCCGTGTTCTGGTAGTCCAACTGTCATTTTCATATCTATAAATATTATAATTTTATCCTATTATTTTAAAAAAAAAATATTATTAATTGAATAAAATGATATATAAATTAAAATGGTTATAACTAATTTTATCATACATTATTAGATAAAAAATTATATAAAATATTGTATATATCAATCTAATCAAGATAGTAAACATTATATTGTTATACATATAAATGAAAAAATTATCATATATAATTTAATATTAATCAATTACCAATACGAAATAGCTCTTAATCGTATATTTTCTCGATAAGCTAACGCAAAGGTTTTTAACCCTTACCAATATCCACCTTATCGAATACAATACGTATTGGTTAAACAAATCAAATGATTTAACAAGTAAACAAACTAGTAACAAAAAGTGCAGACCTGATAGCACTGGTTGAATGCCGTTAAGGATTAGAGTGGCAGCGAGAAGCGGAGTCATGGCTGCGACTGCATCGGAAACATCTTCTCCTTCCGTAAATATGTAACTGATGTAGTTTCGGCAACATAATATGATAATTGACAGTATCACTGATATTACAAAAGACAGTGCCGTCACGACGACAACTGAGAAAGAGGCCGATTTCGGGTGTCCTGCTCCAAGCTCATTGCTCACTCTCACACTACATTCATTCAAACAAATTAAACTACATATATTACCACAAATTTCATATACATTTGATTTACTGGTAATCTGGTTCTTAATTTTAAGGGACTTTACCTTGCAGCAGCATTGAATCCAACTGAAATCATGAATACCCAACCAGATATTGTCATGCTGAATTAAATCAAAAGATCATGCATGTTAGATAGGTAATTAATGGTATAAAAATTTATACAAGTGCAAAACAATTGAAGGCCATGTACTTACCATACTGATAGCGAAGCGAGTGCCATTTCGGGGTCCGGTAACAGCCCCGCAACGAGCACAAGTATCTGAAAGTACCATGTTTCTAAACAAAGCATCACAGCTGAAGCAAGTGAGAGCTTGAAGAAATCTGGTAGACCTGAAAACGCTTGCAAACTAAACCCGGTCCATGTAAGCCGGCATCGGGGACTCCAAACAATGTACACAAACTGTGCCAACACTATGATCCACCAACTGATACTTAGCATAAGCGAGGCACCAATCAAACCGAGTCCGAATTTGTACACCACAAGCCAACTCAATATCAAATGCACCACAAGTGTACTCGCCGAAATGTAAGCGCTTGGTGCCATGATACTCTGAGCTTGCATGAACTTTTGGATCGGGAAATTTGCGGCGTAGGCAAAGATTTGAGGGATCAAACCGTAAACGAAAATCGCAGCGGCACTTGCGATTTCGGGGGATTCACCAAGAAGGATTAGAAGGGGTTTAGAGAAACCGTAGAGCACGGCCAAGGGGATACCGGTTGCCATTAGGAGAACAGTCGACCGTTGGAGGTATACGCCGAGCATGTCGTATTTTTGTGCGCCATACGCTTGGCCACATAGGGTTTCCACAGCACTTCCCATCCCTAGCTGTCAATTAAATTGGATTTGTTCCAATAGATGTTAGCACTAGCAAAGTAATTAAGTATTATGAATTACAACTTTACAAGATATATATTAGCCACATTTCATTTAATTCACAAATAATCTTAAATTAAGAAAGATGAAATTTTGTACAAATTTTGTAATTCATCAAATAAGTTGCAATTACAATAATTCAATATATCTTATTAATGTTCGTGAAATGATGAATAATATTAGAATTGTAGGATATTTAATACACACCAGCTAAGATCACAATAGAATTATAAAAAAATTCACATGATATTTTAAATATTGTCAAATATCTGTAAAATTTAGATACAATGTGAAACACAATATATGTCACAATAAATTAATAGAGTGTGAATTTCCAACTTAAAAAAAAAATACTAAAGAAAAGCTAGCTAGAGAACCAATTAAGTTTCTTAAATGAAATTGGTGGGAGTGATTGGTACTAGTTTTGTACCACTCTGATAGAAACACTTGTGGTATGTGATTTCTTAAATTAAATCAAGAGACAGCTCTCAGTTGAAATATTGAATTATATTGTAGTTGCATGTCAAAATCAAAATTATTACATACTGTTCCTTGAATTTTGGCTCTTAAAAAATATTTATATATGTCACCATCTAATAATAAATATGTAAAAATTGATAGGTTGGTCAAAGCATTGACCATTTTTGTTCCAATAAGACAAAATTACTTTTTGAACTTTGTCATTCAACATAATATATTTCACTAAAATACTAAATCATCAAACCCTACGACATTTGTTTATCAAAGCCAATGTGCAAGTGTACTATATTTCAGCCGCCAATGTGGAATATCTCCAACCTTATTCAAAGGATAAGAACTCCATACATGTGCAATTGATTTATTTGTTTAGCTAGACATGGTTTATGGTGAACATATATACACCACATAAATGTAACAAAAAAAAATGTGTTTCCCTTCAAAATTAATTGCATAATAAATCAAATTGCTCTGGTACATGTGCCTAGCTATAAATGGGGTACTTCCTGATTCTCTTTAATTATTTATTAATTAAATTAAGAAACCAATGTTTTCTAATTTTGAACTGAGTAAAAGATACAAAATCTAATTTCATAACTATATTTAGTCCTAAACACTGAGCACCATATTTATCTGAGAAAACTAATTAATTTGCACTAAAAAGGAGAAGTATCTAAAAGCTCAACATTGAACCCCCTAAATTTTTCTCAGAGAGCAACAAAAAATTGAAATCCTTGTTATTAATTCACTACAGATTGTGTGTGCGCGCGTGTGTGTGCGTACCATAAGGCCGTAAGCGAAGACTTGGATGCCGGTGTTGCCGAGAGAAGCCGCAGCGAGCTCTAACGTGCCGAGATGTCCAGAGAAAATCTGAGTGGACATCGACATGAGATAATTGATCATGTACACGAAAACAGCGGGTGCCGCTAGCTTCACCAGCAATTGTATCTCGATCAAGGTTGCAAGCCAAGTACGGCGAGCCCACGGCAACGAGTGATCATTCAAAACACTCTCTAGAGCAACACTTGCTCCATGAGAAGCACCGTCGCCATTTCCTACCTCGTCAGGATTAGAGGAGGCCGGTAGAGGCCGGTCGGGGGTAGAAAGGAGAGGTGTGTGTAGCTTTTGGTGTGTGCTCATGATCAGAGTTAGGAGTTGAAAATGTCAAACTATGAAATGAAGGGGACCTAGAAGATGAAGTGGTTGGTTGTATTTATATGCAAAGTCAGATACTTTGGGTGAGATGTATTGATATCAACTAATTAATGATTCACTGTTTCCAATTTTAATATTTTTATTGAAGAGTCTGATACAATCCAACATTTTTTAAATAATATTTTTCAGAATTAGAACAGGATATTTTTAAGTTTACCGAGTCTTTTTTGAACTCAACTCTAAAACCTACTAAATTAGCTTCAAATGAATAATTTGAACCGTTGAAACTCTTCTATCTTATGAGTGATGCGTCTACATGTGACAATTTTAAAATTTCGAATTAATTTAGTATACAGTCAAATGGTCAAAATTAAAAGGTTTATAAATTAATTTTAATGCATTTATTTTTTTAGGATATTTTTTACCACTTGATTCTATACAAAATTAATTTTAAAATTTAAACTTTTCGCATGGAGATGCATCACTCGTAAGGTAGAAGGGTTTCAACGGTTCGGATTCATCGTTTGAAGCCAATCCGATAAGTTTTAGAGTTGAGTTCACAAAGAAACTTGGTGAACTTAAAAACACCCTAGTTCTACTCTTTATTATCACCTATAGAGTAGTTCATTATACCAAGTGGGTTTTTATGATTTCGAAGTTCAAATAATTGATTTGAAGTGTTCAACGTGTTCTTCATATTAAAATATACTTGGAGACCAAATTTTTGACTATTTTTTTTGGATTTTTTAAAATCCCAGTTTTCATATTTTATTATTATTATTATTATTATTATTATTATTATTATTATTTTTACCATATTAAACAGTGATTTTCAAAAATCTGAAATAAATAGTAAAAAATTTCCAAAAAATGTAAAATTTGGTCTCCAGACACATTTTAATATGGAGAACACGTTGAGCACTTCAAATCGATTATTTGAACTTCGAAATCACAAAACCCACTTGATATAACCAACTGCTCTATACCAACATTGGTATATTTACCAACCTCTATATATATATATATTAACATGAGATGAAAGGTAAAAATTATCAAATTATCCTTAGTTAAGAGATCTGATTTGATTTCAAAAACGGGGTCTCCGTATAAAAGCAATATATTAATTAACTCTGCTAGTTGCATGCATTTTTTAAATGAGGCATGTGAGAAGTACGTGCTAGTATATATATACTTTAAATTGGTTAATTATATCATTTTTCCGACATCATGAGTTTTTTATTTTGAGAATATATCGGTCAGCTAACATATACATATAAAATTTCAGGTTCCAATAAAAGCATTGATTATTTAATTAATTATCCCGGCGTGATTTGCTCAAATTCCATGTGATACTCCGATATCTGCTGCACACATATACATAGATGGGTTATGGTGAGTTGCGAAGTAAGAATCTTATTTTACTTCATGCTCATATTTCTGTTTTAAAGACCAAACAGTTGATCCGAACCGCTCAACAAAATATTCATATAGAGACCAAATTTTTTATTTTTTGGAAATTTTTTATTATTTTTTTAAAATATTTCAAAAATCACTGTTTTTATGATCCGGAACCATTCAAAAAGAGTGGTTTTCTACCTACCTAAAAAAATTAGTAAAATTTTTTCAAAAAATGTGTAAAATTTGGTCTCCAAGCACATTTCAAGATGGATATCTTGTTGAGCGGTTCGAATCAACTATTTGGTCTTCGAAAACGGAGATATAAGCGTAAAGTAAAACAAGATCCTTACTTCGTAACTCACCATAGCCCATCTATATATATATATAGAGGTTGGCTAATATCATAACGTTATAACTTCGGCCGAAGTTATTACGAGTCGTTTTTGGATTTTCAAAGTCCAAACAGTCGATCCAAACCGTTCAAGTTGTTCTACATATTGAAATGTGCTTGGAGACCAAATTTTACATTTTTTTGAAATTTTTTTACTATTTGTTAAGCCACTTTGAAATTTCTGATCACATGGTCCAGAATTTTGTTGCACTGTTTTTACTGTTCACCTGGATCAGAATTTTCAAAGTGGCTTAATAAATAGTAAAAAAATTCCAAAAAATGTAAAATTTGGTCTCCAAGCACATTTCAATATGAAGAACAACTTGAACAGTTCGGATCGACTGTTTGGACTTTGAAAATCCAAAAACGACTCGTTATAACTTCAGCCGAAGTTATAACGTTATGATATTAGCCAACCTCTATATATATATATATAGATAGAGAGAGAGAGAGAGAGAGTAGAACTAAGGTGCTCTTAAGCTCACCAAGCCCTTTGTGAGCTTAACTCAAAAACCTATCAGATTGACTTCAAACGATATTTCCAAACCGTTAGATGTTCAATCTATATTAAAATGTGCTTGGAGACCAAATTTTACATTTTTTGGAATTTTTTTACTATTTATTAAGATGGTTTGAAAATCGTTGTTTTCCAATGGTGCAGAATTTTAATAAAAACAGCGGTTTTCAAACCATCTTAATAAATAGTAAAAAAAATTCAAAAATGTAAAATTTGGTCTCCAAGCACATTTTAATATAGATTGAACATCTAACGGTTTGAAAATGTCGTTTGAAGTTAATCCGATAGGTTTTTGAGTTAAGCTCACAAAGGGCTTGGTGAGCTTAAGAGCACCTTAGTTCTACTCAATATATATATATATATATATATATATATATAGGGAGCGGCTAAGTTGCTGCCGGCAGCATTTCGGCGAGGTGCTTACGGAGGCATATCTTGCAATTTGATGTTCAAACAACAAATTCAAACCGTTTGATGTTCAATCTATATTAAAATCTACTTGGAGACCAAATTTTACATTTTTTGGAATTTTTTTACTATTTTTTAAGCTGGTTTGAAAACTGTTGTTTTTATTAAATTTCTGAAGCATTGAAAACAGTGGTTTTCAAACCAGCTTAAAAAATAGTAAAAAAATTCCAAAAAATATAAATTTGGTCTCCAAGTAGATTTTAATATAGATTGAACATCTAACGGTTTGAATTTGTTGTTTGAACATCAAATTGCAAGATATGCCCCCGTAAGCACCTCGGCCGAAATGCTTCCGGAAGCAAATTAGCCATACTCTATATATATATATATATATAGAGTATGGCTAACGCGCTTCCTCTAGCATTTCGGCCGAGGTGCTTCCGGGGGCATATCTTGCAATTTGATGTTCAAACAAGAAATTCAAACCGTTAGATGTTCAATCTATATTAAAATCTACTTGGAGACCAAATTTTATATTTTTTGGAATTTTTTTACTATTTATTAAGCCACTTTGAAAACCGCTGTTTTTATTAAATTTCTGAAGCATTGAAAAACAGCGGTTTTCAAAGTGGCTTAATAAATAGTAAAAAAATTCCAAAAAATGTAAAATTTGGTCTCCAAGTAGATTTTAATATAGATTGAACATCTAACGGTTTGAATTTGTTATTTGAACATCAAATTGCAAGATATGCCCCCGGAAGCACCTCGTCCGAAATGCTAGAGGAAGCGCGTTAGCCGTACTCTATATATATATATATATATATAGAGGTTGGCTAAGATTCCTAGGCCATGGAACAAACAGTTTGGTTCTCTGATTTTCAAAGTCCAAATAGTGGATCCAAACCGTTAGATATTCAATCTATATTAAAATCAGTTTGGAGACCAAATTTTACATTTTTTGGAATTTTTTTACTATTTATTAAGATGGTTTGAAAATCACTGATTTTATTAAAATTATGCACCATTAGAAAACAACGATTTTCAAACCATCTTAATAAATAGTAAAAAAATTCCAAAAAATGTAAAATTTGGTCTTCAAGCTGATTTTAATACAGATTGAATATCTAATGGTTGGATTGACTGTTTGGACTTTGAAAATTGAAGAACCAAACTGTTTGTTCCATGGCCTAAGAACAAACGTTTGTATCCTAGCCAACCTCTCTCTCTATATATATATATATATAGCTAGGCTTAGCTAAGGCATGGAGTAAAACGACTTGGTGCTCCACGCCTCATTATTTCCATTTTGAAAATCCAAACTATCGATCCGAATCGCTCAACATGATCTCCATATTGAAATGTGCTTGGAGACCAAATTTTACATTTTTGGAATTTTTTTACTATTTATTAAGCCACTTTGAAAATCGCTAATCCATTGGTCCAGAATTTTTTACTGTTTTGCTACTGTTCATCCGGATCAGCGATTTTCAAAGTGGCTTAATAAATAGTAAAAAAATTCCAAAAAATGTAAAATTTGGTCTCCAAGCACATTTCAATATGGAGAACAACTTGAGCGGTTCAGATCGGTAGTTTGGATTTTCAAAATGAAAATATGGCGTGGAGTACAAAGCGTTTTACTCCATGGCTTAGCTAAGTCCAACTCTATATATATATATATATGAGTATAACTAAGGTGCTCTTAAGCTCATCAAGCCCCTTTGTGAGCTTAACTAAAAAACCTATCGGATTGACTTCAAACGGCACATCCAAACCGTTGAAACCGTTCTACTTCACAAGTGATGCATTTACATGTCAAATTTTTAATTTTTCGAACTAAGTTAATATGAAGTCAAGCGGTCAAAAAAAGATGATTATAAGTTAATTTTAATTTTAAAATTAAAATTTTTAATTTTAATGAGTTCATTTTTCAACATTTTTTGACCGCTTGACTTTATACTAAACTAGTTCGAAAAATTATAAATTTGACATGTAAACACATCACTCATGAAGTATATCGGTTTCAACGGTTTGGATGCGTTGTTTGAAGTCAATCTAATAGGTTTTTGAGTTAAGCTCACAAAGAGGCTTGGTGAGCTTAAGAACACCTTAGTTCTCCATATTGAAATGTGCTTGGAGACCAAATTTTATATTTTTTGGAATTTTTTACTATTTATTAAGCCACATTGAAAATCGTTGATCCATTGGTTCATAATTTTTTACTGTTCACCCGGATCAGCGATTTTCAAAGTGGCTTAATAAATAGTAATATAATTCCAAAAAATGTAAAATGTGGTCTCCAGGCACATTTCAATATGGAGATCATGTTGAGCGGTTCGGATCGCTAATTTGGATTTTCAAATGAGAATATATATAAGCGTGTAGTAAAACGTGGTTTTACTTCACAACTCACCATAGTCTATCTCTATATATATATATATATATATTACTTTAATACACACATATTTAGACATCGTTTTGATAGAAAATAATAAATAAAGTTAATAATTTTAGAAACGAGTGAGGCTGCGGTACAATGCATAGTGCATTTTGATAAACAATATTATTTTAATTGAACTGGAAGTGTTAATTTCCGATCAGATCCGAACAGTTTGATTCGATCTGATCCTGTCAGAACAGATAACTAAATGGGTTAGGCAGCTGTCTGATTTGCATAATAAAATAATAATATTAAAATAATTAAGTGAGCCTTACTGTCTGATCTGATATTGAGTTAGTCAGGTTTTATTTTTATTTTTTTCACAGAATTTGTTTAACATGGCATTGTTTCAAAGTTTTACAAGTAAACTGATAGAAGTAGTAGTAGTAATAGTAATAATAATAATTAAGATGATATATATATTATCCCTATGTTTCATTTAATTATGTTTTTGGTGGATTTGGTTTGAAATTCAACAATAATTAAGATGATACACCAATTAAGATTAATTATATATAAAATGAGATTAAATTTCATAAAAAAAATAAATATAATAGTTATGAAATAATTAATCGAGTTAAAATGGTCAGGTCAGGTCGACCCGTGACCCGTTTGGGCTGGAGTCTGGTCAAATTAAGAACAATCTTATTTAAATCTTATTTAACAATCTTTTTTGTTTTTGAAATTTCAAAGTTCAAGGTATTAATATTGAAAAACATAGGAATAATAGATGTATAAAAATAATAATAATTGTTATTATAATAATGAGTTAGGCAGCTGTCTGATTTGCATAAAAAATAATATTATTAAAATAATAAAGTGAGTCTTACTGTCTGATCTGAGTTAGGTAGGGTTAATTTTTTTTTCAAGGAATTACTAGTAGTTAATTTGTTTATTATATGGCTTTGTTTCAAGTTTTATAACTGATAGAAATAGTAGTACTAATAATAATAATAATAATAATAATAATAATAATAATAATAATAATAATAATAAGAGAATGGCTAATATCAAAACGTTTGTTCCTGGGCTCAGGAACAAACGATTCCGTTCTCCCATTTCCAAAGTTCAAACAACAAATCCAAACCGTTAGATGTTCAATCTATATTAAAATGTGCTTGGAGACCAAATTTTACATTTTTTGGAATTTTTTTACTATTTATTAAGCTAGTTTGAAAATCGCTGTTTTTATGAAATTTCTGCAGCATTGAAAAACAGCGGTTTTCAAACCACCTTAATAAATAGTAAAAAAAATCCAAAAAATGTAAAATTTGGTCTCCAAGCACATTTTAATATAGATTGAACATCTAACGGTTTGAATTTGTTGTTTGAACTTTGGAAATGGGAGAACGGAATCATTTGTTCCTGAACCCAGGAACAAACGTTTTGATATTAGCCATTCTCTAATAATAATAATAATAATAATAATAACAACAACAACAACAACAACAACAACAACAACAACAACAACAACAACAACAACAACAACAATAATAATAATAATTTAGATTAGTGTGTCTAAAAAATTATTTAAAGCTTAACCATGAAACTGACACGTGTCCAGATTATACACATGAATTCTAGAGGGTCTAATTGTTTTGACCGGAAGTGCAAGTGTGCAACCTTACATATATTAGTTAGGGCCAATTTCATGTATACCCCTCAAAAACTTCAAAATTACGTATTTCCCCCTCTAAACATTAAAAACTCACAAATTTACCCATTTTATTGTATTTTACATTAAAACTCACTCTTAATTTATAAAATATCCATTTTACCCTTTATTAAAAGCATAAAACATCCATCATTCTCAAATTTGAATTTGAAAGGTTCATCTACTGTCCGAACTGCTTTAAGATCTGTGCACACTCAATTAGCACGAATCTTGAAGCGAATACACACGGATATTGAAGCAATGTGCACAGATCTTAATGTGATGCTTGCGGATCGAAATTACTTTAAAATTCGTGCGCGCTAGATCAACACGAATTTTAAAGCCAACACACATATATTGAAGCTACACGCACAGATCTTAATGCGATGCGCGTGTATCAGACGGTAGAGGAACTCTTCATATTCAAATTTGAGTCCGATGGACTTTTTATGCTTTTAATAAAGGGTAAAATGGGTATTTTATAAATTTAGAATGAGTTTTAATATAAAAAACAATAAAATGGATAAATTTGTGAGTTTTTGAAGTTCAGAGGGGGGAATGCGTAATTTCAAAGTTTAGAGGGGGGAATACGTAATTTTGAAGTTTTTGAGGGATATACGTGAAATTATCCCTATTAGTTATTGCTGTGTGGGACCCTAAAGATCTCAGTGTAATAGTGGATATACATTTTCTAGTATGACATTATCTAGAAAGATACCAATTGACTATGGGCGGTAAATTGTTGTACTGCCATTTGCATAGTGCATGTATGGTCCAAAATAGAGCGGAGTAGGTTTTATGAGTATCAGATTTATTTTAAAATTTGATGAATTTTAAGAGCTTTTGGTTCATATTAAGATCTGTGTACACAAATATTTAAATAGATGTATGTGAATAATGAAGCGATATGCACGGATCTTAAAGTTGATCAGACAATGTTAGAGTTAATCAAACCTAAAATAGATATAATGTCCGTCGAACCTACTCTGCTCTAGGTGGAAAAAAATATGTGATGTTGATGTATAATGCATGACTAATCTAAAGGTAAATAACCAATTAAATTACTATTATGAGTGAGGCTATGGTACTATGCATAGCATATTTTGGTGAGATAGGAGTAGGTCCGATAGGCATCGGACCTAGAGTTAGGTTCAATTAGCTCTATCACCGTACGATTAGCATCAAGATCTATGCGCACGGAAAGTGATACAGTCTTACACGGATTTTGATGCAAAGCACACGAATCTTGATTCAAATCGGATGGTCATCACACCCATCGAACCAAGGTAGGTCCGATGGGCATCGGACCTACTCTCATTCCTATTTTGGTATGTACTATGGATCAGTGTTGTAAAAAGCATCTATTTAAGTCGATTAATCGTTAGCGGTGACAAAACCATCACAGATTTTTTCAACTAATTGGTTGATTATTTCTGATTATTTCCGATTAATCACTTGATGATAACCTGTCTGTCCAACAAGCACATACTATTATTCACAATACTGCTATGAATGTATATTTTCATTTTCAAAGTTCAAACAATCATTCTGAACCATTCAACATGATCTTCATATGAAAATGTGCTTGGATATCAAAATTTACATTTATTAAAAACTTTACTAATTTTTTAAATAGTTACGAAATCACCTGATCTAAAAATTTTGGACCATCCTAAAATAGTGGTTTTGTACCTATTTAAAAAAAGTAAACAAATTCTAAAAAATGTAAAATTTAGCCACCAGATACATTTTCATATGAGAGATCATGATGAACGGTTCAGATCGACCTTTTATTTTAAAAATGAAAATATTGATTAATAGTACAAACTAAAATTTGCTATATATAGTACCATAGCATCGCCCAATCACTATTATTCATCTCAATAAGTCCATAAGAAAAACAAACAAAATACAAAAATGCTGATTCAAAAAGTTCGTAATTGAATTATTTACACAATCTGTTAAATTAAGTGGTTAATTAGATTAGTGTCTAACAAAATTAACATTAAATCAACCAATTTTAAACCAATTTATTTTATTTGTAGCATTTAAAATTTTAATTTAATTTATACAACTGCATGCTCTTGTACTATATATGCGTTGAGATTATTATAATTTGATGCTATAAATTCAAATATATTTTGCAAAATGCTACAAACAAAAAAAATTGACATTAATTGAAAGCATGATCAGGAAACTCACACGTGCCACTGTATCCACATGATTCCCAGAAGAAGTGAAGAACTTGTTGTTTTGACCGGTTGTGTTGTGGACCCATATGATCTCGACACATATGTAGATATAAATTTGTGATGTGTCGGTGCCGTGTTACGTCGTTAATTTGAATTGTATTATATTCATAGTTGTAAATAATAGGATTTATGAATTTGAATTGTATTATATTCATAGTTGTAAATAATAGGATTTATTAATTTGAATTGTATTATATTCATAGTTGTAAATAATAGGATTTATTAATTTGTTAGTCTTTATGATAAACAATGCATCTCTTATTTTGGATAAACATTTATTTTCGATTTTATTATTTCCAAATAAAATTGGTCGTAGATACAAATTAAATACAACCACTTCTGATGAAATAAATGGCATGGGGAGTATTAAAATAGGTCATTAATTATTACAATTAAAAATAAACTATATATATTATATATCATCATATTATATTAATTAAAAAAATAAAAAAATTATGCATGTGTTCATCAACATTTATATATCATCATCATCATCAAATTATATTCAATTAACATAAAAATTAAATATTATTATATAGGTGCACATACCATAAGGCCATAAGCAAAGACTTGGATGCCAGTGTTGCCAAGAGAAGCAGCAGCAAGCTCTAAAGTTCCAAGATGTCCAGAAAAAATTTGAGTAGACATGGACATGAGATAATTGATCATGTAAACGAAAACCGCCGGCGCCGCTAGCTTCACCAATAACCGCATCTCGATCACCGTCGCACGCCACGTTCGGCTAGCCCATGGCAACGATTCGTCGTTCAAAACACTCTCTAACGCACCGCTCGCGCCATGAGCATCACCGTTTGTATCGTTTCGGAGCTCCTCGGGGTTAAACGAGGTCGGTAAAGGCCGATCATCATCGCCGATCGGCCCGGGAGAGGAAAGTAGTGGTGTGTGTAGCTTTTGGGAGGAGTCTACCATGGTGCACAATTTGGAATTGAAGAAATTGGTTGTGAAATTGTGTGAATTTGAGATGATAAGTAATTTGGGGTGGGGAGAAATTTGGCAGGTTTGGATACTTTCTGTTTTTGCTACCTTTATATATTCTAGAAGAATTCAAGTGGTTGGTGTATTTATATGTTTATATTATATAATGGAGATGAAGTGAGTCACTTGGTATCTATCACTTGATTTGAATATTAATTATTAGTAATTTTAATTTTTAATTTTTACATTTGTTGTTGGTTTATTTGTTTGTCCGGTTGTGTTGAAAATTTTGTACTAATATTTTGATCATATTGGTGTTATGTCACTGTAATTAAATTTTTTACATTTGTGGTTGCCATTTTTTAATTGTCGTTATAAATGACAAACAATAAAGACAAAAATCAATATGCATATCTTCAAATTTTTGAAATATATTTTTTGGTTAAAATATTAAATAGTTTGAAAATATATTAAATTTGAAATATATTTTATAGAGAAAGATAAAGATTCAGTCTTTTAAATTTTAATATTATATTGTCTTTTTAATTCAAATATTTTTTAAAAATCAAAGATCAATATTTTTCAAATTTACGAAAGCTACGTAGGGCAATAGTTATGTAAGGTAAAAAGTAACTGTTGCCCTACTAACTATCAATTTTTTTTTACCCTTACTATATCAAAGATCAAATTTAAAATTTAAAAATATATATTGAAAAATAAATTCTAATAATATAAATAATTAGCATGTAAATTTTATTAATACTTAATTTATAATTAAATAAATTTATTAATATTATTTATACTAGTGAGTAAATCGTGTGGTATTTAACAAAATCAAATTTAATTAGCATAATTTTTGAAATTGCAATAATTATTGAATAGTGTATTATTTATACTATGATTTCATCACTAGGGAAATTGACCGCTTTGACTAATTGTTGTATTATCATGGGAAGTATGATGTCAGACCATACGCACCTGGCTTTGTTTCATAAGCAAAATTACCAAATTAACCTCGCAATTCACAAGATGCTTGCTGTGATCAGAATTGGTGTTTAAGAAATTTCTTAAATATTTTTCCAAGAAATAGATACATTCAAATATTTTTTCAATGCCATAAAAACACCGATTTGGTTTCTTCAAATATTTGTTACATGATTTAGATTTACATACCGACTCTGCGAAAACGATTTGAATATTTAGAAAATGCATCCGGAATTGCATCAATTATTTTAAATTTTTTCATCATTCTCATTCTGACAAAATATGCAATATATTTCTAAAATTTAGAATTTTTTGTTTGTTATTGCCATGTAGTTGGTTTTTTTTTTTAAAAAAAATCAAAATTCTAAACAACCAATAAAATCAATATTGTTATTCATCTGTCTATATTGAAATACAAAAATATAACCTCGCAATTCAAAAAATGCTACTTGTCATCAGAAATTTTATTTTAGAAATATATTAAATATTTTGTAAAGAATCATATTGATATAAAAAAAAATTCAATGCCATAGAAAAAACTGATTTATTTATTCCGTTTTTAGAGCTTGTATTAAATTATGTAGCTAAAGATTGAGATCTACATACAAATTCTGAGGAATTGAATAAATGATTTGATTTCTTAGAAATTGTCTCAAGAAACCAAATTAATATTTAGTTCCTTCTAGCACAGTGAAATAAATTTTTGATCTTTCTCATTCTGAAAAAATATTAAATATATTTCTAAAAATTTAAAATTTCTGAGTTGTCATTCCCTGATTCCCACGGAGTACTTGAAAGTGATACTCCCCCATTCCTATCCAATTGGTAATAATAGAAGAGATACGAGTAAGTCCGATGGGCATCAGATCTACTTTTAGGTTTAATTAACTCTAGCACCGCACGATTAGCATTAAATCTGTGTGCATGAAAATTGATAAAGACTTGCACGGATTTTGATTCAGAGTGCACGAATCTTGATGCTGATCGGATGGCCATCACACCCATCGAACCAAAGTAGGTCCGATAGGCATCGGACCTACTCTGAATTCATAATGAAACCATTAGATAATTTATTTTTCTCTTTTTTAAAATTTATATTCTAAACAACCAATAATATCAATATTGTTATTGCTCTCCGTATATGTCTCTATGAGAAACAACAAATTAACCTCATAATTCACAAGATTCTCCTTGTCATACGAAATTTTATTTTTAGAAATATATTAAATATTTTTGTAAAGAATTATATAGATGGAAAATATAAATTTGATGCCATAGAAAAATTGAATTATTTATTTGGTTCTTCAGAGCTTGTGTGTAATTCAGACATTTTCTGGCTAAAGTTGATCAGACCTAAGTAAAAATTCTAAGGAATCAAATTAATAATTTAGTTCTCTAGAAAATGTCTAAAGAAACTGAATTAACTTTGTAGTTTCTTCTATTGTAGTGAAATAACTTTTTTCAATTTTCTCATTGTGAAAAAATATTTAATATATTTCTAAAAATAAAAAAATTCAGGCTTGTCATCACCATCTAGTACTTAGAAAGTGATACTCCATTCCTTTCCAATTGGTAACGACGAAAATCATTAGGTGCATTATTTTTGTCCTTTTCTTTTAAAGCAAATCAAAATTTTAAACAACCAATCATATCAATATTGTTATTCATCTCCGCATATGTCCGCATGAGAAAAAAACAAATTATAACTGTTGCACATTTTTTAATTTGATAATATTAAAAAAAATTCAAGTTGAACGGTTCTGATCGACTGTTTGTACACTATATGCATAGTACCATAGCCTCACTCATAGTTTTTACCGATATTTTATTGGATGGGATTTTGTCCAAAAGACTCTGGACTAAAACTTATTCAAAACCGAGTCTAAACCGTTTGATTTGGCAAATTAATTAGATTCACAAGACTATTTAAATTTATTATGTTCTAAACATATTTTTACAAATCAAACAGTTTAGGTCTAATTTTGAATAAAATTTGTCCAAAGAATTTTGGATAAAATCAAATTTTCATTTTTATTTCATAAGAAAAGTAGAAAACATATAAGCTTTCTTATTCCTAGTTTGTACAAATTGCATTATTAGATACTTTCATACTTATATGTCAAATTGATAAAAGAAGGAATTTAATCAACATCTTAGATCCAACCCAATTTATATTGTTGTTTATCAAATGGTTAGGTAGAGATAAGGTAAACTTACCAGAGAGTGACTCCATGTTTACCATTTAATGGCTGCGGTTACACTTCCTTTTCAATTATATTATTAAATTATTACCAAGTAAAAGCTTGGAAGACAACACCAACTCTCTAAATATTGTCACAGAGAATCCTACTGAATAAATTCAAGGCGGCTGTTAAGAGTCCAGACATCCAGGGAAGAAGTCACATCATGATTAAATTAGTAAAATAATCACATCTAATTGTTTTCTTGAATTAAATTTAATTCATTTTTAATAAAAAAATATACTAAAATATTTTTTAATAATTGCAATAAAATTTAAATAAAAAATAATATTGAAAAACCTGATCGCGTGATGTGACATGACAGAGTCAGTTTGATATGTCACGCAATATATAAATCACATCACATATCTGACACGTATAACGTAAAAGGATAGAGCCAGTAATATCTGTGTTATGTATTATCATGGGTCCGACTCTGCTGCTTTTCTAATAGAAAAGCAGCAACCAATTTTTTCAGATCTAACAATTCAAATTCATCGAGATTTGTGCATGAAAAAGTTTCTGTATCGAGATGCGCAAAATGAAAAATTTTGAATGGTTGGATGCAGAAAAGCAGGACCCTGCTTTTCTACCGGAAAAGCAGGACCCTGCTTTTCTACCAGAAAAGCAGCAGAGTCCATTCCGTATTATTATAGTCTCACTCATAATTTTTACCTATATTTTTATTGGGTGAGTAGTACTTATAAATTTATATTTATCAGTTATCTTACATGATATTAATATATAGTTTTTGAGTGAGGTTATGATATTATGTATAATACTGATTGGATCGTGTTATGAATTAATATAACACTGATTGATTTGAATTTTTTAACATAATTTTCATATGAAAATGTACTTCATGACTAAATTTTGTTTTCTTAGAATTTCTTTACTATTTTTTAAGTTAGTAGAAAATCACTACTTTTGAATGGTCTAAAATTTGTAGATCAAGTGATTTTCTACCTAACTAAAAGAATAGTGAAAATTCTAAAAAAAAAAAGTAATTTTATCTACAAGTATGTTTTCAGATAGAGATCATGTTCAACGGTCTAAATCGACTGTTTAGACTTTAAAAATTGAAATATTAATTCATAGTACAGATCATTCCTCGCTATGTATAGTACCAAAGCCACACTCATAGTTTAAACTTGCATTTTTATTGGGTAGGGTTTTTGTCCAAAGGATTTTGAGCGAAACTTTATCTAAAGTCGGATCTAAACCGCTTGATCCGTGTGATCATTTACACAGATAGTTAAGATTCACAGAACCATTTAAATTTATTATGTTCTAAATTTGTTTGTACGAATCTCGACGCAGATTAGACTGTTTAGGACAAAATTCAATTTCATTTTTATTTGATAAGCAATCATGTTTCCTTATTCCTATTTTGTCCAAATTGCATTATTAGATACTTATATGTCAAATATATAAAAGAAGGAATTTAATTAACATCTTAATCCATCCCAATCTAATCTTATCGTAACCCAATTTATATTGTTGTTTATCAAATGGTTAGGTAGAGATAAGGTAAACTTACCAGAGAGTTACTCCATGTTTACCATTTAATGGCTGCGGTTACACTTTGGAAATTTACAGTAAACACCTCTTTTTAATTATATTATTAAATAATTACCAAGCAAAAGCTTGGAACACAACACCAACTCTCTAAACACTGTCACAGAGAATCCGGACTAAATAAATTCAAGGCGGCTGTTAAGAGTCCAGACAACCAGGGAAGAAGTCACATCATGATTAAATTAGTAAAATAATCACATCTAATTGTTTTCTTGAATTTTAATTTATTTCATGTTAAAAAAAATAAAATATATACTAAATATTTGTTAATAATTGCAATAAAATTTAAATAAAGAAATAATTTTGAAAAATCTGGTAACAAATGTGGTATGACCGAGTTATTTTGCGTAATGTGTCATTTTCAATCAATTGAAGATACGGCACACGATATATGAGTCACATTACATGACTGATACACATAACATGGACCTATCACTGAATCAGATCAACAAACTCTTTATCTATTTTTTTTTAAAGCCGATTGATGTAAAAAATAATACATTATTTCTAGTTAACATTATTGGAATTGTTGGAAATAATGAAAATAGAGAGAAGTAATTTATAATTTCTTCACAATGTTTTATCTAACTTTTTTCTGAAAAAAAAGTAAGAAAATAAATTGTAGAAAAATAGTAATATTTCCATATCACCTGTTTCCATTGCCTTTTCAGAAACAAAAATCAGAGTCTATAATTATTATTTATATATATGAACTCATTTTATACAATGAAACAAGTGATCCCCGGGACAATTATTTAAAAAGAAATATTTTGGGGGTCTGTTTGCAAAAAATCTGTTCAATTATGTAGGAAAATATGTTCAATTATTTTTTTATACACACGTGATGTGTACGACAAATACACTATTTCTGTTTCTTTCCACGTCATTATGTAACAGAAGCCAGAATTTCATTTTCTTTATTATTAAAAACAAAAAAAAAATTTATTTTTTTAATTTTTTCTTTTCTGAATGAACATATTCCATATATTTTTGGCAGAGAAAATGATAAAAAAAATATATTTTAGCATCCCACTATTATCTTCATATAAGAATGCTTGAACTCCTCATTTTTTAATGAATAATTGCAATTACTTAAAGATATGTTAGCAGGTCATTCTCATTAATTAATTATTAATTACAAATCAAGAGAAAAATTGGTCAAAATATTTAGCTGGTCAAAGAATTACAGATCTTTTTTCTTCCAAGAAATGATTAATGATTCTTTTTATAGACTCTTTTTCAAACTCCTTTTTAGACGGTTATTTTTATTTTATTATATATATATATATGACTTTTACATTAAACTCAATATTAAATCTCTCTATACAAACTCAAAGTTCTAATTTGTGTGACAGTCTCATTTCTCTATACATTGCCTCCATCTAATTAACATTATAAAGAAAAAGTTTAATGAATTTAATTAAACATTATAAGGTTTCATAATAATTAATAGGAAAAGTATCTTTCTGAGTAGTCTATTTTAGTACATAATAAGTAATTAATATTAGTACAATTGCAATTATGTTTCTTAATTTGTCACCAATTGTCAATTGAGAATTGAGACGAGTAGGTTAGGTGTCTAAATTAGATCAATCAATTCTTCTGTACTAGGTTGGTGATTTATGAGGTCACATCTTAAACAAACAGGGTTGCTATGATCAACATATATCCCGAATTTTTAATTAATATCCAAAAATAAAATAAAATTACCAAAAATGACCATGTCAGAACTGAAATTCGAAAAATACCCTTTCCGGAAATTTTTTTTCCGAACTAAGCCCCTAACTTCGGAAAAAAAATTTCCGAACTAAGCCTCTATTTTCGGAAAAAAAATTTCCGAACTAAGCTTCTAAATCCGGAAAAAAAATTTCCGAACTCTAAGTTCGGATAAAATTTTTCCGAAGTTAGGCCTATAAAAGCCCGGTCCGAATTCTGTCTCGGTGTCTCTCCTCCCTCCCAGCGAAGCACACCCCCCGAGGTAAATATATATATATTTTTTTTAATTATATTATTTAATTATTTAGTTTTAAATAGTTTAGAATTTGTAGAATGGTCCAGAATAATTTAGAATTTACCAGAATGGTCCAGAATAGTTTAAAAAATACCAGAATAGTCCAGAATAATTTAGAATTTATAGAATAGTCCAGAATAGTTTAAAAAATACCAGAATAGTCCAGAATAGTTTAGAAAATACCAGAATAGTTCAGAATAACTTAGAAAATACCAGAATAGACCAGAATAACTTAGAAAATACCAGAATAGTTTAGAAAATACCAAAATAGTCCAGAATAGTTTAGATAATACCAGAATAGTCCAGAATAGTCCAGAATAGTTTAGAAAATACCAGAATAGTCCAGAATACCTTAGAAAATACTAGAATAGTCCAGAATAGTTTAGAAAATACCAGAATAGACCAGAATAACTTGGAAAATACCAGAATAGTTTAGAAAATACCAGAATAGTCCAGAATAGTTTAGATAATACCAGAATAGTCCAGAATAGTTTAGAAAATACCATAATAGTCCAGAATACCTTAGAAAATACCAGAATAGTCCAGAATAGTTTAGAAAATACCAGAATAGTCCAGAATAACTTAGAAAATACCAGAATAGTCCAGAATAGTCTGAAATAATTTATAATTTTTTTAGGAACCTCTTTTTGTCTCGGATCCCTTTCGGAGCTCTGACTGTCTGATCACTCGGCTCTTCGATTGAGGTTTTTTTTAACTTTTTTAATTCTAATTTTAATTTATAATACAATTAATTAGTTTATTTTAAATAATTTAGAATATTGTCCGAATAATTTAGAATTTGTCAGAACCTTCCAAAATGGCCCTGAATATTTTAGAAAATACCAAAATAGTTCAGAGTAACTTAGAAAATACCAGAATGGTCTAGTATTATTTAGAAAATAGCAGAATGGTCTAGAATAATTTAGAAAAATTCAAGATAATTTGGAGTATTGTTCGAATTTTGTAGTATGGCAGACTTAGTACTGAAGCATACATTTAGCCCCTTGTTGTGGATAGCTCACGGCAATCATAGGGTATCTCAGGCGTCGAAGGAGGTAAACATTTACTTATTTTGTTTTTCATAACTCGGTTAGTAATCAAATTATATTGTAATTAATTTTTTTCTCTAATTTAGAGCAAAGAAATTTTAACGGTGAGACACTATCGACACAAATGCGAGTTTCACAAGGACTATGCACCGGTATTAATTCGAATGGGCTTATATCAGCTCGCGACAATGCCTGATATCGCCCTCGATGCGGCTCTTATTCATGCACTTGTCGAGCGGTGGCGTCCGGAGACGCACACCTTTCATCTTCCTTTCGGAGAGATGACAGGTATTAACTAATTCAAATAAATTTGTTTTTTAGTTTCTTACTGACATGCAAAAAAAAATTACAGTAACGTTGGAGGATGTGAGCTGTTTGTGGGGTTTACCTATTTCGGGGGAGCCTGTAACGGGAATTACAGACGCGGCGAGTATTCATGGCCGACTGTATGAGCTGCTAGGCATCAAAGATAATGAAATCAAGGGGTTCATGAAAAAGATGGGAAAGGATGCGAGAACGTCCGACATGCTTTTGGCAAAAAAAGCGCTCCGTGAGCGCTTCAGAATACTGCCCACCGGTGCGAGCGAGATAGAAAAGACATGGTTAGTATTTTTTTCTATTTAAAACCCTATTCGTATTTTGCATTTTCAATAATGTGCTCACATTTTAATATTTGGTGATCAGGTATGTCCGTGCATTTATCCTTGACATGTTAGGGAATACCATGTTTGCCGACAGTAGCGGGGACGGGATACCGTTGTGGTATCTCAACATGGTGGACAATTTAGACGATCCGAGGAATTACAACTGGGGCGGACAATTTGGATCATGTATTAAATCGTGAATTTAATTAAAACAAGCATTTATATTTGGTTGACCAATTGTACCTGCTGCATTCCGATCAATTGTCTCACGATGAGGCTGATGTCCGAGTCTCCGACCGCGCATCCTGTCCATTTCCATCGGTATGCGGTCGTGCCTTCTCCTTCCTTTTTTGATCAGTCTCTTCTCAGGTATAATTTTTGGGCCGTTGTATATAGGCCATTCATTTTGGTTGCCTTTCGGTCCCCAATGACCGCCCCATGTTTGTACCACTATTGACGTACGGTACAAGGGGTTGATGTATAGATTTACATCATATCTCATTTCGCGGACAACCGCCATGAAATGAGAACATGGTATGCCTGTCAATTGAGGCTTCCGACATTCACATTCAACCCTGTTATTGTCCGTGACAACAACCCTGTTATTGTCCGTGACAACAACCCTATACCCGAAATCCCTCCGGGTATACTCACGTCTCGGCTGATTACGCCTTGATAGAAGTTTTTCACCCTTGACGAGAACCTCAAACAGCCCATGACCGCTGCGATAAGGAATCACAGTCATGTCCCTTCCTTTTTCAATACGCTTTTGCAATAACTTACTTACCCTGTCGGACCACACCTGACCGTGTTGCATTCTCATTTCAGCTTTGTTCCATCGTTCAAAAAACCATTTATTCAACTTATAGAACGTGTCCTCCACGACCGCTGCAACCGGTAACCGCCGACTAATTTTGAACACGGCGTTCAGTGACTCTGATCCATTTGTTGTCATTATCCCCCATCGGTGACCGCCGTCCAATGTTTGATACAACTTCTCTGGACGTGGAAGCTCGTCTTCATCATTAGGGTTCCTCTTACCCACCTTGTTAAGGTAGTCGACAGCCTCCGGACAACCAATTTCAAAGTCTTGTATCATCTCCTGCAACCTCCTAGGTTTGCATTTGTTCACTCCAGCTATGAACCTGTCGCTAACCTCTCTCTTACGCCCCACGTGCTTGAATAGGTTTTCGGCAACATGCTGAGAACAATACCGATGTACACATTGATCGGTGGACTCATCCCAGCCGAGAAGCGGATCCTGAAAAACGGCTTTAATTCCCAAATGTCTATCCGATATGACACAAAAAAAAACGATTATCTCCAATTACTTCCAACCTCAACCATCTCATAAAAAAACCCCAGTTGTCAGCGCTTTCTTTCTCCACAATTGCAAAAGCCAATGGAAGCAATTGGTTTTCGGCATCGTACATACATGCCATTAGCAGCCTACCTTGGTACCGTCCCGACATGAAACATGCATCGATACTAATCACTGGTCTCAGGAACGGTATCGCTGCAATACACGCTCCAAATGCCCATGCCGCTCTATGGAAATGCCTCTCGGTTTCTTTGTCAGTCGGGGTCGAGGTCACACAATACTTAGTTCCTGGATTTTTTCTTTGGATGGCTTCCAATAGTGGAATAAGCAGGTTGTACGAGCTCTCCCAACTCCCAAACAGATTTGCAATAGCAAGCTCACGGCCTCTCCATAATTTGTTGTACTTGGGAGTTACCTTATCATATCTCTGCATGACGAGATCTCGGATATGATTTATAGAAGAGCACACATCCCTTCTAATGGTCTTATCAATCGCAAGGGCAACCATCTCTGCCGTAAGCTGACAGTGATCAGTACGTGTTGCCGATACTGTGCACGTATGAGGAAGTGCTTGTTTGGTAATAATCCAAGATTCTGAAAGACCGTTCTGCTTCGCGCATACCTTAAATTTACAAAACTTATCTCTGCACACCACCTCGTAACGTCTAGGTTCGCTTCTAAGAACCTTGCACTCACAATTATTATCGAGATGGAACTCATTGATTGCTATCCTTAGAGCTGTTTTCGACTGATATACTACACCCCTAGCCAATGGATTATCGAATGTTTTGTTTGACCTGCCGAAAAAATCGACATCCGCAGGCCTAAAACCGGATATGTCATTGAAACTATCAACCGGATGTGTCATATTTTCCCGACCAGTTATCGGGTACTGTGCTTCACGGGACCGTGATTGTGGCTGGCTGAGCGGTTCAATATCATCGTCGGAACCCGATGACTCACCTGAGAGCCTCTCATCTCCACTCTCCAAACTGTCAGAATCAATTGCATCAACAGGGGCATGCGAATAATCATGTAGCTGTCTACGGGCCCGACTGGTACTGGGTCGTGATGTGCTTGGTAGATCCACAGAGTTCCGACCGGTACTGGGTAGAGGTCTAACTGGTAGATCCACAGAGTTGCTACCGATACTGAGTCGGGGTCTCTGTACATCCATAGAGTGCCGACCGGTACTAAGGCGGGATCTAACTGGTATTGGGTTGGGATCCACATGATTCTGACTGGTACTGGGTCGGGATCGAGGTTCAGGAATCTGTCTGGTATGGTTCGGTTCCAATTCTACATACAACTCCAGAACCGGTAACCTTTGTGCAAAAGACGACACAATTTCTAAAACCATTTCGAACGATTGTTGGTCCATTACCGGTACTAATTGATGGTCACGTCCCCCATCGGTAGACATATTAAACCTGGCTTGGATTTCCAGATTTGCTTGACTTTTACTAGCATTATACCCAACAAATTTATATATCTCATTCCGAAGATAATCAAAGTTGTGGTTGACGGTTAGCGGTAATGAGTATTTAGCTCGGGTACTGTAAAAGACCCCGTCATTATTGTATTTGATTTCTCCTCCATTAAAAATCTTCACATAAATAGTTGTCATTTTCAGTTCGATTGGTCTGGCAATTTAAAAAAGAACAACATATAAGTAATTACAAATTGTCCGGACCTCTAAAAATTATTTCATAACCATTTCATAATTTTCTAAATTATTCAATACCATTTCTAATATTCCTAAATTATTCTACATCATTTTGGAATTTTTTAAATTAATAGAAAAAAATTCTAAATTTTTTTGGAATTTTATATATTATTCTAAACCATTTTGGAATATGATAAAAAATTCTAAATTATTTGGACAATATTCCAAAAAATAAAAAAATATTTGGAATGAACTAATTAATTATAATATAAATTAAAAAAAAAAAATAACCTGAATCGAAGATCGGATCAATCAGACAGTCATAGCTCCAGAAGGGATCCAAAAATGAAAGAGGTTCCTGAAACAATTCTAAATCATTTTAATATTTTCAAAATTTTTCTATACCATTTTGATAATTTCTAAATTATTCTACACCATTTTGAAATTTTTTAAATTAATTTAGCAATATTCTAAATTTTTTTGAAATTTTATAAATTATTCTAAACCATTTTGGAATATTCTAAAAAATTCAAAATTATTTGGACAATATTCCAAAAAATAAAAAAAATATTTGAAATGAACTAATTAATTATAATATAAATTAAAATAAAAAAAATAAAAATAACCTGAATCGAAAATCGGATCAATCAGACAGTCAGAGCTCCGGAAGAGATCCAAAAATGAAAGAGGTTCCTAAAACAATTCGAAATCATTTTAAAATTTTCTAGACTATTTTGATAATTTCTAAATTATTCTACACTATTCTGAAATTTTTAAAATTATTTTAATTAATTTAAATATTTTAAATAATTAACAAATAAATAATTACAAATTTAAATAATTAAAAATAACTTACGGAGAGAGCGAGAGAGCTGCGAGTGAAATTGAAAGCGAGCTCAGCGGTATTTATAATCGAATTCGGTACAAAACCGGAAATTTTTTTTCGAAAATTCAATCTGAAACCGGATAAAATTTTTCCGGAAACTTAGTTCGGAAAATTTTTTTCCGAAAATTTGGCCTAATTTCGGAAAAAAATTTTCCGGACTTAGAATCCGGATAAAATTTTTCCGGTTTTTGAATTGAATTTTCGGAATTTTTTTTTCCGAAGTTAGAGGGTTAGTTCGGAAAATTTTTTTCCGGAATGGGTATTTTTCGAATTTCAGTTCTGACATGGTCATTTTTTGTAATTTTATTTTATTTTTGGATATTAATAAAAAATTCGGACATATATCGGTGACGTAGTTAGGATTTGAGTTAGGCGTGGGTAAAAAAATGTGTTGGGATTCTTTTTTTCTTAACGGGTTTGGCTTCAAATCGCCTCTATAATTTCCTTAATTTCCGCCTTTGTCTGAGCCACCTACCGAATTGCGTTTATGCCATGACTCTAAAAATCAGAATCAGTGTTTTAAATAGCGCGCTATAGCGTTTTTGGACCTCAAACGCTAAGCTATGACATCAAAATGTGCTATTTGCGCTACGGCCGCTATAGCGGTGATAGCGGTCCGCTATTTGCGCTACGGCTGCTATACAATATGATTTTTTTTTAATAAAACCTATTTGGCGGCCACCGCCAAATTTTTCAAAAAAAACAATATGGGTTTTTTTAAGCAATTTATATGGGCTTTAAATAAAGACCCAAAAAAGCTCAAACCGAAATTGAATTTGTTGCTACTTGCTACAGATAAATCAATTTGAAATTGGGAATAGAAATAGAAATTTGAATAGAAAAAAAAATAGATTATGTCATGAATCATGATGCTTAAGATATTTTTAATAGGAAAAATCGATAGTTTATGATATTATTATGAATATTTTGAACTGTAATTTGGACTTTGTACTGGTTCAATATGAATATTATAATTTCTTAATTACTTTGGTGTTATTTATTGTTCTATGAGACTTTAGATAATGTTGATATTTAGTACAAATATTGAATATACGGAATGTAAAAAAAAAAAACGTTATGTGGCATAGCTTCCGCTATAGCGACGCTATTCGCTATAACTTTTTTTGTAGCATTCCCGCTATGACGCTATAAACGCTATTTAGAACCTTGATCAGAATTGTAATGAGGTGAATAGGTAGGCATTAGACGAATTGGATCAAAAACTCGTATTTTTTAGCATAACTTGTTTTGTAATAAATAGTTATAAAATTGATAAAAAAATACATATTTCATATGCATGTATAGTTTTGTTATTAGTTAAATTAATTATTAGTTTTTAATTTTCAGAATCAATATTCAGAAAATAATAAAACTACTAAGTAAAATAGAAAAATTGCTTCACATCACACGGATAGGTAAAAATTGAAACAGTATAACCCTAAAAAATATATATTGAAGAAAAAAAAACAAAAAGCGGTAGAAATTATGGAAAAATAGAACAGAAGCAAATGCAAATATGAGTCCAATAAGAGGCCAAATGGAGAGGAGATATAAAAGTTAGATGCTCATATCTCTCATATTTTGTTATTTGGACCCAACCCAAAAAAACCCATGTACAATATTCTTCAATGGTGCACGTACACCAAGTCTAAATGGACAAAGGAGAGCTTTCTTCTCCAACAACTCAACCAAAAATTCGAAAGAACAAAAAAAGATCTCACCTCCAACAGAGGAAGAAAGAAAATGGCGGAGAGAGAAAAGCAGCTCATAAGTGAAGACGGGTTCATTATAGAACCATGTTCAAATTAATTTTTTTTTTTTCAGGAGTAGGCAAATTAAACTCAGGGAATAATATACATCTATTTTCTTAAATAGTTAAATACTCCTAAAAACCCAAAATAATGACTATATCTGTTTTTTATCCTAAAGAGGACATTTTAACTAACTATTTTGGGAAGGAAGGGACTAGGAAAGAAACAAAGAGACATTTGGCTTTCTGATATTGAGTTGTCAATTCATGCATATTTTGCTCTGATTTTTGGTTTGTACTTGACCAACCACAAAATCAAAATAGCAAAGCAATCCTCCGTGCAAATTGACAGCCAAGCCAAATTAAACTAGTCCATTCGGGAAAGCACATATCTTTCACACTATTGATTTGAAATGGAACTATAAATTATGCTTGAGGGCTGTTTAAAAAAAATAATAATAATAAAAAAAATAAAAATTGAACTGTTATTTATAATGTTTAAAATTTTGAACCCGTTTAGTTACAAAAAATTGAAATCACAAGTTTTATTTTACAGACAAGAAAACATAACAAAATTAGAATTGATCGGTGGGCTTAAGTAACGAAATTAGAATTGCAAATAAAATATTGGGCTTTATGGTAATTGTACACGGATTCAAGGAAAGGAATTAGAATTGTATGGGCTCTTTGGTAATTGCGTACTAATTATAGCCCAAAATATTTCAATGGAAGGAATTAGAATTGTATGGGCTTTTTGGTAATTGTATACTAATTCTGGCCCAAAAATATTTCAATGAATGGAATTAAAATTGTATGGGCTTTTTTGGAATTGTATACTAATTCTGGCCCATTATGCCCATTTCAACGGTCGCTGTGCAGTTTGCACACAAACACCTTTTGTTTTCTTCATTGTAATCAAGGTTCTAAATAGCGTTTATAGCGTCGTAGCGGGAAGGCTAAAATAAAAGCTATAGTGAATAGCGTCGCTATAGCGGAAGCTATTCCAAATAGTGTTTTTTTTTTTACATTTCGTATATTCAATATTTGTACTAAATATCAACATTATCTAAAGTTTCATAGAACAATAAATAACACCAAAGTAATTAAGAAATTATAATATTCATATTGAACCCGTACAAAGTCCAAATTGCAGTTCAAAATATCCATAGTAATATCATAAACTATTGATTTTTCCTATTAAAAATATCTTAAGCATCATGATTCATGACATAATCTATTTTTTTTCTATTCAAATTTTAATTTCGGTTTGGACTTTTTTTCTATTCAAATTTCAATTTATATTCCCAATTTCAAATTGATTTATCTGTAGCAAGTAGCAACAAATTCAATTTCGGTTTGAGATTTTTTTTATCTTTATTTAAAACCCATATAAATTGCTTAAAAAAATAAAAAATAAAAAACCCCATATTGTATAGCGCAAATAGCGCAAATAGCGCAAATAGCGGACCGCTATAGCGCTGTAGCGGCCGCTATAGCGGCCGTAGCGCAAATAGCGCATTTTGATGTCATAGCGTAGTGTTTGGGGTCCAAAAACGCTATAGCGGCGCTATTTAGAACACTGATTGTAATGAATCAAAATTATGCCCTCATCTTTTAAATTTCTTATATAACTGTAATGTATCATGTTAAATTTTTATAACATTTTCCAATATCCTATTAAATTCTTTATAAAATTTCTAATATTGCGACTATTTTTTTTATTAATAATGCTTTCAGTGTAGACGGATCTAGAAATTAATTAGAAAAATAAGTGACCACAATAATTCAAAATTATTTTCATATTATAAATAAAAAATTTATTTCATTTAGCGCAAAAGAAATTTAGGAGCAAGTACATTTATATAATTGTATTTAAAGTATATCTATAGTTTGGTGAATAAAGGTCTTCAAATAAAGCCCTCTTTAATTAAAACAATTAATGAAAAGAGACACACAATAATATTTACAATGCACTAAAAAAAATTAAAATGAGCATTACCAACCAATTAATATTTCTATTTCTTTTTAAGAAATAGAAAAGAAATGGAGTAATTAGCGGGCACATAGTACATACATTGTCAATTTGTCACCGACCCGTTTCATAATACAAGAGGGAGAGATATTGTCACCATTAACAGCCACTACCCAAGTTTTTCAAAATCAATTAAAGAGGGAGAGAGAATTGTTCAAGAAGGCAACATGTGGCTGAAATTAGTATGGTGTTAGTTGTAAGATGTGTAAGTGTGTGATAATCAGTGTGAGTTGTAATTAATTCTTTGAATTAGTCAACATTAGCATCCTCCATCAAGTTTTTCAAAAAAGAGAGAGAGAGAGAGATTGAGAGATTATTAACACAATTCGTATATACATCGACGACGGCGGAGACTCGCGTTGCTCTGTCGATCACCTCTCCTGACTCCGGATGCGCCACATCCACACGGTACTCTTACAGTTGTGAGGTCAATTCAAGCTATTTTTCCTGGTATTTTAATTTTAGGATTATTTTTTTTCTCTGTTTTTGTCAAAATCAAGTTTTGATTTTTGACCCTTCCGCTGGATCTCACTTCTCACCAGGTTTGTTTTAGCCTGTTATCTTACTTTTATAGCACTGATTATTGAACAGAGAACCAGGCGGATCATGTATTGGACAGTTAGTCAACCAAATAAATTAAAATTTGGTAGTTTTATCTTTTGTATTTTATAATCTTTTCATGTATTTATATTTTTAGTCTTCCTTGTAAAATAGAATTACCCAACAATAACTTATTCAACCCTCCAATTTCAATTTTTCATTCTGCTCCTGAGAGAAACAGAACTAAGATGCTTCTCTCTTTTTCTTTTTAAAATTGCAAAATTTATTGTTCAAGTTCCCCTTGGGAACAAACAACAACTAAGATGGAATTCCTGCTTTGGAGTTCCTGCTTTGGAGTTCTGAAACAAAATCAAGTCGAAACCGTTCAATATACATCACTCTTGATAAATTTAATATGAGTCTTGATGTGGTTTCGGACAACTGCAATAGAAAAGAAATGGACCAATAAGGATCTTCTTCTGGATCAAATTATGTGGTCGGAAGTTGGGTTAGGCACATTCACATATTACATCAATTTTGATTTATGACCAACCCGTTTCTTAATACAAACTAACCATACGTCACAGAAAAACAAAGAGTAAAACAAACTAACCATACATTCACATATTACATCAATTGTTTTTTTTTTTTTTTTTTTCTCTTTTTATAGGGTCAACATCTCTGTGTGTAAGATGTGACCTCATTAATCACAACAAATTTAGAACTAACCCTCATGGTGCATTTGGTTGGGACAAAAATAGAGCTAATTAAATCAAGAATAACACTATTCTTTTGAACTAAGCGTCATTTGGATCAAGTAAAAAAATCCTCATTTCAATCAAGAACTACTAACTATTCTTTGTTTATTTTTTGTGGGTTAGCTCACTATTTTAGTAACACAACTAAAAATTGAGTTAGCTACTATTCTTAATTTTGAATTAGCTCTATTTTTTTAACTAGTTATTCTTTGTTTCATCGAAACGTCCAAGAAGAATATATATTGATTTAATTTTGACACAGAACCGAAATCTTTCTGTCCACTTGTCCCGATATTGCCTATCATCGAGTTTAACCAATTTCTAATTGACACATAACATCTACTTTTAATTTAATTAATTAGTTTTAATAGTGTTAATTTCTTAAAACTATAAATCACAACTTTCCGTTGATAATGATCTTTTTATTTATCTAATTAATTAATTATGTCCTCCGTCTTTTAACCTTCCTTGCTAGAATAGAGAATAGAGAATAGCAGAAAAAAAACATAGAGAACGCGCTCATACATACAATATTATAAATTTGTATATTTAATCAAATTAAATCATGTAATAGAAAAGAATTTGTATATTCAATTAAATTTGAACTGTACCCAATGAATTGTTATAATTTGAATATTTAATTATATTAAAGTTTGACGAGAATACAGAAGTATTGATAGAATAGAAAATATGATAATTTTTAAAAGAAAAAAAATGAAAGGTGGAGGCAACAGTCATGATAGAATTACGACCAATTATGGAAAAAAAAAATACTTCATAGAGAATGAGAGTTGGATCACTGTCACACAAATTTGAACTAAAAACTAGAAATTTGAACGCACAGAAATGACTCGAAAAATATTATGAGAATGCATCAATCAATCTTCAGGGGAAAAAAATCAGTAAAGCCTAACCAGTTAATTATTTTTTTAAATTCTCTTGATTTATTAATAATTTTTTTTAAAGTTAGTGGCTTTAATGTCAACTAATGATTCTATTGATAAAAATATATATTTACAACAAGTCAAACGATGGTAATTCTTATATCTATTTTTTTCAAAACTACTAAAATGTTTTAATCCTACTTATATATGCTCTTAATGAATCTATTATTTTAATCTCATCTCTCTCCATGACCAAATCCACTCTTTTCGACCGTCACCGAACACCAATGACCGGCTTCGCTAGAGCTTTTGGTCACTTTCGAAAAAGCAATTTTATTTTTTCAGTTGGCGCCGATATCAATCTTTAAGTAATTTCAATTTTTCTTTCAAAAAATAAGGAGTTCAAGCATTCATTAAGTAATTTCAATTTTTCGTGGATCATTTTTTCTGCCAAAAAAATATGGAATATGTTAAAAAAAAAACAATTGAACAGATTATCGAGCAATCTTGTATTTATAAAATGGTATTTTTAGAAATTTAAATTAGTTTTAATAGAAAAGTCAATAAATTGAGAAAATTTTGTGAATTTCTAAAATTTAGAGGGTGAAATATATTTAATATTATGAACGTTAAAGAAAAATTTACCTAATTTTAGTTTTTGTGAAGAGTATACCAGAAATATCGTTTTTCTTAAAGAAGTATCCCAGCGTTTAATATTTAAAGTTTTATATACAAATAATAAATATGTACTCCGATTATTGCTTCTGAAAAGCAATGGATGCGTATGATACAAATAATAAATATAAGTACTGCTCTCTCTCTCTCTCTCTCTCTAAGCTGGTGCTTGTTCCATCACTTTATTTTTATTCCATACTTAACTCTCATCCAGTCTACTCTCTCTTTTCCTTCTCTCTCCACTTCACAACTTTTTTCTCTCCCTAAAATTGATGTATAATTTGGGCCAATGAGAAAATGTCATATGACTTTGAGGCCCATAATTCTAAATCAATTTTATTTCTCAACAACCTAGTGCTTGTTCAAGTTTCACTTGTGAAAAAACAATAACTAAGATGCTTCTATTTTTTTCTTTTTAATGTTTACAGAACAGCGAAGAAGATCTCTCTCTAATCAACTCTGTTGCTTTCATCCAGATTCATGCCCTTTTGCATCAGCATAAATCCGTGGATCAGATAACATTCACAGTACAAATCCAAAGCGGTACATCCAGTAATCATTTTTTTTATTGCTAATTATACTGATAATTTGATTCCATAATATGAATTGTAGTAAAGAAACTTATATCTAGTGATCAACAAATATATGGTGCTTTCCAATGTTCTCTACATACAAGATAATAAAACTATAAAAGTGTATTTTTTCTATATTTAAGTAATAATGAAATGTGATTTGCTCACTCTAAGTAGGTAGTATTTTGATTGACATCTTTTATGAAACAGGTTGCAATTCCATTAACATTTCAAACAACGTGCAAAATAAGATTTCTTTTAGTATGTTGAAGAAAGGAAAAGAAAAGGTTCAAGAGAGACCGTTAAAGAAAAGGTCTAAAGTCTGTAATAGTTTTACTGAAGAACAACAGCCTGATGGTAGTAAAAAGGCAAAATGTAACAATTGTGGAGAACTCCTAGGTGGTGATAGCAAGAATGGAACATCTCATCTTTGGCGACATCTTAAAAGTGTTGATTGTACTGAGCCCCCAAACAAGGATGCAAGAACTACTCTACTATCTTACTCTTCTGGAAACAGAGAGAACCAATTGGGATATCTCCAGCAAACAAACACAGAACCTTCTGGATGCCAAGATAATAATTTGGGAGAGAACCATTTGGGATATGTCCAACCAATAAACACAGAACCTTCTGGAAACAGAGAGAACCAATTGGGATATCTCCAACAAACAAACATAGAACCTTTTGGATCCCAAGAGAATAATTTGGGAGAGAACCATTTGGGATATGTCCAACAAACAAACACAGAAACTTCTGGATGCCAAGATAATAATTCGGGGGAGAACCATTTGGGATTTCTCTATCAAATAAATATAGAACCTTCTGGAAACAGAGAGAACAAATTGGGATATCTCCAGCAAACAAACACAAAACCTTATGGATCCCAAAAGAATAATTTGGGAGAGAACCATTTGAGATATGTCCAACAAATAAACACAGAACCTTCTGGAAACAGAGAAAACCAATTGGAGTACGATCCCCAAAAAAACCGAGAGCTTTTTGTGAAAATGGTAATCGATAACAAAAGCATGTTGGAACATGTGGAGAATCCTTTTCTGGAAGAGTTTGCAAGATTCCTTCAGCCATCATATAGCCATGTGACTCGGAGGGATGTTGAGGAAGACTGCCTCACCTTTTATAAAAATGAGAAAGCCCAGTTGAAAGATAAAATCACCAAGCTAACTTCTAAAGTCAGCCTTAGTGTGGTGTTGTGCTATAATCCAAAATCCGAATGTTTTGTATCATTTGTTACAGCACATTTTATTGATAATGATTTCAAATTGTTCAAAAGAATAATTGGGTTTGTGGAGGACGATGCTTCATGGTCAATGAAAGAAATTGATTATGAGAGAGTCCTAAACGATTGGGGACTTTGTAATAAAGTTTTTGCATGGTCAAAAATAGACTATTACTTTAGAGGTGCAGAGAAGTCCAGTCCAACATTGTATGTGAAGTGCATTCTGGAGTGTTTTCATTCAATAGCTTATGGTATCTACAATGAAATTAAAGCAGACACAGATTATATTAGAGGAATGATGAATGACCTGAATGAATCTCCAGAAAAAATGTGCTATTTCAACGAAATTGCAGCGCAACATAATCTTGCTCGTAAATTTGAATTTGTGCTTACTAACAAAGGAGTACTGGGTTTTGATCTCAATATTTTAAATGAAGCTTGTACCTATAAAAATGTCCTTTGCTCATTTGTTGACATGAATGAAAAATGGAGCAAAGTGGAGGAAGTTGTTCCCCTTCTAAATAAAATAAATGATGTGGTTGTGATGCTCTCTTCCCCTGAATTTTCCACATCAAATTTACTTCTCAAATTTGTTTTTGAAATCAGTGATGTCCTATCAGAGGCTTCTCCTGTTTTATCCGGTGCTACAAAAGTGGCTATTGATAGGTCGCTAGCAAAATTGGATGAGTATTTGGCTAGTTCTAATTATACAATGCTGACTGCTTCATTGTTGGATCCTCGGTTCAAATTAAGATTCCATAAACGCTGCATTGGGAAGTTCATTGCCAAAGAAGAAGATTTTGATAAATTATTCTGCAGTTTGTACAATAAATATCAAAGTGAGAGCACAGAGATATACATATTTGACCGTTTATCTCAAATACCAGAGCTGAAAAAGTATTTGAAAGGTTGGGTGGAAGAGGGAGATGCGAATTTTGATGTGTTGGGTTGGTGGAAGGATAATGAATTAGTATACCCGATTCTTTCTAGGATGGCACGTGATATTCTTGCTATTCCCACTTCTTCCTTGTTTAATTCAGGCACAGAATCTATGAAAGAAATTATTAAAGAGATCTTTCATTCTACAGTTGATACAGGGATGTCCAAGGTCTTGGTATGCTGCAACAATTGGTTGAGAGCTGCTCGTAGTGCTGGTATGGCATCCATATATATACCTTTTTTTATAGATGTTGACATGATGTTTACTCAATTTACTTGTGATTATATATCTACGAAACTTTCAGACCCAAATTGTAGCTTAAGTTTTTTATAGTAGTGAGTAGTTGTTTATTTGACACCTGCTATAGCCTATTACAGTTCCTGTGGATTATATTGGCTCATGTATTTTCTTCTTCTCTTCTTCTTTTAGGTAGTTCCTTGTAGGGAATTGATAAATAGCACTTTTTTTTCCTGGATTTTAAAATTTTGAGCTTGTTTACCCATGACACTTTCCTGAGTTTTGTTGTTGAATTGTTCGAACTATTAGTAGTCAGGGCGAAATCAATTTCCATATTCCGCTGTTAAAAAATTAAATTCATGTATTAGGGCTTCATATACTGAGTAATCTGCTTTTCTGTTCTGTTATACCAAAATTATTGTTTTCTATTGCACTTTTACTTTACCAGTACAAAGAATTTCTAATTAGAATTAATTGGTGGCACAGATAGCAAGCAAAGAAAAGTATATATGATTCAAATGCATCAATGTGTGGAGATCTTATATAAATATAATCATAAACAACGAATGTATACTGGTTGCTTTAAAAAATTTCATATAGTTTAAATAAGAGCCACATTTCATTATACATATTCTTGTGCACTTTGTATACATTGTTTTTACCTGGCACATAACATGAAATAAACCGAGTTCTTTTTAGATAACTTGAAATAAACAGAATTTAATGCTAATATATATATTTATATATAATTCATGATTTGAAGCAGGTAATTATGTGGCTGGCATAGAAAACATTATTGAGAGGAGACACTTTGATCAAGCTTTCTCTCAACACTCAAATAGAAGTAACAGTTGTGTATATAATCAGATAGAATGGCAAGAGAGGCTTGCTAAGCTGGTAATCTCATGTGAACTTCCATTCCATTTTGTGAAGGGTACTTGGTTCATAGAATGGGCAAAAAACCTTCAGCCATTGTACACTCCGGTTGATCTAGCATCTATTAAGCCAAAGTGCCTAGGTTTCTATCAAATAGAAAGACAAAGGTTTAAAAATCTCCATGCGAAAACCTTTGTAAATTCAGCCCACCTAGAAAGAGTTTGCTTTAGTGCTCACCTAGCAAGAGGATACTCCACCGAGTATATCTGTGTTACAGCACATTTCATTGATAATGATTTTAATTTGGTCAGAAGAACAATTGGTATAAAGATCATAAACAATGACCATTGTTGGAAACATTCGGCAATAACTGCACTAGTACAGAGATGCATAGACGATTGGGAGTTTCCTAAAAAGGTACTTGCATTCACTACTGGAATATTTCAAAAAAAATTTGACGAGAAAATTTTAGATGGGTTGACTTATGGTGTTGGTGCAATCAAGTTGCATTGCATTGTCCAGGGGTTGTTCAATGAACTATTGAGATTTATATGGGATGAACTGCATCAAGTATTTGGATCTATCAGGAAAATGATAGAATTCTTGGACGAAGATCCTAACAAAATGCATACTTTTAATCAACTTGCTATTGAACATAAAATTAATTCCCCAAAATCATATCTTCAACTTGATGATAAGAGAAGGTGGGACTCTACATTGAACATGTTATCTGATGCACTTGCATACAAAGATGTTTTTTATGCATACAAAGGTTATGATGAGCGTTTCCCTTTATGTGAAAATTGGAATGAAGTGGAAAGTGCTCTCAACATTCTGAAACAAATTTATGAAGCAGTTACCATTCTCTCTTCCTCTCAATATCCCACGTCGAACTTGTCTTGGAAAGTTGTTTTTGAAATATATGATGCGCTATCGCATCTAGTTTTCAATACAAATAATCAATACAATAAAGGACAATTCTTAGATTTCCTGATGAGAATTTCAGACAGCTATTTGAAAGATTGCAATAATGTATTGCTAGTTGCCTCTCTATTGGATCCACGATTCAAGTTGACCTACTTGAAACGTTGCTATATGGAACACATCTCTGACAGAGATGAAATTGAAAAATTTATTGGGAACCTTTTCAATAAGTTAAAAAAAAACATGATCGGGGAATGTTAGAACTTAAGACATACTTGCAAGAAGGCTGTGTGGATGTCAGAGGTGATGATTTTGATGTTTTGAGATGGTGGAAGGATAACAAATCAAATTTTCCAATTCTTTCAAAGATAGCACGTCATATTCTTGCTGTCCCTGTTTCTGCACTACCCTCCGAGTTGGCATTTTCCCCAAGATTTACTCGGATAGAAGGAATATTAATTAGGTTCGGAAAACTTGCGAATAAATTGGGTCCAAGGACTTTGGAAGCTTTGGTGTGCTCTAATAATTGGCTCTTAGCTGCAAGTAGTAATGGTAAGCAACCTGTTAATTTTCTATGATCTTATAATTGTGCATGTATACTGTTAATTTTGTAGTGTTTTATTGAAAAATGTACCAGCATAGCTTCTTTTAACAGAGAAACTTTTCCAGCATTTAGCAAGATTTAAAATCATTCATTTACTTTGAACGTGTATAGCCTAAATTTGTATTTTCAATTTTCTAATAGATGGTTATTGTAGATAACTATTTCATCTCTATTCAATTAAATATTTGTTCCAACCCATATGCGAAAAAGCTCTGCTTACCTTTTAGATTTAAAAACTTCATTTGTTTTTAAAAAATGAAAAAAAATTGGACGTTTGAAAAAAAAAAAAATTGGTCTAATTGGATTCCTATAATGGAAATATGAGTCGTGTAGTGTCCTTGCTTGATCCCGATTATTTGATTATGTAACAACACAATCTTTTTGTTGATGCATAACTATTCATCCAGTTTAGTTGATTATTGTCCATTTTCTTCTGATGAATTAAAATAAGGGAAATTTATGCAAAAGGGGGCAGCAATTGACTTGGTAGAGAAGCACATTCCACCATCATACAAATGCCCATTACGAGCCTGTGACTTCTGGTCCCTAACTTTTCTTGAGCGTGGTTTGATTGGAAGGATTGAAGAAGAAATAGTAGCTATAGGTGGTGCCAGATTGACTGCTGAGAAGATGCAGTGTCTCATCAAACCAATTGACAAGGATGGATCTGATAGCTGGATTCCTGATGATGTACGTTTGGGTTATATGTACAATGTGTATCCACCTTGCTCCCTGTTTTCACTTTTCCTTGATTTATGTTATGTTTTCGCATTTGAACCAAATTGTGCCCTTAATATTTTGGCACAAATTCAATCATGGATAGTTGTTTAGTTAAATGCCTAATTGGCCTTCATTGCAAATGGGGGCAATAGGAGCTACTAAGCACAATATTTTCAATATTAGATTGTCCACTCTCTCAAGTTTCAATCATCAGATTTGACTTTAACTACGATTGGATGCATTTCGCAGGTTATCAACTGCTATATTAGTATCATGAACAGTAAAGGAAGTACATCAATTAAAATCCTGAAACTTACCACCTTCGATAGTCAGAAATTGCAGTCATTGGATGAAACAGATAACCTTCGTGAACGCAATTTGTCTAACATCATTCAGAAGGGCAACAGTTTCCTTCAAAATGAACTGGTAATTTTCATTACTATATGACTTGTACAGTACAACTTATAATTCTTACTAGTTGGAAGAACTAACAATCATAATTTTCAATGAGAAGGGCAACGATTTCCTTCAAAATGAACTGGTAATTTTCATTACTATATGAGCTGTACATTAATATATGAGAAGGGTAATATCATTGAGGAGGGAAATAATATATAATTAATTTTTGTAGGTCTTCTTGCCAATCCACTTACAAGACCATTGGTTTGTTGGGGTTTTAAATGCTTCAAAGAAGGAATTCCAGATATTGAATTCCTCGAACTCATTAGGCGAACCTTATGAAGAAACAACTAGAAAGCTGGTATAGCTTTTCTAAAATAATTATTGCTCGCATATGCTATTTTACCATGTAATGATTATCATATTTACATTTTTCCATTCAGAGATTAGGAATTCAAGTGTGTATTGACGCTGCACTTGACTCCCAAGGTGCTCCAAAAGCATGGCGACCAGATAGTGTACTTAATTGGCCTATATCTGTTATTTCGAATTTACCACAACAAAATGACAGGTATGATATATTACATCATTATTCATTTGATTTCTGTAGAAATTATTTCATTCCATTGAGTAACCCAATTGGTGTTTTAGATGTTCTTGTGGTCTATTTGCACTCAAGTACATGCAATTATGGGATGGATCAAAGCTTGCTACTGAATTCACACAGGTGTGCTATTATTCTTTATAATGGTTTATCTTGCAATTTGCATAGAAGAAATAAATTATTGTTCAATGTATACTTATGTATGATGTATTCAACTTGGCAGGATGACATCGACTTGTTTAGGAAACAACTAGTTGGTGAGCTAATCTTTTCAGAGCACAATGAGATGAAGAATATTCAAGATGAAATTACGAAACAAAAAATATTTACAGCAGAACCAATAGAATCAGAAGAAGCACCAGCAGGAATAATCGATATTTTTAATATCTTTACTCGTAAACATCTCTCATTTAATACAACACTGGCGGTATTGAACTTGCCAGAATGACATTGACTTGTTTAGGAAACAACTAGTTGGTGAGCTGATCTTTTCAGAGCTCAATGAGATGAATAATATTCAAGATGAAATTACGAAAAAAAAAATATTTACAGCAGAACAATCACAGGCAAGAATAAATGATGTTTTTTGGGAACAATTTTTCACAAAAAATCCCATGGACTGAATTTGAATCTTATTGTGTGAGTCTCTTTTCATTTTTTAGTTATGAATGCTTTATTTGAAGTCCATTATTCGTCAACCTAATAAATATACTCTAAATTCTATTTTGTACTTAATTGCTCTAAGTGAAATAACTTTGGTTTACTTATAAAATGAAAATATTTTGAAATCAGTTATTTAATTTTAATTTATAGAGGTGGAAGCATTATTAATAAACTAATTCCGCCTATTACTGAGTGAAGGCATTATTAACAAAAAAATAGACACAATATTAGAAAATATTATAAGAAATTTAACAGCATACATTACAATTATTAATTATATAAGAAATTTAAAAGATGAAGGTATTATTTCCATTCATTACAATTTACAAAGAAGAAAACAAAAAGAGTTTGTGCAAAAATGCCCATACAATTCTAATTCCTTTCACCAAAAATAATAAATAGAGCAACGGATGAAAGCCCAATACTTTATTTGCAATGATATATAATTCCATTACTTTAAGCCCACCGATTCAAGTCTCAAGTCTCAATTTTGTGTTAATAGAGGTACATTTTTCTTTTATATATTTCCGGATTGTGTTAAAATAAAATCAATTCCAGTCTCAGTTTGAGTTTGAGTCCCGATTAGAGGATTTAAGAAAACATTAATTCTATTTCCAAAATTAGAAATTTGTAATTCTCCAAAAAAAAAAAAAAAAATACAAACCAAAAGTCAGAGCAAAATATGCAGGAATTTACATTTCAATGTCAAAAGCCAAATATTTTTTTTCTTTCTTTGTTTCTTGCTTTCTTTCTTTGTCCTAGGTAAAAGGTTGACAATTAGGAAGTCGCTATGTTCAAGGATGTTCATTAGTTACAGTTCAGTTAAAAATTGTCACACCCCAAGACAACCCGCCACGTATTTACACATAAGGCGTGTGCGTATCACATACATTATCAATAATAAATACTCATGTAAAATTTTAAAGTCAAACCAAGTTTTTTAAGACCACAAATAGTTCAAGTACATAACATACATTCAACATGAGATCAAGACAAACATGACAAACAAACCGATAATTGCCATGTCAGTCAATATATCCACTTTCAAAAAGAGAATTTAAAGTTTAACTAAAAATAAAATAAAAGATATATGAGCCATCTACTCGTTGTCCACCCGATTTGCATCCCTCCTATTTGTGCTCCCTGTCGGCCTCATCATTTCCTGGAACCCACATAAGAGTGGAACGGGGGAAAGTTCGAACAGTCTCTCAGTACGGAATTTAGTTATAGTCCCGAAGTTTGTCAAATTAACTTTTTAATACAAACAAGATATCAAAATTATATCCTCACATGCAATCTTACTAGTGCCTATTTAAAATACACACACTTCTTTAATTATCTTTCAAGTTTTTAACTACCTCACCAGGGGGACTCAAACCCCACTAGATCTTGGTCATGCCACTAGACGGGGACTCGAACCACCACTAGATCTTCTTTGCCTCATTAGGGGGACTCGAACCACCCCAGCTATTGGCGTCTCACTAGGGGGACTCAAACTACCACTAGTTCAACTATCTCACTCAACGGGGACTCGAACCACCGCAAGATGTTGACCCGTGACGGGAAGTCCAACCAACGCCACGTTAACGAGGGGTCCAGTCGGATACTAGACCCAATGTATACATTCTAACATGTGTTCAACGCACATTGACTCCTTTCCTTTAACTTATCCATTTCATTCCACGTTCATTTCATTTAATCACACAAAGGTCATACTCAACACAACACATCCTATAAGTCCGTTGATCAAATGAATATTCTTATCCTAATATTTTCTAAGCAAAGCCAAAGGGATCGTTTGATTCAACATGCACAATTCTATAAATAAATAAATGCCAACAAAATGATAAGTTAACAATTTGACAATGTCCAGAAAACCCGTACCTGTTGTCGTGGGGGTAGTTCACTCCTACCTCTACTTTACTTCTTGCTTCATAACTCGGACCTAGACCATGTAACATGGTTTCTAAATTAATATTTATATATATATATTTTTATTTAGACAAGTCTGTTGCCGAACTAATTTTTATTAGGTATAAAATCCGAATATCATTCATAAGATTTAAACATAAATATATTTGTTAATGATCAGACAAATATAATGGAAATTGTTTTTCACTAGAAATAGGATTAAATTATTGATAGGTTTTTAGAATATACTTATTTGTAATAAAAATAACTTTAGGGTTATCGGTGAATAATTCCCTAGGGTTATTGGTGAAAAATTACCATCAATTAAAATCAAGGTTCTAAATAGCGTTTATAGCGTCGTAGCGGGAAGGCTAAAAAAAAGCTATAGCGAATAGCGTCGCTATAGCGGAAGCTATTCCAAATAGCGTTTTTTTTTTACATTTCGTATATTCAATATTTGTACTAAATATCAACATTATCTAAAGTCTCATAGAACAATAAATAACACCAAAGTAATTAAGAAATTATAATATTCATATTGAACCCGTACAAAGTCCAAATTGCGGTTCAAAATATCCATAGTAATATCATAAACTATCGATTTTTCCTATTAAAAATATCTTAAGTATAATGATTCATGACATAATCTAATTTTTTTTTCTATTCAAATTTTAATTTCGGTTTGGACTTTTTTTCTATTCAAATTTCAATTTCTATTCCCAATTTCAAATTGATTTATCTGTAGCAAGTAGCAACAAATTCAATTTCGGTTTGAGATTTTTTTTATCTTTATTTAAAACCCATATAAAATGCTTAAAAAAAAAAACCCATATGGTATAGCGCAAATAGCGGACCGCTATAGCGCTGTAGCGGCCATAGCGCAAATAGTGCATTTTGATGTCATAGCGTAGCGTTTGAGGTCCAAAAACTCTATAGCGGCGCTATTTAGAACACTGATTAAAATAGAATAAATATACAACTCAATAATTTGATGCGCCTCGGTGAAAGTTTAACTTATCAGATTTGATTATTATTTAATAACTTCCGACAATTGTGACTATCAACATAATATACCGTTTTTAAGAATACTTATCATTCTAAAACAAATCGAAACTCTACACTTCATGAAATTTAAGTTCCTGACCTTTGAAATAATTACGAATTTCTACCGGTTAATAGGAGAATTTTATCAATTGATATAATAAATCCTATTAAATAATTACTGTTCATAAATTATATAACTGGATTTTTATCAAGTACTAATTATAATCTAAAGATTATATAAGAGGAAATCTTTTTTTTCAGAAATTATAAAACTTCTCAGAAATTCTTATCAAATAGATAAATATAATATAAAGATTATATAAATAAGATAAAATAGAGGAATGGTATCATCAATCGGTGAGTATAAGAGATTGTCTAATCAATTTGGCAATAATTAAACATTAAAATTAATTACGAATGAAAGAAAATTATCAAGTATAGCTATCTAACCTTTTCTCTCTTTCTTTAATCTTCTGTAAAAAAATCAATAGAGAGAGACAGGTATATACAGACTAGGGTTTTAATTATATATATAGAGAAACGGTTTTTAAATTGATAACTTACGGACCAGAGAGGCGGCAATTATTTGGAGGTTATGACTTTAATTTTAGATATTTCTTATATCATAACGTTTGATCAAATACAACCTTTGGCTGATGAACTATTGGGCTATATTGGGTTTTCAATATCTACAACGATCCGCTATATGTATATGCTATTCAAATCATGATCTATATCGAACCTATTAGTTTTCCTTTCACGGTATTTTAATTTAGGTAATTCATTAAGTCGTTAAATTAAATGAATAAACAAAAATGACATAGAACGATAAATAAATATATACACATAATTATTTATGTTGTACCTTAATTTAGTATTTCGATTTACGTGGCGTTACAAAAATTTATTTAGTTTTCAAAAATACACTTGAACTGACCGAAATAAACTTATCAATCAAATTAAAACTAAACCGAACTAAATTTTTCAGTTTGTTCGGTTGAATCGAAATAAGAAGATTAATCACAAAAAATTAAAAATAAAAATTTTTATTAATTTTTTGAATTTTTTAAGATGGATTAAAAATTTTTGTTTGGTTCAGTCTAACTGGTTTTAAACCAAACCAAGCAATATACATTATGTTATATTTTTTAATTTTTTATATGTTTTGTTCAGTCGGGGGACGAGTTTAGAATTTTCTATCGGTTCGGTCTAATTGGCTTATAAAATTCTAAACTGAACCGAAAAATAAAGCCGATTTTGAAAATGAAACGAACCGATCCATTTAGCTGAAAAATAAACATTATTTTTACAATTATTAAATATATAAGAATTATTTTTATTTGTTGATTATTATAAACCAAAAATAAACATTATTTTTATTTTCCTCAAAGAAAAATTAGAAACAAAAGAAAAAAGAAAGGCAATAAGAGAAAACTAAAAAAAATATAATAAGAATTAAAGGGAAATGGAAGCAGCCATTATGCACTGAATGGTGAGTGAGAAGAAAAGGGAAATTAAGGAGGGGAAATTGGAGATCTCCAATGCGTTTGAAATGAAGAAAAAGGGAAGAAGGGAGATATAAGGAAGCTTAATTAATTGTGGGACCCAAGACCCAGGACGCAGTCCCCTCACGTTTGTTGTTTATTTCGAATAAATATCGCGGCTCATTAGCACGGATTCACACAACAAAAACACCCGCTGAGGAATTCAGCAAAAATTTCATCTCTTCGCCGTGCACGCAGGATCAAGTATCCTCTCCAATATGTGTAAAAGATTCCATTGACTTTACGGTTTGAGATTTACTCTCAGCCACTTTTGAGATTCGGGTTAGCGCAGGGGCAGTATTATTGGACTTTGAGATTCGTGCAAAGTTAAAAAGAAAGGTCCGGATCCACTAATTCTAAAAGATTCCCTTCACACAAACCAAAGATTTGGTTCGCGTACTCCTAGCGCACCCAAGTGAATGGAACCGGCGCTCTATCTCTCTCTCTCATTTAACCTGACTCGTGGACCTCCACCTCCCTATCTCTATGACTCATGGGCCCCGTTCGCCAATGAGTTTCACTCTTCTCCGAATCAGCTTCATCTCTCTTATTTTCTCTCTGCCCCAGTTCAGTCTTTAACTTAATTTACACTGAATTAGCAAAGAAAATCGTAATGCCATCTTGTTTCCTTTATTTCACCGTTTAATGAGACAGTAGTTTTAAAAGATCAAGCACTGGTAATACAAGAGAGATGAAGTAAAACTGAGATGTGTGGCATAATCACACCACTTCAGCACTAATCTTGACAATGTTTAAAAGATTTAACCGTGGAGGCAAAAGATTGAGAGACTGAAAAGTGGATGCCTGCAGGCCAGGAGGGCTAAAGAAATGAGAATAAACCGAAAAATGTGGTAAGTTCCTCAGAAAGTGATAAATATGGAGGGCTGCCTCTACAAAATCACCAAACAGTCCCTATGCGTTTTATAGGGCTAAAGAAATGAGAATAAACCGAAAAATGTGGTAAGTTCCTCAGAAAGTGATAAATATGGAGGGCTGCCTCTACAAAATCACCAAACAGTCCCTGTGCGTTTTATAACCTCACAAATATGTTGGAAATTGTAAGAGAGGAGTTTATATAACTTTAATATCTTTTATTACTTAAGAGGAGTACAAGGTTTGGAGTACAAAGCCTTGATATATTGTCCGCTCACACATATACTGTTAGAAATGTACTAATAGGTCAGAAAATTATGGGCCATATTAATAATTAATATGGATCATGTCTTAATGGGCTAGGTCCGAATTCTTATTCTCATCTGATCTGATCTGATCTGATCAAATCAGATAACGTTTTTTGAATGAGTGCAATGAAATGGTGCGATTGAACAGGTGCATAGTATTATAAATATCATGCAGAGTTCGGTTTTGGGTGGTGTGGTTCCAGAAATTCTGTTATATACATATCAAAAAACGTAAGATAAAAAGAAAGAGAAAAGACGGGGCTGTTAATTCGGTACTAGCATACCGAATTACAGAAGTTTCTCAACCTGTTCGTGTGGATACTAATAGAGGCGTGACTGCTGGGTTGTTGCGTGAATCTGACACAAGAAGGAAAGGAGAAGATCGAAAGAGAAGAAGGCTACTGCTAGACTAGACTTGAAGTTTCCGCTACGCGTCTAGTGGTAAACTCTATTTTAATCTTGAAATTAGTTTTATACATAGATTCTAATTTTCGAGTAGTGAACAAATTAATGAATTGAATCGAATTGTTGCACTTTAACCTACCCGAAATCTCAACATATACATGTGCCACCAACTATTTATACTACTCATATGACAGCAATGGATATTTCTAGATTTAACTTCCTACTTCTACCGACTTTGCATATGTCGGTTTTGGTTCTTCATGATTATATTCTAGATTTTACAGGATATACAAATCTTCAAATTTCTAGGACGCCTATACACTACCAACTTTGATTTATAGTGTTTCTTGAACAATCCAAAAGTAGTATTTGGGCCTTGGGCCTTCTCGGTGCTGTGAAATTTAACAAAATAAACCCTCATAGCTTGCTGCTGTTTTTTTTGCAGCCCTTGAGTCCACAACGGCACAACCACAAATCAGCGCAATCTTTGCAAAATTCCTTAAAACTCCCTTGGCGGCTATATTACTCCGATACTTCATATTGGACTCTGTACCCGTGTCGGATACGTATCAGATACGGATACGTGACCGATACAGCACCGATACGTATATGATACGCCAGCTGGCGTATCGGACGTCGTGGCGTATCCTCAACCAACTGATACGGTCCCGATACGCATTGAAACGCACTGATACGGCTCTTGGTGTCTGGACACGCCCCCAATACAGGTCTGCTCCGTGCACCGCGCATAGACCCAAAGCTAAAAAAACTTTTTTTGTGCCAAGCAAGAATCGAAGCCACGTTAGATGCTCAACAACATGCAGCTTTACCACCACAACCACTCATCTTTCTTGTTAGAATAGAGTAGGTTAAATATTTAATGTTATCATTGTGTTATTATACCCATATTTTTTATATTTAATTTATATGATACTTAATAATATAATTAAATAATAAAATATATATATATATTTATTTATATATATATTTATATTTATATATATATATATATATATAGAGGGATGCTTAGTTGGACATAAGGACCTATTTGTAAAATGAGTACTATTTTCATTTTCAAAGTTCAAACCGTCGATCCGACCATTCAACATTATCTCCAAATTAAAATGTACTTGGAGGTCAAATTTTATATTTTTTTGAATTTTTTTACTATTTATTAAGTATTTTACAAATTCAATGGTTTGAATTTGATTAGTTTTTGTAAAATACTTAATAAATAGTAAAAAAATTCAAAAAAATGTAAAATTTGACCTCCAAGTACATTTTAATATGGAGATAATGTTGAATGGTCGGATCGACTGTTTGAACTTTGAAAATGAAAATAGAACTCATTTTACAAATAGGTCCTTATGTCCACTAAAGCAAATGACATATATATATATATATGAGTAGAACTAGGGTGCTCCTAAGCTCACGAAGCCCTTCGTGAGCACGACTCTAAAACCTATCGAATTGACTTCAAACGACATTTTCAAACCGTTAGATGTTCAATCTATATTAAAATGTGCTTGGAGACCAAATTTTACATTTTTTGGAATTTTTTTACTATTTATTAAGATGGTTTGAAAATCGCTGTTTTTATTAAAATTCTGCACCATTGAAAAACAGCGATTTTCAAACCATTTTAATAAATAGTAAAAAATTTCCAAAAAATGTACAATTTGGTCTCCAAGCACATTTTAATATAGATTGAACATCTAACGGTTTGGAAATGTCGTTTAAAGTCAATTCGATAGGTTTTAGAGTCGCGCTCACGGAAGGGCTTGGTGAGCTTAGGAGCACCCTAGTTCTACTCATATATATATATATAGAATTTTGCTATTGTACTTCGCGAAGTAAAGGCAATGTTTTACTTCACGCTCATATTTCCATTTTCAAAATTCAAAATGTCGATCTGAACCGTTCAAGTTGTTCTCCATATTGAAATGTGCTCATATGGAAATTGGTTGACCATTAGTATGGATTTTATAACTGGTTTACCCAAGTCAGAAGGGAAGGAGGGCGGTCATAATTGAGAAATTTACAAAGTATGGCCTTTTCATACCCATTAAACTACCCTACAAAGCCACAGAAGTAGCTCAACTGTTCTTAGAAAATGTCTACAAGCTGAAGGGGCTGCCAACCAAGTTCATTACAGATAGAGACCCAGTTTTGACCAGCATTTTTTGGAAGGAGCCGTTCTCGAAGCTGTGCAAATATCTGAACTCGGTGTTCTCCTCTCTCGGTTGAAGCAAAGCAGCATAGAAATTGGTCGATTTTCATACTGGTACCGAATTTTATACTGGTACCGAATTAACCTAAAGCAAGCCAAAGCCAGAGAAAACAGAAGCCAAAAATTGGCTTGAAAATGCATAAATAAAATTTTGGAAAAAAAAGACTACCTGTAGAGAGTTTCGGAGGAGATTTAAAGGAGAGATGTGATGGCAAGTGGGTCTGGCACCGAGAGAGGAGAGGAGCGGGAGAGGATTTTCTTGGCGCGATTTAGGTTTAGGTCTGAGCGATGGGGAATACGCGTGAGTGAGAGAGGTGCGACGTGGAGGCGAATTGGTAGGCGAAGATGAGGCGGAGCGGGGGGATCAACGACTAGGGTTTTGGCAGGTTCGCTGCGCCCGCGCGAGAGAGAGGAGAGCGGAGTAAAAAGAAAGAAGAAGTCGCTGGGAGAGAGGGGATGGGAGTTTACTGGACGGGTCCAGTAATTGGAGAGGCGAAATTTCTAATTTCAGCGACAAATTTTGAATCCGATCAGATTGATCTGCACAATTTTTAAAGCAGATCCAATGGACTGTAATGGGAAGTAAAAGAGCCTGTTTAATTCCCAAAGCATGGTAGCCTATCTCATATATATATATATATATATATATAGAATTTTGCTATTGTACTTCGCGAAGTAAAGACAATGTTTTACTTCACGCTCATATTTCCATTTTCAAAATTCAAAATGTCGATCTGAACCGTTCAAGTTGTTCTCCATATTGAAATGTGCTTGGAGATCAAATTTTACATTTTTTGGAATTTTTTTTACTATTTATTAAGCCACTTTGAAAATCGCTGATCCATTGGTCCAGAATTTTTTACTGTTTTTTACTGTTCACAATGAATCAGCGATTTTTTTTGAAAATCCTATAGAAGTTCATGAAACTCAACCCAAAAACATGAAACTCAACCCAAAAACATGAAACTCAAGAAGTCCCCGTATTCATGCAACATAGCTTGGTGGTTTTCTGACCCACAGAGAAGTCCTATAGCCTGGAAAATTACCAAATCCACCATAGAAGTTCATGAAACTCAACCCAAAAACCAAAATTTTGTACGAAAGCCCCTGAAAGTCCTGAAAATCATAGAAATACCCTCAAAACAGATAATATTCGGATTATTAAAAAATAATTATTTGTATACCCTCAATGTAATTATACATGATGTATTCCACTTGGCAGGATGACATTGACTTGTTTAGGAAGCAGCTAGTTGGTGAGCTAATCTTTTCAGAGCTCAATGAGAAGAAGAATATTCAAGATGAAATTAAGAAAAAAAAAATTTATTTACAAAAGAACCAATAGAATTATAAGAATCAGACGAATCAGAAGAATCAGAAGAATTAGAAGAATAGCTGTATCAGAATAATTAGAAGAATCAGAAGAATTAGAAGAATTTGAAGAATCAGAAGAATTTGAAGAATTTGAAGAATCAGAATAATAGAATATCAACAAGAATTAGCGGTTCAAACCCTCCTTCAAATCATTTGGTTCGTTATACTTATTTCAATTTAAGGAATACATTATAATTTGAAAAACTTCTATATATGGCCCACACAAAAAATTTCGCGACACAATTGGGTGGAACTGTGGAACTTATTATTGTAAGGTTATGCAGGAAGTTATTCTCTTAGTACAACTTAGTACCTCCAGGGGTGCAACCCGTTTGATGTATGAGAAAAAAATGAAAAATTGCTTACTTTTTTTTTGGCAAAGGGTTAGAGAAAACATTGTAATTGCTTACATTAACGAGAATAACCAGCAAACATATGTTTAAGTAATTGCAATTTTTCTTTCAAAAAAAGAAGGATTCAAGCATTAACTTGTATCAAGATAATGAATGCTCGGATGCTAAAATATTTTTAAACCCAATAACATGGGCCTGTTACACCAATAAACTAGGCCTCAAATTAATGGACCAATAAGCAGGCTAACAGATCCTAACCCAGACTGGACCCGTCTAAAGTTGCATGAAGTTGGGTTTGCGTATGAGGTGATTATAGCAACTTGTGTGTGTAAGATCTGACCTCATTAATTAACAACTTAGATACCTAGTGGGGAATAATTGGTCGATATAATTTTGAGATCAACCTGCAAGTCGGAATCCTCTGCATTAATGCACCATTTGAGTTTAGATCTGGATAGTCGGGTCGAACCGCTGGCCCTCTACTATTTTTACCTCAATTATATTTTACCTCAATTATATTCTTTATTCCAACTTTTCGGTCGAACCGCTGGCCCTCTACTATTTTTTTAGCCATTAATTTTCGTACTATTAAACTTGACTTTTCTAATTATCTATTTTCATAAAACAAAATAAAAAATTAATAGTTTATTAATAATTCAAAGCAACAAATGTTAACATCTGAAATTTGAAACCTAAAGAAATTATAAAAAAATTTAAAATTTTAGAGGTGCAAATTTAATATTTTATTTAAACATTTAAAAAAAAAACAAAAAGAGAGAGAGTTTGGTGCCAAAATAGCTTTAGTGGTGTCTTACGTGTTTATGGTGCCTCATTTATTGCATGCCTCCATCTAACCCAACCTCTCAATCTCATACTATTCCTATTTCCTGGAACCCACTTATTCTACAAATAACATGTCGGTTACAATTCCAATTCCAATTCCAATTTCGACCTAAAAAAAACTAAAAAAGAAAAAGAAAAAAAAAAAGACGGTGCTACTTTGTATTTTGGGCGACGCCATCCGATTCGCATCAAGATTCGCACCAAAAAATTTATGAATCCAGCTGATAAAAAATTAATAAAATAAAATAAAATAACACTATGTTATTTTAAAAATAATACACAGTGATCGCCACTGATTTTACTCGGTTTTTTTTATATAATTCACATTCTAAATTTATTTATTTCTTTAATTAAAATTCACTAATTAACTTTTTAACAAAGTAATTTTCATACTAGTGAAACAACTTTTTATACTAGTGATTTTCAATAATTAAATTTTAAATTATAAAATGAATTATCATTAGGAAATTGGGGTAGATCTAGCGTGTCTACAATTTGGATAAAGAACAAATTTTCGGATCCAAATCTGCTGAAATCCGAGATCGTCAACAGTAACTCTGAAATCTCTGAAATTCTGAATCCAGCCATTGAACTGTTTCGAGATGCGTACACAGAAAAATCAGCTATTTCGAGATGCGTGCACAGAAAAAGTTGGACGGCTGGATTCGTAATTTCAGAAATTTCAGGAGTACTGTTCATGGATTTCGGATTTCAGTAGATTTGAATCCCAAATTTTCTACATATTTGTAAGGTTTTAGTACTATAAATAATACGTAAAAAAAAATTGATAGACAACACAACCGTGGGCCACAAAAAATAAATCTTGCCCTTGATTGGGATTTCATAAATTTAGTTGTTTAAATTTATTTGAGAGCGTATGATCCAAGTTTTGTTTCAAATTTATTTATTTAAATTAATGAGTTCAAGTCACAGTATCCGAGTCTCCACATTTTGAGCTGTAAATTAAAAATTCAATTTTTTTTAAATGACCTCGTTTGACTTTACAATTCCTCGTTTGACTTTATATTTTATACGTATTTTTATATTTCAGATGTGTTTATATTTTTGAAGTAATATTTATATTTTATGACAATAATATTTATAATTTTGCGTTAATAAAATATTTGAAAGTAGTATTTTTGCTCATTCAATTAATGAAGATTTCAATTTAAATTTTTATGATCATTCGTAAAAAAAGTGATAAATATTTTGTATACTAGTCACTAAATTATTTTGTTATTTCAACTAAAAGCAATAATTTTGAACAACTAAATTAATTAATTAGTTACCTAACATAACTAACTCCATTTCACATTCAAACTAGAAAGCAATCAATCATTGAGAATCTCAAATTTATTTAATTAATTCCAACCTAAAATTTCGGTGCTTGCATGTAGGTCGTATTGTACCCCACCAACCGACTCTCCAACACATCCCATTTTACAACTCATTTTAAAAACAAGGCAAAAATATCCTCTTTTTTTTTTTTTTTCTAAGTTATGTCTGGGTTGTTGATTGCATGCTAGCACATATACGATATGAATACAATGATTTTGTAATTTTTTTTTTCAAAAAATTAGGTTATGTATATGAATAATATGTAGGAGTGAGATTATTGGTAATATGCATATCTCCATTCCATTATTAAGCACGTTGGGTGTCCGATCCGCCAACGGCTACGATTGAAAGATGAAATTATGGATTTAATCTCAGCCCTCTAATCACATAATATGTCTTCTTTTGAGTAAATACATATGTTTTATGTGTAGAAGTCTAAATTTAGTTAAAAACATACTCACCACACGTACTGCCACATGATACGTTACAAGTGATACTAAGAATTAAGCAAATAGAATTAACATTAAATATTTATTACCATCTCTCTCCAGCTTTAATTGGTGCATAAAAAGATTGATTTCCAATTTAGACATATAGCATATCTCATTTCCGAATTTCCTACCTCTTATTCATTTTTAGAAGGAACAAAAAAGGCATGTTATTGATTTATTCTCTAGCAGCTTTCCACATTTAATTTAATTGAATTATAACGCAAATTGTGTATACACTAATATGCAAAGAATGTTGTTGTATTAAAACAGCCATTTGTTGTTATTTTTTTATTATTATTATTTGCCTCTCTATATTAAATCTTATAATATATTCCGTTGCAACGCACGGGTACGATACTAGTTACTGATTAATCATGTTATGGATCCATATATGTATTTTCAAAGTTCAAATATGCAATTCAAAATTTTTATTCATATATGTATTTTCAAAGTTCAAACAGACAATTCAGAATATTTATTCATATATGTATTTTCAAAGTTCAAACAATCAATTCAGATGGTTCAAAATTTTAGATCAAGTGAGATTCTATCTAACAAAAAAAAAATACTAAAACAATTGAAAAAAAAATGTTAAATCTATTGTTTAAACTTTAAAATTAAAATACAGATCATTTTGTACTATATATTATCATATCCATACTCATAATGTAGTATAGAGATTATGTACATGTTTATTTTGAAGTAATTGAGATATTAGCGAGAGGGTCAATTTTTAATTTATTTTCCTTCTTACTGTTCACATGAGAAAAAAATAGGCCTTAAATTTGGATAATTATATAATGTGACACAAATTAAATTTCCCAATAATAAATCAATTTTATTGAGAGTTTAATGTTTAATCTAAATTTTAAAGTTTAATAACAAATTGGATTGGATCATCCAAAAATGAGTTTTACCAATTGAGGATACACATCTAAGTATATTTAAGACTTGTCCAACTAATATCTTGACTTATTAAGACATATAAGTGATTATAATATTCAATGTGATCAAACGTAATGTGATGGATCATATTTAGTCACATTGGTAGCATTTGACTACGTTTAACCATTTTTTTTTACTTTTATATTTGTTTAACAAAGAAAAAATAAGTAAAATTTGAAAAGTTTATAAAGAAAATGTAAAAATATGTTCGTGGTCACGTGATGTGACCACGTGCTGTGTCACATCATGACGTATCTTGTATTATTTCTTAATATGGTCATGATACACAAATAAATACAACAGGAAATACACAAATCATGACACTTAACCTATATATGCGAGTTGTGTCGTACCGTGATGAAACTATATTGTGCCGAAACGTGTTTGGTCATGCCATGACATGTCCAGTCGTTCCATAACGTATCCGGTCATAACGTAATTTTTTTTATTAATTCTTGACCGTAAAAATCCATGTGTAATTAGCTATTATTACCTTACCAAAAGACAAATAAGAAGGTAGATTACAAAAACTAGATTACAAAAACTAGTGGTGTCCCATTTTCACCCGTCCCAATTCCCAATTCCCAAATTAAGGCCAAAACAAAACCTTGGTTTCAAACCTGTCAACAGCTAACTACAACCAATCAATCCATCTCTTCTCCCTCTTCTTCTCTTTCCCTCCATTGCTACTCGAATGAGCTTGATACTGCTCCTACTAACACTACTACTAAAATGAGCTTCCTCTTCTTGCTATCAACTTTACTACTCCATCCACTTTGTTATATTTCAATTCTAGCTCTTCCAAAAAAATTCCAATAGAAACTAAGCAAAGATGACAGAGAACCATCAACGAATACTCATTGATACCGATCTCCTAATTGCAGCAAGACAAGGTGATGAATCTCGTTTTGCACGCCTTTTGGGACTTGAAGATGATACAAGTCAGATTACCATAGATACAGATAAGCGGTGCATTGCAAGAGCAAGTTATGAGCCAGACTTTTTTCTAGGAGTAACCTACACGGGTAACTCACTTCTACATCTAGTGGCTCGCTCCAACTTCTTAGATATCGCAGAAAAAATCTGGCGTAGGGAGACATCTCTTTTGGTGGCTCGTAACAAGGTGCTTGAAACTCCTTTGCACTGTGCCGCAAAGAATGGAAACTGTGAAATGGTTTCATTATTTATCGGTTTCACGAACGAGATGGGTGATGCAGACATAATGGAGAAGGTACTGAGGGCTCGAAACAAGGATGGGGAGACCGCATTACACGAGGCAGCCCGGCACAACCTTGCAGCTGTGGCAGAATTATTAATTACTGCTGATCCAGGGTTGGCAAGTGTAAGGGACGAACAAGGGATATCGCCATTTTACTTAGCGACCACATTGGGTCATCTGAATGTGGTGCACGAAATGGTACAAGGTTTTATTACAATAGAAGCAAATAGAATAGAAGTCCCTAAAGCTTCTTACGCTGGACCTGATGGGCAAACCGCACTTCATGCTGCAGTCTTGAGAAGCGAAGGTAAATAAATTAATTTCTTTTGTTAAATTCATCTCAATCACATGTTTATGAAAGACCGAAGGGACTAACAAACATTTAAATAGTTGGTCCTATATAGTCTAGAGGACTGTACAGCTAGGTTCCAAGTTTAGTCAAATAAAAATTTATTTGACAAACATATGGAGAAAAAATTAGATCGTTCCTTTAAAGTTAGATTATAGAGGCATTTTTTCTAATTTGCCTGTTTGCGGATCCCTGGAGGGAGGGGGAGGGGATGTATGTACAGTCGTATCTCATATGTCGAAAACCATATCTGATGGAACCCAAAATTAACGCTGCAGTAGAAGACCTATTGGATTATTCATGCCAGAATGCAAGCAATGAAATCTATCAAATCGACCTTGGAAACAAGCTTACATATAATTATCATAAACATAAGTGAATAACTGAATTTATAATAATATCTAATTTTTTTTTGCATTTTTTATCTCCAGAAATGACAGAAAAACTATTAAAATGGAAGCCGTTACTAGCAAAAATGCCAGATAGCAGCGGGAGTACTCCCCTTCACTTTGCTGCTTCATATGGTTATGATAAAATTGCCCAAGTATTAATGAGGGGTGATCATTCGCTAGCGTACCTCTACGACTCTAGTGGATCTTTTCCCGTGCACGTTGCTGCAAAAATGGGCCATGTTCTGGTAGTTAGAGAAATCATGAATCATTGCCTTGATTCTGATGAGCTTCTCGATGCTAATGGAAGAAACTTTGTTCATGTTGCGGCCCAAGAGGGGCGGTCCAACGTAGTTCAGTTGATTTGTCGGACTACTTCAAGGCTTAAAAGCATGAAGAATGCTAGAGACAATGATGGAAATACTCCACTCCATTTAGCTATGGAGTATAGGCGTGAATATATTCTTAACCTGCTGATGAAAGACAAGGAAGTGTCCCTAAATATAATCAACAAGAAGGGCTTAACTCTCCGGGATCAATCGGCACTTGCTACTTTTAATGACAACGCAATTTATCCGGAATTTCAGGTGAAATAATGTACTTTTAAGGGCCTACTGAATTTTCCTGTCCATAATTAAATTACTTCAAAATGATGATTCCAGCAATTTAAACTAAACCAAATGACATAGTGGCTAATGCTAAATTATGTAATTTGCTCAAATAGATCACTTTTTAATATAAAAAATGAACAGATTTCATTTCATTTGTTCAATTAACAGAGTCAATATGGAGAAGTTAAATATTGAATTTAACATTCCCTTTTATAACAAATCTAATCGATTGGATTATAATAATTAAGATCTAGACAAACATGAAGTTTGCTGGGTTCAATTTATGATTTCTTCATAGATTCTGAAGCTTATAATGATTCTAATGCCGCTCATCTTAAAATTTCTATGTCAATTATAAAGGTCCGATGAAATCAATATGGGCATATTTTTTTTTCGGTTTAGTGGACATGAACCATTCAATCATACCTAAATTTGTTAGTCTTTTGGTTTATTATTATTACTTTCTTTCTACAAAAATATTCATCACTATTTGTAAACACAGTTGCTCATTTTTTATGCCCAAATGTCTAACAATTTCTTTAAATGTATTAATTAATTTCAGAAAGTAAACTTCTGGATAGAGAAGTCCACGGAAATGTTAGGAGCTTATTATGGTGCACGGCGGTGGGACCATTTCGAAGATGAATATAATGCAAAAGAAGATGCAGAAAAGGAGAATAAAAAACTGACAAAGGCAATCCAAACCATTGCTTTAGGCTCCGTACTCATTGCTACTGCAACATTCGCTGCTGCATTTACCATGCCAGGAGGTTATCGAGCTGACGATCACCCCAAATCTGGCTCGCCTACTCTAGTACACAAATATGCTTTCAAAGCATTTCTCGTCTCAGATATTTTAGCCTTTATATTTTCCTTTCATAGTACAATGATACTCCTCTTCCGTGGAGTAACTTCATCCGAGCCTCATTTGAAGAGGCGCTTCGTGTCTACATCCCTACAGCTTATTATTTGGGCATCCAGGTGCACTGTTATATCATTTACACTTGCAATTTTTGTGGTCCTAGATCATGTCAACAAGATTCTTGGAATTTTTATTCTTATTATTGGAATTGGAATATTTCAATACGATGGACTTGGTCGAGATCAAAGATTAGCTCGGGTGATAATATCTCGAAGGAAAGGTTGGAAGAAACTGTTTCATAATAAGCTACCAGAGGCTACACTGAAGAAAGGTCAGACAGCCTGGTCCCGATATGCATGGTCCTGTATAAAATATATAACAGAATTTTTTATGCCTATTGTGCTTACGGCTGTGGTTCCCCTATTACTAGAACTTGTTTGGGATATTGGTTCATCTGTCGTTGCTCGTTTCAACCCAAAGGTTTAGTTTCATGTACCCTTTTCATATAGAAAATTGTGTTGTAATGGGAGAAAAACATGGATCATTTCCATTTCATTTTGTAATCTTGATCTGAACTTCATGCTTTATAAATTAGTCAAATTTGTGTTTCCGCACCATCATTGGTCGCATAATATTCATTTACCCCTGTAAAAGTATTTCTTGTAATAATGGAATTTCTAATATGTCTAGTAAATGAGATGAAATTTTAGTCAAATGTATATGTTCTTTTTACGTATAAATAGAGATAAATTGTAAAAATGAAGAAAAGTTGATTTTTTTTCCCCGAAGAAAACAAAGAAGTTGAGATTCCCATGCACATCTCATCACGCTTCCAACTCAAAAGTATCCCTAAACTGTTCTCTCTGTTAGTTGCCTCATTTGAGTCTGAGCTTAGAGTAAACAAATTTACTGCTATCATGTGATGCGTTTTTCTTGAGAAGCTTGTGTAAGAGAAGAAACACGCACTAAATTATTTCATCTGCTGCAGGTAACAGTACATATTGCACACTTCAGTTAACATGAGCCTTCCCTATAAGGCTATAATTTGTAAGTGTAACTTTCTGTATAAGTCTTTATTGCAAAAGTGTGAACTTGCTGCCAGAACAAGAGGCCACAAAATTCAGTCCGATGTCCAGTCGGAGCTGTCCGATTTGTATCAAGATTTGATATTGTTACGCACGAATCGTGGCATTGCCTGAGCGAATTTTGATGCTAATCAGACGGTTCTGACCGAGCATCGATGCCCATTGGACCACCCCCACTTTCCTAAAACTGGCCACAAGAAGAAAGAGCACCTGCTGGAGAGCCTAACGCAACTGGCATATAATGCTTGGGGTTTTGCTTCTTAGTTCAAGAATAAAATAAAATAATGAAAAAATAATTATCAAGGAGATGATAAAGACTCCAAGTTTTCACCAGACGTGAGACTTGAGAAGGCCATTTTGAAATTGAATTTGGCGACATTCAATAGGACGGAGCCTCTATGTGACTTTTTGTCGAACAGGTGGTGGACAGTGTGGGGGGACCCAGGGCGGCAACATATTACATTGAACGAGTTGAAGGGTTGCTATGTTTTGAAAAGTTTGATTAGATGGCCTTAGCAGCCTTGACTTCGTCAAATCAATGAAACGAAGAGGTGTTTACCTGCAAAAAAGGGGACCCACAATCTATCATGGCTAGGGCGCGAATCATGCAGGTAAGTGACACAACACATGGAACGCGGCAGGCAGGGGCAAAATATTTTGATTTTGTGGGTGGTTAAGTACAATCTGAAAGTCATAACAAACAATGCATGAATTGACATCTCAATATCAAAAGCTAAATGTTTTGTTTCTCTTTTTAGGCGACAAGGTAGTCACTATGTTTACCTTTTTTAGGCGACAAGGTAATTGTCGCATTTATGTACAATACCATAAAGGCCCATACAATTTTAATTCCGTTCACCAAAATTAATGAATAGAGCAACACAGAAAAGCCCAATACTTTATTTAGCCCACTGATCAATTCTATACAGACCATATTGTGTTGAGTGATTTTCTGCCTATTTAAAAAATAGTAAAAAAATTCAAAAAAATATAAAATTTGATTTGCAAGTACATATTCATTTTATAATCATGTTGAACGGTTCGGATCGACCGTTAGGATTTTGAAAACTCAAATATTGAGCCGTAGCACGGACCAATCCATGTTATGCATAGTACCGTAGCCTCACTCTATTGTGTTAATACCAAGGTTCTAAATAGCGTTTATAGCGTCATAGCGGGAAGGCTACAAAAAAAAGCTATACCGAATAGCGTCACTATAGCGGAAGCTATGCCACATAGCGTTTTTTTTTTTTTTAACATTCCGTATATTCAATATTTGAACTAAATATCAACATTATCTAAAGTCTCATAGAATAATAAATAACACCAAAGTAATTAAGAAATTATAATATTCATATTGAACCCGTACAAAGTCCAAATTACGGTTCAAAATATCCATAGTAATATCATAAACTATCAATTTTTTCTATTAAAAAATATCTTAAGCATCATGATTCATGACATAATATTTTTTTTTCTATTCAAAATTCAATTTCGGTTTGGACTTTTTTTCTATTAAAATTTCAATTTATATTCCCAATTTCAAATTGATTTATCTGTAGCAAGTAGCAACAAATTCAATTTCAGTTTAAGCTTTTTGGGGTCTTTATTTAAAACTCATATAAATTGCTTAAAAAAACCCATATTGTATAGCGGCCGTAGCGCAAATAGCGGACCGTTATAGCGCTATAGCGGACCACTATCACCGCTATAGCGGCCGTAGCGCAAATAGCGCATTTTGATGTCATAGCGTAGCGTTTGGGGTCCAAAAACACTATAGCGGCGCTATTTAGAACACTGGTTAATACTTAGGTGCATTTTTCTTTGTATATATATAATTCCGCTGATATAGACTAATACTGTAGCTGAGCCGAAATTTCTACAGTCCATGTCCTGAACTAATTCGGTCCGAGGGTGAAATGTATGGGATCCTTTAGGACCTGTTCGGCTGCTTTCTAATTTTTACTGTTCATGTGGGAAAAAAAAAATTCAGTCTGACGTGAACAGTAAAAATCAGTTCAAAATTTTTTTTTCCCATGCCCATTCTCCAGCCCACTGTCCTGCCGAACAGGCCCTTAATATGTGTGCAGATTATGATTTGACGGTTCAGATCTAAACACAAATATTTTGTTATGAATTCAATTTTCTTCCTAAATCTACTCAAATAAAATCAATTGCAGTCTCAGTTTGAGTACCGATCAGAGGATTTAAGAAAGCGTCAATTCTATTTCTTGTTTTAAAGAGAAAAAAACATCAATTTCGATCACACCCGTAAACTCATTAGTGGTCAATGTGTCACAATCGCGTCAGTTTGTATCCTCTACGGTATCGCACTCTGTCTAATGAGTTGAGATTAACTCTCAGCCGAATGATTAGAGTTCTCAGTTCGGTGTCTATTTACACATGGGGGATATTCGCCCACAATTAAAAACCAGTCTAAATTTAGTAATTATACGTGCAGTATCGGGGTGATCCAAATTCCAATCTCGTCACAACAATTTCTTAATAAGGGAGAAAAAGGAAGTTTAACACCACCATTTTGCAGAAGTAAAATATTTTTGTCTAAAAATTTAACTTGTGATTTCAATTTTTTTTAGCCAAAAGGTTCAAAATTTTAAATATTATAAATAATAGTTTCATTTCAAATCAATGGTGGTGGAAAATGTGTGACCCTCAATACTCTGGATTGTGGAAACAAATGGTTCAGATTAAATATACTATTTCCACTCCCCGTTCACAAATGTCACACTTTTGGAGGGTAATTTCTAGCCTGCACTATATAGGACAGATGAGTCGTTCTTTTCAGATTGGGGATGGGAAAAATGTCCAGTTTTGGCTTGATAATTGGCACTCCGATTGCCCGTTATCGATTCAATATCCCCAACTATATGATATTTGTTCTACTCCCTTTATATGTGTACAGGAGGTGATCGAATCTCAAGGGTCCTTGTTGAGGTTTCGCAGGACACTTTCTGGTCTCCTTCGTGCTGAATGGCAGGAAATTTTAACCATTATCGGTTCCTATTCTCTCAATCCCACTCCTGATCGCCCTTTATGGCGATGGGATACTAAGTCTCAGTTTACTACTGCTTCTTTATATCGGTTCCTCTCTTTTCGAGGGGTTCTTGTACCATATGCTGAATTGTGGTGGCACATTCCTATTCCTTTCAAAGTTCGGATTTTTATGTGGTTATTACTCCAAAATAAAGTGCTTACTAAATCTGTGTTGTCCAAAAAGAGATGGCAGGGTGATACCACTTGTTTGTTTTGCAATACGGCCGAAGAATCCGCTTTACATTTATTTCTCAAATGCCCCTATATTTCTCATATTTGGTTCTGGATGGGTCGATTCCAGAATTTTTTCGGTGATTGGACATCCTTAGAAAATATTCAGTTATATGCTATGTCTCTGCCTCTCAAACACCGAGAGGCTATGTTAATGGTGGTTAGTGCCATGTGTTGGTGTATTTGGAAGACTCGGAACTCTATCTGTTTTGATAATTCTCCTATACCTTCGGTTCGAAGTATGATTTTACTAATTCAATCTTTGGTGACCTATTGGGCAGGTGCAAAAAGGTGTCACATACAACAGTATACACACTCCTGGATGCCTGAGGATATAGATATGGTGCCTCTCCAGTCCCTTTCACCTATGCCAGCCCTTGAGATGCATGCTGCTAATGCATGGACTCAGGCCCCGGTCTTGCTGGCAGAATGAATGCACCCCATGATTCCAAACTTACCTTTATAGTTCTCTGTGTTGGCTGTTGTTGCCTGGATTTGATCTGGTGCTGTAATAAATGTTTGCCTGGGAGATTGGCTCTCTGACTTGGTTTATTTGGCTGGTTGGCTGTATAGGCCCCGGTTTTTGTTTTGGGTTTTTAGGTCCGGATGTAATTGAGTTTGCCTAATGGTCAATGATGAAATACCTCAAAGACAGAAATCTAGATACTGCTTCTTGCTCCGGCTCGAAGTTCAGTATCTGATTAAGGATGTCGGGTGTGCTGCTGAGACCGTGCAAGGCTTTGGGTTTTAATTGGGTAGTTTACAATTCGGTTTGTTTTTTTTTGATTAAGACTTTTGTATTGTTCTCTTTTATCTAATGGACGGGCTTTAAGCCTATTTTTCAAAAAAAAATACTGTGAATCTGTGATCTGTGCTTTCCCCAATGGACAAGTTTTTGGGATTTTGTGGGAAAAAGCTAGAACAAAGCACCTGGCATGGTTGTCAAATTGCACGGAGGATTCCTTTGCTATTTTCATATTTTGATTTTGTGGTTGGTTAAATACAAACCAAAAGTCAGAACAAAATTTGCATGAATTGACATCTCAATATCAAAAGCTAAATCTTTCTTTCTTTTTTCTGTTACTTTCTCAGTCCCGGGAAAAAGGCGACAAGGAAGTCACTATGTTCACCTTTTTAAAGACTATATTAGCCCTCTAACCAAACTTTTATAGTTACTTGAAATGCCCCCTTTTTAGGAAACAAACTCATTATTTTGACCAATTTTTAATCTATAACATCTAAAAATAAATAAATTGTCATTGACAACAGTTCATCCATAAATGATATCAATGACAAAGTTTAAATTCTAAATTAAATATTACTTTGAAAAATTGATGTAACATAGTAATGTCACAAGTTCAAATTATTATTTTTTAAATGCTACACATAGAATAAATGGACAACTTTTTTAATAGAAAAATAAAAGTTTTCAATATGTGTACTTTATATAAACTTTGCAAATTTTCGTACTATTAAACTTGATTTTTCTAATTATCTATTTTCATAAAACAAAATTAAAACTAAATATTTTATCAATAATTCAAAACAACAAATTTTAACATCTGAAATTTGAAACTTGAAGAAATTAAAATTTTAGAGGTGCAAATTTAATATTTTATTTAAACATTTAAAAAAAACAGAGAGAGAGAGAGAGAGTTTGGTGCCAAAATAGCTTTAGTGGTGTCTTACGTGTCTATGGTGCCTCATTTATTGCATGCCTCCATCTAACCCAACCTCTCAATCTCATCTTATTCCTGGAACCCACTTATTCTACAGATAACATGTCGGTTGTCTCCATTAGTAAGGAAAGAGAACACGACATTCGTATGTTTAAGTTCTCTAATACTTTCCCATCAAACAGTGTGTTCCTTTCTGACACCCGCTGTAGGTCTTAATACATGACCTAACTACTTGCTGTGGCCATCACCGTAAAACTGTACCATGCATATCCAAATTGAGACCGGCTGTTGATTTTATTAGGTTCTGAGGAGAAGGATTTATGCGGAACAGTATCAATTTATTTCTGTGAAAGTTTTATTTTTATTGTATTGAATCTCTATATCACACTTTACAAGTTCTCTACTGTGTATTTATAACCTCTATTTTTTTGTACCGTTGGTATCTATAATTCCAACGGTAATATCCTAATTTCCTAAATTACAATTTTGCCCTTTTTCTATTTTACACTTTTAACCCTCTATATTTGTTTTATTCTCAACACCGGCCATAATGACTAAAATATCAGTTTAAAACATAATACAAATAAGTTGATGGGAAGTAAGTCTAAAAAATCAGTTTTAACTTGTCATGATCAAATCCTTGTCAATTAACCACATTCTCCTGTTGGAAAATCAGATTCCTTTCTATGTGAATTTAGATATTGTATGACCTTCTCACATTCTATGATCATATTCCAACCGATCGAAGAGAGTACGTCGGCATGTACTCCAGTTGTTTCCAGAATAAATACTCTAAAAGAAATGATTTCACAGTACTTATTTGAAGGGAAGGAGGCAAGGGGTCTGGTCGTTGACCTCGATGAGATCAAACACATTATACACCTATATCACCTCTATATGTGTCCATACAGCGCCATGACGAACTCACCGCAAGAATATGCAGAATACAGGGATTATTAAAACTGATAAAGCTTGTGTTTGTTTTCCACACTTGTTTATGAACCTCAACTTCGAAAGAACCAATTCGAATAATGGGAGGTCCCCTCGAACAATTCCATCTGCTACTAAGCTTTGTGTCCTTTAAGAAGTGGCATGAATATCCCGGTAGAAGAGACATGAATATCAACTTCCAGAATGGCATGCCTATATCTCGGTAGAAGAGACATGAATATCCCGCCTGTTGAACCTTGTGTCCTTTAAGCAGTGCACTACCAATGTCAACATGTACCTGACGAGCTACGCGTGCTTCATGGGCAAACTATTTAAAACAACAAGAGATGTCACCCTGTGACATTGAAGCTAATAAAATTTATAAATTCAATTTCCTAAACGAGTCGGATTGCAAGAGCATAATCATATCAGCAGTATAAACGGGGTGTTGATCCACAGAAAATTAATGTTTAGGATTGAAACAGTTATATCTCAACCTTTCAAAAGGTTAGACAAAATCTGTAATTTTCGAGTTGTTGGTTGATTTTAAGATTTGGCGAAAAATTTAAAGTCAAGTAATTAGAAATAATTAGATGATAGTGTGAATTCCTAAGATTTTGGCTTACCATTGCTACTCAATCCATTTTAATAAATTCTTACTCATTATTTGGTGTTAAGATATTGTTAAAAGGTTTCTAATTCAATTTAGCAAATATTTGCTCTGGTATAATTGCTCTATCTAAGAAGGGGTTAGGTTAAGACTTGTCTTGGTAGATGCAAAGGGTTCTATGATTAGCCCAAAAATATCTAGACAATTTAGAAGCCAATGTTTATTAATTGAAGCTTGAATTATTCACATTGGAAGAGCAAGCCTTTTTAATAATGCTCTCCGTATGAGAGGTCACAGATTCGAAACCCAAAAGAGGCAATCTTTTATGAATATTAAATAGTTGGGTAGCTTGACTTGCCAAAAAAATTTGTCAGATATAAACGAAAATTTCAATTATGTATTTTATTAATACTGACCACTTGTGATAACGTGGTATGCGTCTGTCGTTAATTTTTCTTGTGCGACAGATACTGCTTTTAATTTAAAATTGGATGTACTTACAGATTTTGCTCTCGACGGATAATGTTGAGCAGTTTGAATTGACTGTTTGAAGTTTTGATAATGGAGATACAAGAATTTGAAGCATGATTGGAACAGGAAAACAATGGGCATTTTAATCCTACTTATAATATAAGATGTTTTCCTGGATTAGTTAATTAATATTTATTGGGTGGACCCAGAAATCGTTTCAAATTTGTTCAGCAATAAAAATTCGGTGATGTTGTGAATTCCGTAGAAATATTCAAAACTGTAGAAACTATATCTTTTAAGAATTATGCATACAATTCGTTATTTTTTTTATATCTCATATAATGATATAACATTACAGAATTCAAATACTTGAGTATTTTGACCAAAGCAAGGAGACAAATAATAATTTATTTATAATATTCAAACAGGTTTGCTATTATTCTTTGTATATAATGGTTTATCTTGCAATTTGCATATAAGAAATAAATTAATGTTCAATGTACTTTATATGACGGAACATGACAGGATGACATTCACCTGTTTAGGAAACAGGTAGTTGGTGAACTAATCTTTTGAGAGCTCAATGAGATGAAGGATATTCAGGATGAAATTCAGAAAACAAAATTATTTAAATTATAAGATGCATGGTAAACCGCTCATCTAATGTTTTTGACCACCATTAAAACACCTCTTACATATGATTGATTTTCACTTCGTCGGATATTGATGAAAAAATAGAAAGAAATCAACTAAAAAGATAGAAGAAAAAAATGAAAGAACAATGAAAAAAAGAAAAACAGAAAGTGGAGAATGGGAAAGAAATAGTTTCATAAAAAGTTTTTGATATTGATCAACACCCGATTTCATGTCCAATTGAAATTCCGACTACGTCACGTTGATTTTGAATAGTCGTTGCACTTCAATTTATAATTCTAGATTGATCGCTATCAGGTAACCAGACTTCTCTATAATCTGTGTTTTCGATTTGTATAGTTGAATTGGATTTTGAATTGGGTATTTGATTATGAGGCATATTTAACGGGATAACGGGTATGAGCTTCGAATTTTATTTGTGAAATGATATGATTATGTGTTCTGAGAATTTGAGAAATGATATGATTGTTTATAATAAAATGATATAGATATTGGGTGACTTGTTTTATTGATAACACAGACCTAGGTGATATTGCCGGTTAAATATGCACGCATAATTTGATTTGAAATTCTTTGGATTAATCCAGTTTGTTTAAATGGTTGTTTAATTAAGCTAATTATAAAGAAGCGCGTCATTAAATAACCGGTTACTAAATTTTATAGCTGGCTCTGTATTGTTTCTATATATTATTGTTGTTGCGACGTAGATCAACGGAACAAAGAATGGATGAAAGATGCCTCTCATGTTGCGATCTCGGATCCGACAGCGGGGTCGTGACAAAAATATGCTTGAATTGACATCTTAATGTCAAAAGCCAAATGTTTCTTTGCTTTGGTTCTTGCTTTCTTTCTCTGTTCTGGGTAAAAAGGTGACAATAAGGAAATCGCTATGTTTAGGTTGAATCGAGATAACAAGATTAATTATAAAAATAAATATTTTTATTAATTTTTTTAAGACAGATTAAAAATTTTATTTTGTTCAATCTAACCTATTTTAAACCGATTCAAGCAATATACATTATGTTCTAATCATTGAATTTTTTTTATAAAAAAATCGGTTAGAGAACGAGTTAAAAAATTTCGATCGGTTCAGTCTAACCGGTTTTAAAAAATTCTAAACTGAACCGAACTGAATAATTAAGCTGATTTTAAAAATGAAACAAGTCGATCCATATAACCAGAAAAACCGAACTGTTTAGTCTGAACTCTCTCGATTATGTTTAAAACCGATTAAACTGGACCGATGAACACCCATAACTATGTTCACCTTTTTTTAATACCTTCGCCCAGCTTCAAAAGAGTAGGGCGGTCGCTAGGGCTGTTTTCTCAGGGCCTCGTTTTGGAGTCAAGGGCAAAGCGTTGGCGGAGAGTGACCCGGACCTCAATCAAGGCCGAGCAGGTGAGTCGCAAGGATAGGGCTAGGCATCATGAATAGTTGGCTTTCTTCTCAAATTAATGTAGTTACTTAAAATGTCCCATTTTGAAAAGAAAAAAACAAACTCTTTATTTTTTGGCTAATTTTATACATTCAAAAAATAAATTTAAACAAATAATATTAAATCTGTAAATTGTGGGATCCTGCAGGACGCAGTCCAAAAATAAAGGGAAATGGATGTAACCATTATGAACTAACAGAAGGAATTGTTTTTATTTGTTGATTATTATAAACCAAAAAAAAAAACATTAGTTTTATTTTCGTCAAAAAAAAGAAACAAAAGAAAAGAAAGGCAATAAGAGAAAAAACTAATAAAAATATATAATAAGAATAAAGGGAAACAAAACTAGCCATTATGCACTGAATGGTGAGTGAGAAAAAAAAGGAAATTAGGGAGGGGAAATTGGAGATCTCCATTGCGTTTGAAATGAAGAAAAAGGGAAGAAGGGAGATATTAGGGAAATTAATCAATGCTTAATTTTGGGACCCAGAACCCAGGACGCAGTCCCTCACGTTTGTTGTTTATTTTGAATAATAAGGAGAAATTTAATCTATAAGCAGACCCAGGGAAATTTAATCTATGAACTGTATCTTTATCACAAAAGTAAACATTATTAGTTGTTTAATTAGTGGCATTTTTTTTTCTGTAACTTCTTTGAAATTGTCAATCCGATCATAAACTAAAGTGAATAGGCCCAGTACAATGGAAGGACCAAAGAACAGGTATGGAAAAATTATACCTATAATATTCTGAGGTGAACATATACAAGACACCTTATGAGTCATTTTAGTAACTCATGGAACAATGAAATTCAATATTATAAGCTGTCTTTAAGAGCACAACAATACTTATTACAGTCCCAATGCATTAGACGGTGGCTTACTAATTTGGATAAGTTTTGTATACTTGCAAGTTGTGCGTTTCAAATGGACAAATCTGAAAAGTTGCAACATCTCAAGTATATATATACTCAAAAGAGGGGTGGATTTCCAGCAAATGGCATAGGTCCAGTGGTCGGTCGACCGGTCAAGGAGGGACTGGAGACGGCCTTTGGAGGGTTTCTTCTTCTACGAATCCCGGCTGCAGCCCTACGCTTGGCATTGGCATTGAGATTGAGATTGAGGAGTGGTTATCACAAGTATTCATGTTTTGAGTCGACTTGCTGTTGTTTTCATTTCACACCTGTTTCTCGGCAACTTGTTGATATTTTATTCTGGTGATTCTTGTAATTATGCTAATTGTTCTAAGTCATCATATTATTCTCAAAAATCTCTTATAAATAAAATAATTCATCTAGATATACTTTTGCTAATTCACCTGATTCTTCGGATTCTGTTGGTTCTTGTGTAAATAACTTTGTATTCTTAATTTCATCTTGAATATTCTTCATCTCATTGAGCTCTGAAAAGATTAGCTCACCAACTAGTTGTTTCCTAAACAAGTCAATGTCATTCTGCCAAGTTGAATACATCATATATATATATAAGTACATTGAACAATAAATTTATTTCTTCTATGCAAATTGCAAGATAAATCATTATTAAGAATAATAGCACACCTGTGTGAATTCAGTAGCAAGCTTGGATCCATCCCATAATTGCATGTACTTGAGTACAAATAGACCACAAGATGACAAGTTTAGAATAAATTTGTATTCTGTTTTCTTAACTTTTACAAGATACAATACAATCTTATATACAGAACATTTCTCAGAGAAAGGAAATAAACGAAATCAGAAACATATTTTAAATAAAAGGAAACAAAATATTCAGGATATGGGCTAGCTGTACCACTGATGTATATCAGCTGGTAACCAGCTGTAATACTCCCCCTCAAGCAGGTGAGTGCAGTGCCACCACACCTAGCTTGCCTACAAGAAACTGAAATTGAGCTTTGCCCAATGCCTTAGTAAATATATCTGCCAATTGCTGCGATGTCGGCACATGTGCTGTAGCAATATCTCCCATTTGAATTTTCTCTCGAATTAGATGGCAATCCAATTCAATGTGCTTCGTACGCTCATGAAACACTGGATTGGAAGCTATGTGTAGGGCAGCTTGATTATCACAGTAAAGCTGCATCGGTCCTGAGCGAGGAACTTCAAGTTCATCAAAAAGATAGCGACACCAAGTTAATTCACAAGCTGCATTCGCCATTGAGCGATATTCAGCTTCAGCCGATGAGCGTGAAACGACATTTTGTCTTTTTGTGCGCCATGAAACAGGACTTGCCCCAAGAAAAGTAACATAACCACTGGTGGACCGTCGGGTCGTCGGGCAACTTGCCCAATCTGAGTCACAATAGGCCTTAATAGATAAAGAAGAAGAATGCGAGAGTAAAATTCCATGGCCAGGTGAACTTTTCAGATACCGAAGAACTCGGTGTGCTGCTTCTTGATGAGGTTTGCATGGCCTTTGCATGAATTGGCTTAGGATATGAACTGAATAGGTGATATCCGGCCTGGTAATTGTCAGGTAAATGAGACGCCCAACCAAGCGTCTGTAGGCACCTGGATCCTCAAGTAACTCTCCTGTATCATGAGAAAGTTTGTGATTTTGCTCCATAGGAAAGTTACATGGCTTGACACCAATCATTCCTGCCTCACCCAAAATATCTAGCGCATATTTTCGTTGACTGAGGAACAAACCCTCAGGTGAACGGGCAACCTCAATACCAAGAAAGTACTTAAGGCGCCCTAGATCTTTAATATGGAAAGAAGAACTTAAGTACCTTTTGAGCCACTCAATGGATGCTTGATCATCACCAGCTATTACTACATCATCCACATACACGAGTACAGCCACAAAACCTGCACTAGTACGTCTCGTGAAAAGAGAGTAATCTGCTAAGGATTGTTTATATCCTACAGATTTTAGAGAAGTGGAGAACTTGTCAAACCAATTCCGTGATGCTTGTTTCAGCCCATACAATGACTTTCGCAACCTACACACCATGTTCTCCCCCTTTCGTTCAAGGCCCAATGGCATCTTCATATACACTTCTTCATGAAGATCACCATGCAAGAATACATTATTCACATCCAACTGATACAAGTGCCACCCTCGAATAGCGGCTACAGCTAGAAGGCAACGCACAGTGGTAAGTTTGGCAACAGGGGCAAAAGTTTCATGATAATCTATCCCCTCTTCTTGAGTATACCCTTTGGCCACGAGTCGAGCCTTATACCGTTCAATACTTCCATCAGAGAGATACTTGATTTTAAACACCCATTTGCACCCTATAGGACGTTTACCTAGTGGCAGAGGTTCTATAGTCCAAGTTTTGTTGAGCTCAAGAGCACTAATTTCATCAGCAATGGCTTTTCTCCAATTGGGGTTCCGGATTGCTTCCGAATAACTCTTCGGTTCAGTATTAGATGTGATACTAGATAGGAAAGTGCGATGTGCAGTTGAAAATTTGTCATAAGACAATACTGAACTTAATGCATGAGCCATACCTGACGAGTCTGAAGCTGATTGAGGTCGGTGCTGTTGGGATGGATTTGCAATGGCACTAGTACATACATAATCATCTAATTTTGTTGGTCGCTTGGTCAACCTGGAAGATTTGCGCACTTCTACAGGTATTGGTGTTGGGTGATTTTCTGTTGTTTCAGTCATATCACGAGTGGTATCTGCATTAGAGTTTTGGATGTGTAAAGGAATTGGGTCTTCGAAGGTTGTTTCATTTGAGAGGCTAGTATTTTCTGTTGGAAAATTTTGTGGTTGGCTGTTTTGAAATGGGAATGTGTTTTCATGAAATATTACATCCCTAGATACAAATATGTTATTGTTATCTAAATCATAGACACGATAACCTTTTTGTCCCAAGGGATATCCCACAAAAACACATTTTCTAGCTCGGCTGTCAAATTTATTTTTGTGTGGGTTTGTGTTCCTTGCATAACATAAGCATCCAAAAACTCTTAAGTTTTCATAACTTGGTTTAGTTTCAAAAATCATTTCATGCGGTGACTTTCCGCCAAGAACAGGTGTGGGTAATTTGTTTATCAAATATGCGGCAGTAAGTACACATTCTCCCCAAAAACTTAATGGTAATGATGCTTGAAATCTTAGTGCACGTGCAGTGTCAAGAACGTGACGGTGCTTGCGCTCGACAACTCCATTTTGTTGTGGAGTGTAGACACAAGACCTTTGATGTAAAATCCCATTTTCTTGAAATGTGGTTTGCATAGAGTTTGATAAAAATTCAGACCCATTATCAGATCTTACTGCTTTGACACTTTTATTGAATTGAGTTTGTACCATTTTAATAAAAATTTGTAAAAATTTGCAAGTTTCAGATTTAAAACGCATTAAATAGACCCAAGTACAACGTGTAAAATCATCAACAATTGTTAGAAAATAGTGTGCTCCAGAAAAAGATGGACTAGGATATGCACCCCAAATATCACAATGAATTAAATCAAAAGCACCACATGTATTAGTCAAACTTGACTTGAACAATAATCGTGTTTGTTTTGCAAGGATACAAGACTCACATGAATCAATTAAACAGACATTATTAAGAGGGTATGGTGAAGTTTTGGAAAAACTGTGTTTGGAGGGGTGACCAAGACGACGATGCCACAAATTAGAATCAATATGACTAGAAACTGCAGCAACAGCAGTTGCCTTATTGAGGTGATATAATCCATCCCGCATCTCACCGACTCCAATCAGCTTCTTCGTTGTCAGGTCCTGAAACACACAAAAAGTTGGAAAAAATATTACTGCACAGTTGAGGGATCTTGTAATTTTGCTCACTGAGAGGAGATTGAAATTAAACGAAGGGGCACACAACACATCTTTTAGTTGAATTTCTGGTGATACAAAGACATTTCCGGTGTGTGTAATTGAATTTCTTGAACCATCTGGTAGTACAACTGGTTTGTAATTTTGAGTCGAGGTAGAATTTGAAAGTGATGAAGGATTGAAAGTAAAATGATCAGATGCACCTGAGTCGATTACCCAATTAAAGTTGTCAGTTTGACAAGAGACTTTACCAGCAAAATTAGCAATAGAACCTTGCGAATCAGGATTTAAAAGAGACAGTAATTGCTTGTATTGTTGAGCAGTGAGAGGAGGCAGCAAATCCTCACTGTTTCCTTGACTTCCAGATGCCCCGAATACCTTGACAGATGCATCTGGTCCATTCCCTGCCTGCTGGCTTTTTGGTTGCTGACGTGGTGCAGAGGTCCTTCCTGTTGTTCCTTGCATCCCCGACCCTTGATTGCCTTGCCGCCGATCACCAGAAGGGTAACCAACGATCTCATAGCAACGGGGCTTGATGTGGCCAACTTTCCCACAATGATCACACACTGGTCGCGGTTTAAGTTTGCCCGTGCCTGTCCTTGTGTCACCTGATCTACTCGAGCCACTATCTCTAGCAGCAAGTACAGCACTTTCAATGCCTTGAGATGCCCGAAGTCCTAGATGCCTCTCCTCCTGTTGAATAAGAGAGTACACCTTTGCCAAGCTTGGCAATGGTTCCATGGCAATGATTTGGGTACGGATTGTGCTGAACACATCATTCAAACCCATTAAAAATTGATAAATATGTTCAGTTTGCCTTTCTCTAACTATCTCCTTCACAGAACCACAGGTGCAAGGCGGTATGTTTGAATAGGAGTTCAATTCATCCCAATTTTGTTTCAGCTTAGAGAAATATGTAGCAACACTCAACTGTTCTTGTCTAGTGTTAGCTATAGCACACCTAATTTCAAATACTCGAGGTCCATTACCTTGTGAAAACCTCTCTTCAAGCTCAGCCCAGAGTTCTTTAGCCGTGTCAATAAACACCACGCTCTCACGAAGATCCTTGCTTAGAGCGTTGATCAGCCATGAGAAGATCATGTGGTTGCCTCTCTCCCAAGCCTTCACCAAATCTGATGGTGTGCTCGGTTTTGACAAGGATCCATCAACGAAGCAGAGTTTGTTCTTTGCTCCTAATCATAGAAGGAAAAATCGGAATCGGAATCGGGATCGGCCCCAACCGATCCCGATCCGGATCGGAAAAATCGGTCGGGATCGGCCGAATCGGATCGGAAAATCGGACTTTTGATTTGTATCAATCTGTGATATAAGTGTTATATATATACAAATGAGTTATGGTATAAATCAAAAACACTTGGATGGTGTGGTGGTAACTTGCTTGGACTCCATTCCAATGATCTAGAGATCGAATCCCAGCTGCCGCAAAATTTTTTCAACTTGTTTATATTTGCGTTTCGGCAGGAATTTGACTGGAACGGGCCGGAACGGTCCGAAATTTGACTGGAACTGGCCGAAATATGGCCGAAACGGCCGAAATTGACCGAAATTTGCACTGTCCGCGTAAATCGGTCTGGAATCGGATCGGCACCGTCCGATCCCGCTCCGGAACGGCCGATTTTGCCTTCTATGCTCCTAATGCCACGGTCATGGATCTCTTCCATGTTGCATAATTGTCTCCCGTTAGTATCTGAGAGACAAGGGTAGCACCGGGGTTATCAGAGGGATGAATATAATATGGTGAAGAAGCCTCAATAACAATTGTTGTTGGCTGGTTTTCTGTGGAGGAATCATTTTCAGCCATGGATGAATAAGGATTTAAGCACAGGTTAAGTAACCTGGTGCTCTGATACCATGACAAGTTTAGAATAAATTTGTATTCTGTTTTCTTAACTTTTACAAGATACAATACAATCTTATATACAGAACATTTCTCAGAGAAAGGAAATAAACGAAATCAGAAACATATTTTAAATAAAAGGAAACAAAATATTCAGGATATGGGCTAGCTGTACCACTGATGTATATCAGCTGGTAACCAGCTGTAATAAGAACATCTAAAACACCAATAGGGAAACACAATCGAATGAAATAATTTCAACAGAAATCAAATGAAAAATGATGTAATATATCATACCCGTCTTTTTGTCATGGTAAATGCAAAATAACTGATATAGGCCAATCGTTGATCTTTGGTCGCCATGCTTGTGAAGTATCTTGGGAGTCAAGTGCAGCATCAATACACACTTGAATTCCTAATATCTGAATGGCAAAATGCAAATATGATAAACATTACATGCATGGTATAATAGCATATGTGAGCAATACTGATTTGAGAAAAGATATACCAGCTTTTTAATTGTTTCTTTATGAGTATCGCCCTCTGAGTTCAAGGAACTCAATATCTGGAATTCCTTCTTTGAAGCATTTAAAGCCCCAACAAACCAATGGTTTTGTACGTGGATTGGCAAGAACACCTACAAATTATATATGATTGTGAGTTCCAACTAGTAAGAAGTAAAAGTTGTAATGTACAGCTCATATACTAATGAAAATTACCAGTTCATTTTGAAGGAAACGATTGCCCTTCTCAATGATGTTAGACAAAGTGCGTTCACAAAGTTCCTCTCTTTTTTCCATTGACGATGCCCATAACAGCAATAGCTGACTATCGAATGTGCTAAGTCTCAAGATGTTACCTGATGTACTTCCTTGATTGTTCATGATACCAATATAGCAGTTGATAACCTGCGAAATGTATCCATTTGTAGTTAGAGAGTCAACTGATGATTGAAACTTGAGAGAGTGAACAATCAAATGTTTGCAAATATTGTACTTAGTAGCACCTTTTGCTACCATTAGGTATGAATGACAATTAGGCATTTAACTATACAGCTATCCATGATTGAATTTATGCTTAATTGGCTTCAACTGGCCCAGAATTATGCAATTGGTAAAAGCAAAAACATAACATAAATCAAGGAAATGGAAAACAGGTAACAGGGTGGATACACCGCATGTGCACTATTTGATTAATTATCCCGGCATATTCTATACCACACATTATTAATGAGAAAAAATAGAACTATTATTCCTGAGAAAAACTTACAGAGCTGATGTGACATAACACAAACGTACCTCATCATGAATCCATCTGTCAATTTCATCATCGTCAATTGGCTTGATGAGACACTGCATCTTCTCAGCAGTCAATCTGGCATCACCTATAGCTACTATTTCTTCTGATGACATCCTTCCCCTCAAACAATGCTTAAGAAAACTTACAGAGCTGATGTGACAGTCATTTGCTGCCTCTTTTTGCACACATATTCCTTGTATTAATTCATCAGAAAAAAAGGACAATAATCAACTAAACTGGATGAATAGTTATGGCATTAACGAAAAGTTTGTGTTGTTAAATAATCAACTAATCGGGATCAAATGTGGAAACCACACAATTCAAATTTTCACCGTAGGAACCCAACTATAGACCAGTTTTTTTTTTTTTTTTTTTCAAACGTCCATTATTGGTTTGTATACCACTGGCCCAGACTTAACAAATTAAATAGAGACAGAGAATTGTTCCAACCAAATGCGAAAAAGCTCTGAATCTAAATGGTAAACAGATCCTGTTCTCATTAGGGTTGGAACAGATCTTTATTTGAATAAAGATGATAATAGTTATCCAAAATAACCATCTTTTCGAAAATGGTAAGTATATAGTTATGCCCTGCACGATAAAAGTAAATGAATGATTTTTAAGTAACATTATACAAGCACAACAAGATGAAGGTTGCTTACCATTACTGCTTGCAGCTGACAGCCAATTATAAGAGCACACCAAAGCTTCCAATGTCCTTGGACCCAATTTATTCTCAAGTTTTCCGAACCTAAAAAATTTACTGTCTCCCGTAATGAAATCAGTGGAAAAAGCCGACTCGAAGGGTAGTGAAGAAACAGGGATAGCAAGAATATGACGTGCTATCCTTGAAAGAAAGGGATAATTTGATTTTTCATTCCACCATCTCAAAATATCAAAATTACCATCGCTGACCTCGACATGGTCTTCTTGCAAGTATCTATCAAGTTCTAGCATTCCCAGACGATGTTCAATTTCAAACTTAATGCAAAGATCCCCAATACATTTTTTAATTTCCTCCATGTTAGATATGTTAGATATGTGTTCCTTATAGCAACGATCCAAGTACTTCGACTTGAATCGGGGATCCAATAGAGAGGCAACTAGCAATATATTATTGCAATCTTTCAAATAACTATCTGAAATTTTCATCAAGCAATCTAAGAATTTTCCTTTATCGATAACATTATTTGTATTGAAAACAACATGTGATAGCACATCATGGATTTCAAAAACAATTTTCAAAAACAAGTTTGACGTGGGATATTGAGAGGAAGAGAGAATGGTAACTGCTTCATAAATTGGTATCAGAAGTTTGATAGCACTTTCCACTTTATTCCACTTTCTACATAAAGGGAACCTCTTATTATAACCTTTATATGCAACAAAAACATCTTTGTATGCAAGTGCATCAGATAACATGTTCAATGTAGAGTCCCACCTTCTCTCATCATCAAGTTGAAGATATGATTTTGGGGAATTAATTTTAAGGTTAATGGCAACTTGATTAATAGTATCCATCCCGTTAGGAGCTCTAGCCAAGAATATTATCATCTTCCTGATAGATCCAAATACTTGATGCAGTTCATAAAATATAAATCTCAATAGTTCACTGAAGAACCCCTGCACAATGCAATCCAACTTAATTGCCCTAACACCATAACTCATCCCATTTAAAATTTTCTCATGATCCTTACTAAATTTTTCAGTTGTAAATGCAAGTACCTTTTTAGGAAGTTCCCAATTGTCTATGCATCTCTGTAATTGTGCAATTATATCCGGAGGTGTCCAATTGCTTATGATCTCTATACCAATTATTCTTCTGACCAAATTAAAGTCATTATCAATAAAGTGTGCTGTAACACAGACATACTTAGTGACTTTGTGGACACTAAAGCAAACTCTTTCTAGGTGGGCTGAATTTACAAAGGTGTATTCATGGAGATACTTAAACCTTCCTCTTTCTATTTGATATGAACCTAGGCACTCTGTCCTAATAGTAGCCTGATCAACCGGAGTGTACAACGGTTGAAGGTTTTTTGCCTATTCTATGAAACAAGTACTCTGTACAAAATCAAATGGAAGTCCACTTGAGATTACCAGCTTTGCAAGCAACTCTATGCATTTTATCTGATCATATACACAATTGTTACTTTTATTCGAGTGTTCAGGGAAAGCTTGATCGACATGCCTCTTCTCAATGTTTTCTTTGGCAACCACATACTTACCTGCTTCACATTACAAATAATATATAAATATATATTAGTGTTAATTTTTGTTTATTTCAAATTATCTAAAAAGAACTCTGTTTATTCCATGTTATGTTCCAGGAAAAAGCAATGTATACAAAGTGCATAAGAATGACAATGAAATGTATTGATTGTTTTTTATTATATTTGTATTCATTCTTTTCTTATTATCTGTGCCAACTATTATTTCTAGTTAGAAAATCTTTGTGTTGGTAAAGTAAAAGTCTTCAACAGAAAACAATAATTTTCTGATAACAGAACTGAAAAAGCATATTACTCGGTATATGAAGCCGTAGTAAATGAATATAAATTTTTTAACATCAGAATATGGAAATTGACTTCGACCGGACTACTAGATATTTGAACAATTCAATAACAAAACTCAGGAACTGTAATGGGTAATCAAACTCAAAATTTTAAGATCTGGGAAAAACATAGTGCTATTTATCATCTAGAAGGAACTTTCTACAAGAAAACTGGATTACGGGTGGTGTGAACTTTATAGGCTGCAGTAAACTTTATAGGTGATAGCAGGTGTCAAATAAATAAGTACTCAATACTATAAAGAACTTATTAATAGAAACTACAATTTGGGTCTGAAAATTTTGTAGATAAATAATCACAAGTAAATTGAGTAAACATCATATCAACATCTATAAAAAAAAGGTATATATATGGAAGCCATACCAGATCTCAACCAATTGTTGCAGCAAACCAAGACCTTGGACATCTCTTCATCGACGGTAGAAAAAAGATCTCATAAAAAATTTCATTCACAGGTTCTGTGCCTGAAGTAAGTGAGGAAGAAATGGGAATAGCAAGAATATCACGTGCCATCCTAGAAAGAATCGGGTATTCTGATTCACTATCCTTCCACCAACCCAACACATCAAAATTCGCATCTCCCTCTTCCACCGAACTTCTTTCCAAATACCTTTTAAGCTCTGGTATTTGAGATAAACTGTCAAATCTGTATATCTCTGTGCTCTCACTTTGATAATATTCACTGTACAAACTGCATAAGAATTTTTTTAAAAAAGATCCGTTGTCTTCAACTTCTTCAAAGTACTGATCCAGTAATCTGAAAAATTGGGGATCCAATAAGGAAGCAATCAACACCATATAATTACAACTATCTAAATAGTCATTCAGGATCATTAGTGATTTATCCAGTATTGTTAGTGATTCATCACTAACGTCGTCGTTGATATGACCAGATAAAACAGAAGAGGACATTAATAGGTCTCTGATTTCAAAAACATATTTTAGAAATAAATTTGATGTGGGAAATTCATGGGAAGAGAGCGTTTCAACCATAGCATTTATTCTATTTAAAAGGCAAACAACTTCCTCCAGTTTGCACCATCCTAAATTCATGTAATTAAATTTACAAAAGACAATTTTGTAGGTACAAGCATCCTTTAAAATGTTGAGATAACAACCCAGTACTCCTTCATTATCAATCAGAAATTCTAATTTAGGAGCAAGATTATGTTTTGCTGCAATTTCGTTGAAATAGCACATTTTCTCTGGAAATTCATTCAGGTCCTTCATCATTCTTTTAATATAATATATGTCGGGGTATCCAATTTTAATGTAGATCTTAAAAGCTATTGAACAAAAACAATCCAGAATGCAAGTCACGTCCGATCTTCTACTGAACATATCTGCCCTTTCATTGTAGAATTCTTCTGTAGTACATGTAAAAACTTTTTCACCAAATCCCCAATCCATCAGGATATCCCCATTATACTCCTCAAACCCGATTACTCTTTTGACCAATTTGAAATCATTATCGATAAAATGAGCTGCAACACAGAAAAGATTACTCCGTTCTTTTGGATTATCGCACCAAGCCACACTAATGCTAACTTTAGAAGTTAGCTTGGTGATTTTCTCTATCAACTGGGCTTTCTCATTTCTATAAAAGGTGAGGCAGTCTTCCTCAACATCCCTTCGAGTTACATGGCTATACAAGGGCTGAAGGAAGCTTGCAAACTCTTCCAGAAAAGGATTCTCCACATGTTCCAACATGCTTTTGTTATCAATTACCATTTTCACAAAAAGCTCTCGGTTTTTTTTGCGAATCATATTCCAATTGATTCTCTTGGAATCCAGAAAGTTCTGTGTTTATTTGTTGGACATGTCCTAAATGGTTCTCTCCCAAATTATTCTCTTGGAATCCAGAAGGTTCTGTGTCTGTTTGTTGAAGATATCGCAATTGGTTCTCTCTGTTTCCAGAAAGTTCTGTGTTTATTTGTTGAACATATCCCAAATTATTCTCTTCGGATCCAAAAGGTTTTGTGTTTATTTGTTGGACATATCCCAAATGATTCTCTCCTAAATGATTATCTCTGTTTCCAGAAGGTTCTGTGTTTATTTGTTGGACATATCCCAAATGATTTTCTCCTAAATTATTCTCTTGGGTTCCAGAAGGTTCTATGTTTGTTTGCTGGAGATAACCCAATTGGTTCTCACTGTTTCCAGAAGAGTAAGATACTAGAGTAGTTCTTGGTTTTTTTTTTTTTGGGTGCTCTCTACAATCAAGACTTTTGAGATGTCGCCACAGATGAGATGTCCCCTTCTGGCTTTCGCCAACTAGGAGTGTTCCACGCTTGTTACATTTTGCCTTTTTACTACCATCAAACACCTCAGTAAAACTATCCCAGGCATCAGACCTTTTGTTTGACGGTCTCTCTTGGGCCTTTCTCTTCCTTTGTTCAACATACTATCAGAAATCTTATTTTGTGCAATGTTTGAAATGGTGATGGAATTGCAACCTGTTCCATAAGTTATATGAATCAAAATATATACGAGCTACTTATAGTGAGCAAATCACATTGTTGGGGAATCATAAAGGCCAAACAATTACGCCTTATCTAGCGATCAAACAATTACATCTCATCTAGGGGTCAAACACTTATACCCCGGGGAAGGAGAAACAGTTCCTCATCTTAACCTAAGGACTGTCTTATGCCAAAGCCGACTCATAAAACATAAATCTTAAGTGTGGAACATAATACCTGATTCCATGGATATTTTCATGGAGTAACCCGATCCTTTGAGAGATCATCAACCGTCTCCGTGAGCGCGAGACTAGACTCTAATGGCAAGAAGTCCTTTCTTGTTGTTTGTCGTATGGTTGTAGGAATAAGTCTTCCAAGACAGCAAGATATGGCCCTAAGAAATCATCTCCAAATTTCCTAATGGATTTATCTTCTCTATTCTTTGATGATGGAAGAAAAAGAGAAGGCACACAGAGCTGTATTTTTCTAACAAAAAAAATATATGTCCAGTTTCTGTGTTTTTCTGTGTTATCTTGTGCCTTGGGGACCAATCCTTATATATAGTAACCTATCTGGTTATCTGTCAACTTGAAAAAGGTATTTTGTGTGACTGCATCAAAAACCGTGTTGTCCCATCAAAATCATGTGGCCGCATTAATATTCATGTGACCCACACAATCCTCTTAAATGGCAGTTTTCTAAATTGCAAATCTCAGAATCAGTCCATCAATGATTTGATTTTTGCCTAAATTGTTCTACACATTTATGGACCACATCCTAATAAATATATTGATTGTCTATTACCTTATTTGATCACTTTAATTGACAACCATATATGACAGTAAACAATCCATAATTAGATTACATATATGCTCAATGTTGGCATTAAATCCAACGAGGTTGGTAATAAATCCAACAATCTTCCACTTGAGCAATATGTTATGACTTTTTAATTACACATTTTGTTTCTTATGTGTGCACATTTCTTTACTGTCTTCATTATATATTTCCAAACTAATTCGATCCATCAACTATATCAGCAAAGGACTAAAGCGGCATTCGTCGCATTTATTCGCAACTAAACTCTCAATAATCACATCACTAATACAGTTGAATGACATGAATCATGATGTGGATGTGTAGCATAGAAATTACATGCAATTGTGATCTTCACATGCCTATTTCTAACTTGGTTTCCTACTTAAATCTTAAAACTAAATGTCATAAATTAACTGAATTAGAGGTCAAACATAAACGAGAAACAGAATGTTAAAACTTCATAATATATATAACACTTGTTACTTATTACATGTCACAAGTTACATATCCAAAATTACAATGAAAAATAGAACATTAAATTACAAATTACAGATCCCACTAAAACTGAATATCCTCAATAGAGATTACACCTATATGAGCAACATGCTCTTCAAACTTAGCCGGTGTCAATCCCTTAGTAAGATGATATGCTAACATAGAGTCTGTTCCTACATGTTTTATTTTCAATTCACCATTATGTACTCTTTCCTTTACTTTACCTTACTTTATTTTAAGCATTGTTCTATATTCTAAATGATGCATTACTAAGATCTTCCATCTCTAATTTTTTTATCATAAAGTTTTTAGTTTCTTGCAATATATTATATCGATATTGGCAAGCAATATGATATCCACATAGAAATACAAACTTACTCCCACAGAACTTAAGGTATATAAATTCATTCAATAAATTTATCTCAAAACCAAACGAGATAATCTCACTATGAATTTTGCAATACCATTGTTGAGACACTTTCTTTAGTTCATAGATGAATTTTTTTAAGTTTGCACACCATAGACTTTGTGTCTCCCGACACATAGTTTTCTAGTTACATCATATAGATTGTTTCATTAATGTCACCATTTAGAAACATTGTCTTAATATCCATCTACTAAAGCTCCAAATTAAAATGCGTAACTAATGCCAATATAATCTTTAAAGAGTCTTTCAAAAAATAGAGTATTGATGATTCAAATAACATATCAATCAATATGCCTTCCTTTGGGCCGACAATATTGATTATATGTAAAACATAATAATCATCACTATACTCTATGTACACATAATTTTAACAATCATCAACCTTCCTTTGGGTCGGTTAATGTTTGCGTTCATTAAATGAAACTAAAGAGAAAGTATTTTAAAACCTTAAGTGACAAGACGAGCTTTAGGTTATGCATTATTGAACTTTCTGATTACTTTTAGTTTTAAATATCCATTTGCAACTAATGGGTTTCGCATCTTTAGGTAATGGGGTATTTTTCCAATGTCATTGTCAGCCTTCGATTATATTTCCTTACTGGCACTTCTGAATTTTCTCGAGGAATTCCAGCATTGTCTGAAACAATCTGGCCTACAACAACATCTTCCAGAGATTCTAGAATCTGACTTTTTGTTGTTTGATTATGTTGAGTTTGGTCTTCAATAATGGTTTTGTTTTCGATACTTGTATTTTGAGTTAAAGTGAGATATATGTCCATAAAACTCTCAACACCTATGGAAATATTTGCATACTCCTCTTCGAATTCAAAATCCATTATTGTATCTCCCCCCGCAAACTCAACATCCTAAAAAAATTTGCATTTTCCGTCTCAAATACTGAATGTTCTGTGGGATTATAAAACTTATAACCCTTTAGCGCTCGATATACCCAATAAAATAGCAACTAACATTCCTTTTGTCTAGTTTCATCTTATGCGGCCTTATAAGACTTTGACTTATCTAGACATCCCCATACACATAAATGTTTCAAACTAGGCTTTCACCCAGTCCAAACCTCAAAGGGTTTATGTTAGTCACTTTAGTGAGTATTCTAATTAGGATATATGTTGCATTCCATAAGGCTTCATATCATAGAAAATGTATATTCAGGCACAAAGCTGCATTTATCTATGAATTGTGCATAAGGCCTTTGACATTGTTCACCTAATCTATCAAATTTGCTATAGTATTCTCCACCACGGTCAGATCTGATGGCCTTAATGCGTCTGTTGAGTTGTAGCTCAACTTCCGCCTTGAAACTTTTGAACATGTTAAGGGCTTGAGCCTTTTCTTTAATCAAATATACATAGCCATATCTTGAATGGTCGTCTATGAAAGAAATGAAATAACGGTGTCCGTTTCTTGTGGCCGTTGGAAACGGACCACAGATATCCGTATGTATCAATTCTAAGACTTCCAAACACTTTCTGGCTTGATATTTTCTTAAGTTGGTTTGTTTCCCTTTTATGCAATTAACATAATCATTAAGATTTGAAAATTCAAAGGGTTTGAGAATATCATTACACACAAGACGTTCAATTCTTCAATTAGAATTACTTAATGTCTTGTGCTATAATGTATCTGAATTCTCATTGATTAATTTTCTCTTAATACTTCTTTTTATCTATATGCAAGGCTTCTAAATAGGAGCTATTGACATCAAAAGAATATAGATTATCATAATCCGAAATAAAACTAGAATCAACTTATTTTGAATTATGAAACAAACCAAATTTTCTATTTCCAAAAATACAAGTAAATCCATACTAGTTCAATACGGAAAATAAATTATAAAAAAATACCATAAATGTCTTATATATTAAATTCAAATAAAATCTATTTAAAAAAAATAATCTATATAAGTCTCAATAGCTTCCACTTTAACTTTATTACATTTGCCCACAAAGATGAGTCTTTCATCATCACTTGGCTTTGGTAATTTATGCAGCCTTACAAGATATACTTATGTGAGTAGTTGCAATCTATCCACAAATTGTATATAGATATAGAAATTAAATTAACCTCCTTACAAACCAAACCAAAAGACATACCATTCCTAACACGCCAAGCATGAAAATAATGGCTATGTTCTTTCTTGTGTCTAACTCCACCACAAAAGAATTAATCGGTATCATCCGATTTGGCAATTGTCTTGCCCCTTTTTTCGGTTTCTTTTGAGTGTACTTTGCAGCTTTCTTATTATCCCTTATCTTATTTGATTGTTTTTTATTTCTTTAAACCTTAATTTTGGAGATTGTAACAACATAGGTCATTTATGTCTGAATTTGTTTTAGTTTTTCTCTTCCTACACAATGTGGAATGAGTTCAATATCTCACCATAAATTGACCAAAGTGTGTGGGAAAGGATATCAATGCTAAGTGCACTAAAAGATCATCAGAGATCTCAAACTTGAGTGCCCTCAATTTTGAAACAACATTAGACATCTCCATGATGTATTTCCTAATATTTCATTGAGATGAGTTCGTTAAATAATGTACCAATCTGAAACTTTTCATTATTAACGAATTTCTTCTCAATGTCCTCCAAAAAATTTCTTAATGGTAACAATCAAATATGAAATCGCGCCCCTTAATGCCTTTTGATGGACCTTTTCATTATCATAAGACACATACAATTTGATTTGTCCCACTTTTTCTTCTCCTTCTGATCATCAAGTATTCTTATTTGTAAGAGTGGAACATACATTCTTAATGCAAGGTCCAGATCATTGACACCGAGAACTATTACTATGTTCTCATGTCAAAATTTGAAGTTGGTTCCATTCAACATAAAAAATATTGTTTAGGCCTTTAACAATGCTAACTTAAAAAATTGCGAACAAAAAATCACAAAGAACAACACGAATAAAAAATTATGAATTTATAAATTACATTCAAATAAAGACCCAACTTGTTCAAAATATATGAGATGATTTTCCATTTTGTTACTATACACATGAATTTCACAACCAGGTAAGTTTTCAGATAAGTCAGGGATCACTAAGGATTCAATTGGACCGAATTACACATGAATTTCAAACTCTGCTAGGACCGAATTTTCATTAGAATTTTGCGATTTCAATTAAAAATCTTATAGCAAATTCTAACCCACTTAATAACTGAAAAATAGACAATTATGGCTGTAAACTTTTACAAGTTTTGTGCTCTCCAAACCAAAATTTTCAGATCTAAAACAATCAAGAAAAATCCAACAAAAATCAACGAAAAAATCATAAATAATTCCTAATTCTCTCTAGATCATAAAATACTTAATCCTTCGGCATATGAAGGCTCTGATACCACTTGTTGGTGAATCATAAAGGCCAAACAATTATGCCTTGTCTAGAGATCAAACAATTATATCTCATCTAGGGGTCAAACACTTATACCTCGAAGAAGGAGAAACAGTTCTCCACCTTAACCTAAGGACCATCCTATACCAAAACCAACTCGATCATAAAACATAAATCTTAAGTGCGGAACATAATACCTGATTCCATGAATGTTTTCATGGAATAACTTGATTCTTTGAGAGATCACCAACTGTCTCCGTGAGCGCGAGACTAGACTCTAATGGAAAGAAGCCCTTTCTTGTTGTTTTGTCATATGGTCGTAGGAATAAGTCTTCGAAGACAGCAAGATATGCCCTTGAGAAATTCTCTTCAAATTTCTTAATAGATTTCTCTTCTCTATTCTTTGATGGTGGAAGAATAAGAAAATGCACACAGAGCTGTGTTTTTCTAAAGAGAAAAATGTATATCCAGTTTCTGTGTTTTTATATGTTATCTTGTGCTTTGGGGACCAATCCTTATATATAGTAACCTATCTGGTTATCTGCCAACTTGAAAAAATATATTTTGTGTGACTGCATCAAAAAGTGTGCTATCGCATCAAAATCCGTGTAGCCACATTAATATTGGTGTGGCCCACACAATCCTCTTAAATTGCAAATCTCAGAATCAGTCCATTAATGATTTGATATTTGCCTAAATTGTTTTACACATTTATGGACCACATTCTAATGAAATTGTCTATTATCTTATTTGTTCACTTTAATTGACAACCATATATGACAGTAACAATCCATAATTAGATTACATATATGTTCAATGTTGGCATTAAATCCAATGAGGTTGGCAATAAATCCAACACACATTTGATTTAATAATTAATATAGTAAAATACAATACACTAATTTGTATGTAGAGAACATTGGAAAGCACCATATCTTTCTTGATTACTATATCTAAGTTTCTTTACTACGATTCATATCCATGAATCAAATTATCAGTATAAACTAGCAAAAAGAAGAAAAAATTACTGGACATACCGTTTTGGATTTGTACTGTGAATCTGTGATCTGTGCTTTCCCCAATGGACAAGTTTTTGGGCTTTTGTGGGAAAAAGCTAGAACAAAGCACCTGGCATGGTTGTCAAATTGCACGGAGGATTCTTTTGCTATTTTCATATTTTGATTTTGTGGTTGGTTAAATACAAATCAAAAGTCAGAACAAAATTTGCATGAATTGACATCTCAATATCAAAAGCTAAATCTTTCTTTCTTTTTTCTGTTACTTTCTCAGTCCCAAATAAAAAGGCGACAAGGAAGTCACTGTGTTCACCTTTTTTAATACCATATTAGCCCTCTAACTAAACTTTTATAGTTACTTGAAATGTCCCCCTTTGGTGTTTTTGGGTGTCCTAAGAATAACACTATTCAGAGAATAGCAATGTTATTCTATAAGGTGAATTCAAACAAAACTGGTGCTATTCGGAACAGCCCAGTCCAGTTCGGATATAATTCAGAAATGATTCGGAATTACAATACGAGACCTTAGTGCATATTTAATTCATTACCGATGATTTACTATACGATATACTGCTTGCATTTGCTATAGAAGATCAATATAGTCAAAAATATACTAAATAGAAAAATGGAGAAATGTGCTCACGGGAGTGTCTGAGAACACTGCGCAATGGACACTGTGACACTGTGCGCGAATACCAGCAGAATGGGTAATTGGGTACTGTGACCCAGTTCCATCCAATTCCACTAATCCAAAGAAAAATTGAAAGAGCTACAACGAGCCTCTCAGCTAAATTAAAAAAATAGTTATTTCTTCATTCTTTATTATTTCTTGTACCTACCGTTGGAAGTAGCAGGTTTTGAACAAAAGGTGTGAGATAAATAGATAATGCACATGTTTTATGTATCACAATAATTATTTAAATTATAGTAATATTGATATTTTTTTTTCCTTTCTTTTCTCATTCGTTGTTTTAAAAATTTTAAAAATTCGTTTTTATTAATATTCATAAAGCGATACTGTTAGTACCTTTAAAATATTATTTAAATTGGTAATTAGCATTGTTCAAAGCAGTTTTAATTGGTTAAAGATTGTTCTGATTCTGAAATAGGGCTTTTGATTTCCTTCTTTTATTTGTTATTATTTTCTTTTCATTTCAAATTTGCAATATGTTATATATTAGTTTTGGATTGTTGGCTTTCAATATTAGATTTGTTACAAAAGAAAATTTGCAGCATTCCAAACAAGATTAGAGTTAAAAAAAAAAAAGGAATACATAAATCATTACTTTATTCATTCCATTCAAACTCTATTCCAAATATACATTCCAAACAACTTTTTTACTATTCCGAATAGCACAATTCTCCTACCATCAAGGTTAGAGCTATTATCATCAACTAATCCCAAATAGTAGTTATTCTAGCTATTCTAACTCTCATCCAAACATAGGAAACAAACTAATTATTTTGACCAATTTTTAATCTACAACATTTAAAATAAAAAAAATTGTCATTGACAACAGTTCATCCATAAATGATATCAATGACAAATTTTAAATTCTAAATTAAATGTTACTTGGAAAAATGGATGTAACATAGTAATGTCACAAGTTTAAATTATTATTTTTTAAATGCTACAGATAGAAAAAATGGACACCTTTTTTAATAGAAAAATAAAAGTTTTTAATATGTGTACTTTATATAAACTTTGAAAATTTTCGTACTATTAAACTTGACTTTTCTAATTATCTATTTTCATAAAACAAAATAAAAAATTAATATTTTATTAATAATTCAAAGCAACAAATGTTAACATCTAAAATTTGAAACCAAAAGAAATTATAAAATATTTAAAAATTTTAGAGGTGCAAATTTAATATTTTATTTAAACATTTAAAAAAAACAAAATTTAATAGTTTGGTGCCAAAATAGCTTAGTGGTGTCTTACGTGTCTATGGTGCCTCATTTATTGCATGCCTCCATGGCTCCATCAAACCTAATCTCTCAATCTCATATTATTCCTGGAACCCACTTATTCTACAGATAACATGTCGGTTACAATTCCAATTCCAATTCCAATTCCCACCTAAAAAAAACTAAAAAGGAAAAGACGGTGCTACTTTGTATTTTGGGCGACGCCATCCGATTTGCATCAAGATTCGCGCCAAAAATTTATGAATCCAGCTGATAAAAAATTAAAAAAAATAATAACATTATGTTATTTTAAATATAATACACAGTAATCGCCACTGATTTTACTCGGTTTTTTTTTATATAAAATTCACATTCTAAATTTATTTATCTCTTTAATTAAAATTCAATAATTAACTTTTTAACAATGTAATTTTCATACTAGCTAGTTAGGGCTACTAACGAGCCGAGTTAGCTCGAGTTATGGATAACTCGAATTTAACTCGAAAGATAGTCACTCGAGTTGAGAATACTGAGCCGAGCTGGCTCGCTGACTCGAACTCAACTCGTAACTCGAGTTGGCTCGTGACTCGTGAGTCAACTCGTTTAAGGTGTTCAATTGTGGAACACTTGAACTAATAACTGTTGTTATGTAATAATATGATAAGTAAATATTGAATTAACAAACAATCCACAACGATTTAACAAACGAAACGAGTCCATGAGTTTTAACGAGCGAGTTAAGCCCAACTCGAACTCAGCTCATGAGTTAAACGAGTTACTCAGCTCGAGTCAAACTAACTCGAATTTTAAATGAACAAGTTGTTAGCGAGTTCGTTATCGAGTTGAGTTCGAACGGCTCACGAGTCGCGAGCTTTTTGTACAACCCTATATATAGCTAGTGAATAACTAGGGAAACAACATTTTATACTAGTGATTTTCAATAATTAAATTTTAAATTATAAAATGAATTATTATTAGGAAATTGTGGTATATAGATCTAGCGTGTTTGCAATTTGGATAAAGAACAAATTTTCTATAGATTGCTAGGTTTTAGTACTATAAATTAAAATTTTATTTATTTAATGTTCAAGTCACAGTATCCGAGTCTCCACATTTTGAGCTGTAAATTAAAAATTCAATTTTTTTGAAATGACCTCGTTTGACTTTACAATTCCTCGTTTGACTTCATATTTTATACGTATTTTTATATTTCAGATGTGTTTATATTTTTGAAGTAATATTCATATTTTATGAAAATAATATTTATAATTTTGCGTTAATAAAATATTTGAAAGTAGTATTTTTGCTCATTCAATTAATGAAGATTTTAATTTAAATTTTTTATGATCATTCATAAAAAAAAAGTGATAAATATTTTGTGTACTAGTCACTAAATTGTTTTGTTATTTCAAACTAAAAATTAAATTAACAATAATTTTGAGCAACTAAATTAATTAATTAGTTCCCTAACATAACTAACTCCATTTCACATTCAAATTAGAAAGCAATCAATCATGAATATCATGTCATGTCTACTAATTAATTCAGAATCTCAAATTTATTTAATATTAATTCAGAATCAGAATCTCGTAATAGTTTTGCTTTGTTGAGTAGTCTTAGAAATAAGAGCAGTCTAGGAGGCATTATGGGTCAGTAGATAAACTGTTGTATTTAAATTTTCAGTAATGAAAATGGGCTGTCATACCTTTTCTTCAAAAAAGTTGTCTAAATTGACTGAAGGGTTTAGGTTCCCAGCTACTTGTTCATCTGTCTCTCTCGCCATTGGCCCAACATAAACCAAGTGATTTGGGACATCCTGATTTAGGTTAGCTTCTGAAGCATTGTCAGGATTGCTTATGCATGTACTAAAGAGTCCGGCTACTATACCACTAGTGTCATTTGAATCTAAATAACACCACATCATGAGCCACCGGATATGCTTTAATATCCGTGCATGATCTCCTTTTGATCCAGTGCTACATCATGCACGGATATTAAAGCATATCCGATGGCTCATGATGTGGTGTTATTTAGATTCAAATGACACTAGTGGTATAGTAGCCGGACTCTGTATTAAAGGTTATGTATATATAATTATGAACTTGTGTAAGTGTTTGAATGCAGCTATATTTTAACCCTCCTTTTTCTTGACATAATATGATTCAATTCCTTAAGAAAATCTAGATTTCTCACCTGAAGAATCAATTGCCCCAACAATGCAAGTACCACAAATTACCCTCTAATTTATTATTTCGAGTAATCAACAGATCCGAATAAGACTTGTATTGGGTTACCTAAGATTGCATGCATATATATAACCCTAATTTGTTCAGTTTTTGTACCTAACTATCTAGATGTGATTGTCATCTAAATGGGCTACATGTATTTTCATTTTAAGTACATTTACAAACATAAGTTCTCAAAATATAAATCAAGTACACAACAAAAATTTAAGTATCAAATAAAATTAGAAAATGCATCATCTTGATCAGAGAACTAAGAAAGAGAGAGAAAACTCTCTTTGAAGAAGTGATTGAACAAGGTTGAAGAAGTGGGGAACCGGAAGAATTGCTAATTAATTAGGTGCCACACCTTCAAACAGCCTTAAGAGTCCTCTCTATTATGGTTCTCAACAGGCTCTTTGATTCTTTGCAGACTGGAGAATAAGGCGGTAGTACAGTTGGTCAGGAAAAAAAAAAAAACCTGAGACGTTTGGATACTTTAAGGTCGAGAATTTGAGTCCCTCTCACCACTTTGCAGCCTCTGCGAAAATTAAAAAAAAAAAAAAAAAAAAACTCTTTGCGGCCTGCAATAGATACTTGAATTTTATTTGATAGTTTTGATTCTCTGTTACGACCTGCAATGAATCTAATTATGGCCCGAAAAGGGTCCAAGGTTCCTATACTTAGCCCATTTTTAGTATTTGGTGTATCAAGCACACTTGCAGCCCACAATGACCCTGCATGGCCCGCAACTTTCAATCTTAACACTAAAATGAAAACTAGTCTCTGATCTAATAGAAAATGTAATATTCTCCATATATCAAAATTAGCAAATTTGAAATGATCCTTGTGGATTATAGACAATTAATTAAGTTGTTTGACCCCAACTTTACTTAATTGAAAAATTCAATTAATACCCTTGCTAAACTAGATGTCTATTTCATGCTTACCATCTTCCATTTTAAAATAATTTTTTTATTGTTGTTTTATAATGATCTGAAAGTTCTTCAAAGAATAGTACTTGTATATGTCCTTGATAATACGTAATTATAAAATGATGAAATAATTTAGGTCAAAACAACAGGAGCATTTGAAAAAAATAAAATAAGAATGCTTAATACATGCTTCTTTTCTTTGCTGTTTCCTATTTTGTTTTAGTTTAATTATATATATAAAAAAAAACTCATGTTTACCATTTGTTCTGAGGAGCATAAGCTATGTAGATATATGTTTTTACTTGATAATTTTAGAATTGAACAAATTTATTAGTAGTCGTTGTTAATTTGGGACTAATCTAATGATAAGAAAACAAAATTTATATAAATTTATATATATTACAATGAGATACTTGATTTATATCTTTAAATGCAAAATGTGAAAAAAAAATGGTTGGAAAAAATCCAAGTCTAAACAACAGGTAGTCCAATCAGCAATTTAACATATTAAGATTGCTTCTCAGAATTGGGTCCGCTAATAGTAATATCTATTTTAAAATAAATTGAACTTTAGCAATAATAATTCATATAACAGAATATTATAGTAAAATAAAATTTTGTTATAAGTAACTTTCCTTTTCAATTAAATAAAAAATTAATGCCAGCAATTAATGGTTGTTTTAGAATAAAAAATCGTACAATTAAATAAATTCAATTTGGATAACTGTCTAATAAATTTGTAAAAACGAATACCAGCGCCAATAAGTGTCTAAGTTAAAACTGTTGAATATTTAATAATTATAAAGTTATTGAAAATTAAATTCATAATGCTATCCGTAAAAAAAGAATAGTACAATTTGTAATGGTATAATATAAGAATAATTTGAATCGGTTGCTAAGTACAAAATAATCTCAAAAGTTTGAATCGGTTGGAGTAGATAAAATAAAAAAGTGTGCCTCCACGACGATAATACTCCAATGTTTTGCACTCCGATTCAAACTTTGAATTGGTCCAAGTGAATAATATAATCGGAGAAAAATGTTAAAAGTAGATAAAATACAACAGCGTCTCTATTTAATTTTAAAGACCTCCAGAGATAAATATACACTATGAAACTTTCCATGTTATGAATTTTAATTTTTAATGCTACAGGAAAAGAGACGGTCTGTTTTTTTTTTTTTTTTTTTTACGACTGTATACACCCTTTCATTTGGATTCGTTCTAATTATATTTGTACTAATTAATTAATGCCACCGGCAACAGGGGTGGTACTATGTATGCCTAGAGATGCTTAGTCATCTTCATGATTTCGAATTTTTTTATTTTAATTTAATTTCCCTATCGAAATTTTAATTTAGTTCAAGTTCTGACTATGCATTATTTATTTTAAATTTTAATTTCCCTATCTAAATTTTCTAGTTCTTCCACTCATCGGCACAGTTGACTTTGACAAAGCCCTCTATTGGTTTCCAATTTATGACTCAATACACCCATTCTTTCCTCAGTTCTAATTAATATATTTTATAAGAAAATATTTACAAAAAGTCCCTGATTATGATTCTTTTTTTTTTTTTAATTTAATGAATAGTTTCCTATAGTGTAGAGCAACTTCAAGATTGATAAGTAATGTAGCTAGTTTAAAATCTAATGTATTAGCTAAGTATGTGGCGCTCTGGTTCAGGTATGTGTACTATTACAGAATATGCAATCAGAGATGGTTGAAAATGGACATCAATGGCGGTTTCAGTACAATCAGTGATTGTATGGGCATCAATGACATTTATATAATTATCTGTCAGTGATTATGACATTTTGATCCATTCACGATTTTTACTACAAAACCGTTGGTGATTGTCACTTTCAATAAGGGTAAAAAAGTATCTTTGATGATTGTATTTAAAAAAAAAAAATTATTTGTAAAAAACATTTTTTTACCTGTCCGATCTAAAATTAATGGCCGAAAAGAAACCAATAATACCGGGCCTTTAATCATTTCGATATTTTTTATATAATTTGACAAAACTTATTAATTCAAGTACTGGTACAGGGTCTTTGAGGAATAGTGTAGGGTTTCCATTTTGGATACGCTCTTATCATTGTGCTTTAATTCATGTAGTTTTTGATTATATTATGTTTATACGCCGAAGATCTCGTTATATTAACAGAAGAATATGTGTTTAATTATTCATTACAGTATAATTAAATAAATCCTAACAAATTTAAGATATTGAAATGTTAATTATATAAGATGTATGCTTTATTTATTCAGTATGACATAAATTACTAAATATTTTACACATAGAAAACATTTAATTTGGTCATTTGTTTTTATAAACTAAAACCCAATAAATGTCAAAATTAAAACTGTTGAATATTTAATAATTATAAAGTTATTGAGGCATAAATTCAAAATGCTATCCGTAAAAAAGGAATACTACAATTTGTAATAATATTAATATATTAGAATAATCTGAATCGGTTGCCAAGTACAAAATAATCCGAAAATGTTTGAATCGGTTGGAGTAGATAAAATAAAAAAGTGTGCCTCCATGACGATAATACTCCAAATTTATGCACTACATTTCAAACTTTGAATCGGTTGCGATCCAAATTGAATAATATAATTGGAGAAAAATGTTAAAGTAGATAAAATACAATAGCGTCTCTTTATACGTGACTACAGCGTCTTTGAAGACTTTAAGAGATAATGCACTATGAAACTTTCCATGTTAGCAATTTTAATTTTTAATGCTACAGGAAAAGAAACAGTCCGTTAAGCTCGAATTTTATAACTGAATAGACCCCTTCATTCGTCAGTTCTAATTAAATTTGTACTAATTAGTGCCACTGATAACAGGGGTGGATCTACATATAATCTAGAGGTGCTTAGTTATCTCTGTGATTTCGGAACTTTTAATCATATATATCGAAATTTCATTAAATATTTATTTTTCATAAAAATTTTATATAGTTTAGCCCCTTCAAAAATTATCACACGCATATGTACTTGTAGCTTGCTAGCTAGTAGTTTAAATTCTAATTTGTTATTGTGAAGACATGAGTTTAAGTCCTGGCTATGCATTATTTATGTAAATTTTAATATTTCTATCAAAATTTTCTAGTTCTGCGCCACTGACCGGCAACCATAAAATATTGCAAAATTGACTTTGACTAAGACAACTCTTAGCTAGGCTTCCAATTTATGACTGAATACATGCATGCACCCATTCTTTCGTCAGTTCTAAATACATTTTATTAGAAAAGAGTTACAAAAAATCCCTGATTTTGATTTATATATTTTTTAATTTAATGAATTGTTTACTATAGTGTAAAGAAACTTCAAGATTTGTGATAGGTAATGAAACAAAACCGTTGGTGAGTGTAACTTTCAACAACGGTCTTTAATACAAAACCTTTGGTGGTTGTCACTTTCAGTAATGGTAAAACCAGAATCCTTGGTGATTGTCACAACCATGCACCAACGGTTATTCCCAAGTACCCTCGGTGATTGTATTTAAAAAATAATATTATTTGTAAAAAGCATTGTTTTTTAAATTAGTTTGCAAATGTGGCTAGTCATAAATATTAATTCTGTACAATATGAATATACTTGTACATTATATTATCACAACTTTCAATGAAGTATGATAACATTATATTATGACAAATCAAATAAAGTATGAATTTTACTTATACATATGAAGACACTACAACCATTTTGCAAATGAGAAATTAAAATACTACAAAAAATCCTAAAAACGAGTATATACAATTATGTTAACAATTCCTACAAACCAATATATGGACAAGGAAAAAAAATCGAAAAGTAAAAAAAAAAAAAAACTGATTACAAATTTCAACTCAAATTTTGAGGCACTAAACTTTATTTTTTTTACTTTGAAAACGATGGATTTCCTCAATAAAACCGGGAAGCTTTTGTAGTTTACTTCACGAGTTTTCAGCAAAGTTGTAATATGCTGAAATCAGAGTTTTATGTATGAAGTTATGTCCGTTTGAATTTTTTTTCATCTCTGCTTGCCTTCTCGATGAAAATCTTGCTTCCGTGATCTCTCCCTTGCCTTGGCCTTTCCTCTCCATTACTTCAAGGTGCTTTAGAACAGGTGTTTAGAGAAATAGAGGTACATGGAAGAGGTGCTTTAGAAGTTAAAGGTGCAGAGAAGAAATTTTGGATTAGATCCATGGCCTCTAGAACAATGACAATTAGATAAGAAAATGAACAGGAAAGATTTGATCTTGATAGTAGCATGGATTGATGATGTGGTAGAATTTGTGTTTATTCTGTCAGTAACAGTTCTTGTTGAAAAACCCGTTGGTGAATATAGAGTTCAGGCTTTTACAAAAACATACAGTATATTATTAGCAATGGTTCATTCCAAGCAAAAAGTCAGTAAAAAATTGGTCCACTTTCACTTACTGTTAATAAAATAACTGTAGATGGATCTTTAACATTCACCAACAATTTTTCTACATGAACCATTAATTATTGATGCCTACTTTCACCAACGGTTACTTAAAAAAAAAAAACAGTTGGCGGCGACCAAACTGTCATGGATTTTTCCGACTAATCGGCAGATTATTACCGATTATAGCCGATTATTCCTAATTAATCGCTTGGCGGTACCCTGTCCGTTCAACGAGCGCACACCGTTATTTACAACACTGCATACGATGTATACCAACGGTTAGTTATAAGAACCATTGGTGATGTGGGGTTTTGTACTAGTGGTGAATGGGGATCATCTAACTTTTATCTTAAGTTTATTTTAAGATCAGAGAAGTCCTAAAATATCCTCAACCATCTTATTATATCAACTTTAATAAATAAAATGGTACTATCAGCAAAGGGAAGATTGTGTGTATTTCCAACTTCAAAAAGTTACGTAACCCTTTTATTTATCCAACATTTTGTGCATTTTTCAGAATAATGACCCCTTGTGTTACTAGGTCAAACAAAAAATGAGATAAATGATCCTCGTGGTACTCCTCTTTTACAATTGAAATAATCTCCCAATTCTCTATTGAAGTTGACATAATTTGTACTAACTTTAGAAATTCATTTTTAATCCCGTGTTGAAATTTCTATCAAAACCTCTATCCTCAAGAACTTCCACAAGGAAATATCAAGTCATTCTTTCAAAGGTTTTCTCAAAGTCCTGTTTGTAAACAACCACAATTATTTTTTGAAAATTTTATCTCATGTAAAATTTCAGGAGGATAAACAGCATTATTTTTTAATTAAGCTGTCTCAAAACCATCTATTAAAGAGTGAATTAATGTTGCTATTTTATCTGCTAAGAGTTAATTAATTTAAACTTTCACAGTTAAAAAAAAATGGGCCTATATATAATTGGTAATAAAACAACATCTTCGTTAATATATATTTTACTATTTTATTGAAACTTATTTTATTCCGTTTAGTAATATCAACAGGTGATGGATGATAATAAGGTACATATGGTATAAAATAATTGTTCAAGTTAAGATAGTTCGTACGTAAATAAAACTATTATTGAAAAAAACAGTACAGATCGAAAAAAACCTCATCTTACCCCTATTGTTTGTCAATTCTCTTTTCCCTCGATTGTCTATTTCTCCTCTTCTTTTGGTTCTGTAGGTTTTTTTCCCCTCACATGGCTCCATTCACACACGTACTTGCAATCACACTCTTAATCTGCTATTACACTCCTACAATTCTGGTGCTCGGAAAACAACCAAATTCGAAAGATTGTCAACCAACAAGATGCAGCAAGGACGGACCTGTAGTCAGGTACCCATTCCGGCTTAACACCCAAGAACAGCACTGTGGCTATGACACCCTCGTCCTCTCTTGCTCATCAGAAAACAACATGGTCTTAACACTCCCCTCTTCAGGCGACTACAACGTCACCTTCATAGACTACAAAAACACGATACTGGGAATAACAAGATACTCTTGGACGCCTAATTGTCCATGGCCTCAATTTTCTATGCCCAATGTAACCGGCTCTCTCTTTTCTGATAATTCCTATCCAGATCTCAGTTGGCTTGATTGTGAAGACGAGCCCAAAGCTGATTATATAGCTCCTATCTCGTGCCTCTGGTCTGAAGGTCACTTCATCTATGTGGCCAATCCTTTCTTGGACCCTGCTAAAGTTCCTTCCACCTGCACCAAGACTAGAGATAGCAACTGGTCGACGGTATCAATGTCTTCTAGATTGCAACAACAGATTACAGACTTTGAAGCACGACCAGTTGTTCCGTTGAATTGGAAGGATTATAATTTGATCAACTGCAGCAGGTGCGAGGTGAAACTGTGGAATCACTGTGAATTCAACATCAAAACAAAAAGATCCTTTTGTCAAGGTGACCTTATAAGTTGACCTTTCTTCTAATGATTTCGATGAAATTTTTCACTTTGATTCTTTACTGCCGATGACCATGAGAGTTACCATGTTAATAATTTATAAATATAATCTAACCCGAATTGAAGAATATCTACCATTTTGTTTACGACCCTTGGCATATCCTATTTAATTATTATATATATGGAGTCTGGACCATATATGTAAAAATTTCTGAATGTATGACCCTAGCTCCTGGCCTCTTATATTGTTCTTAAGTTTTAAATTGTAATTTCCGTGTAACGTCAAAGTGTCAATACTGTGCCAGTCGGTGAAAATCACAATTTTACTTTGCGCTTTTAATTTTTATAATCATAATAAGCCTGCTAGCTACAGTTGGAAGAAAATTAATCAACTAACTCTGAATAATAACAATAAACATTTTTCTTTTTTTTCAGAATCACCTATGGTGCTGAAAGTCGGTATGATTCCTCAAGAACTTGTGTTATTATGATTATAGATCGGATTTAACTACAGTCTATTTAGCTCATGATCCTCATTTTTTATATTTTACCTTAGGTGTATCCATAGGAGCAATATCCCTTTTCTTTTTGGGAGGCTTTGCTATCTTCTACGTACGTTGTAAGTTTACGAAAAAGAAAACCATTCGTCAGAAGATTGAACACTTCCTGAGAAGCTACAGGGTGATGGATTCAACACGGTACACATACGTCGACCTTAAAAAGATGACGAATAGGTTCAAGAAATTGATAGATGCGGGGGCATTTGGGAAAGTCTATGAAGGGAAGTTGCCTAACGGAATTCCAGTAGCCATTAAGATGCTACATGTATCTACTTGGGGCGGTGAACAATTCGTAAATGAAGTAGCCACCATTGGAAGAATTCACCATGTCAATGTTGTTCGCCTTTTGGGGTTTTGCTCTGAAGGAGAGAAGCAAGCACTTGTTTATGAATTCATGGAGAATGGGTCACTAGATAAATACATATTCTCCAAAGGATGGAGAAATCGTCAATTTAGAATGGAAGAGATGCTTGTAGTTGCAATGGGCATTGCAGAGGGTATCGAATATTTGCACCAAGGCTGCGACCAACGCATTCTACACTTTGATATCAAGCCCCACAATATTTTGCTTGACCATAATTTGGTTCCAAAGATCTCCGATTTCGGTCTCTCAAAGCTCTGTCCCAAGGATCAGAGCTACCTGACTATAACTGCTGCTAGGGGTACAATGGGTTATCTTGCTCCAGAAATGTACTCCAGAAACTTTGGAGCAGTCTCTTACAAATCAGATGTTTACAGTTTTGGTATGTTGATTTTGGAGATGATAAGTGGAAGAAAAAACATAGACCCTTTAAGAGGAGGAGGGGTTCGGAGTGACGAGGTATACTTCCCAGAGTGGATTTATGAACAATTAGCTCAAGGAAAAGACTTATGTGTTGTTCTTGATGCGAGAGGCAATGAAGAAATTACAAAAAAACTGGCCATTGTGGCATTATGGTGCATCCAATGGAGCCCAAAAGACAGACCTTCCATGACGAGAATTGTTCAGATGTTGGGAGAGAACTTGCAAAAGTTGCAAATGCCCCCAAACCCTGTAATGCCTTCTTCATATTTTGTTGCTACTTCTGGTGCCTAGCTGTCGGTCTTACATGGATGCTTTGTATTTCTATATACTCTTTTAAGAAGGACATTGGCCATACTGTTACTTTGCATTTTTGTGAATTTAATAACATTGTACTAAGTTGTTTTGATGAAACATGAAATTACTTTGTTATGACCCAAATTGCTATTTGGGTCCATCGCATTATGTATCCTTAGTTTATTGTTATATGCTAAGACTCTTTGTAAGAGATAAATCTAATAAAGAACATTAGTTTACAGTCTCTTTGTCTCTTCCTCTCTTCCTTCTATGTAGTTGGCAAATACCCTAACAAACTGGTATCTGAGCAATTAGTTGGTAGGCCTTGGAGATTGTCTAATTGGTTGGAAGTTAACACTTCAAGGCACTATTGCACTCCCCAGTAACAAAGTCTGATACATGACAAACGGAGGCTATTGTGGTGTCTGTTGGTGTTGATTTTATGAGGTTCTGAGGAAAATGATTTATGTGTAACAGTATCGATTTATTTCTGTGAAAGTTTCATTTTTTTTGTATTGAATCTCAAATTACCATCTTTACATGGTACCTAGTTCCAACGGTAATATTATAATTTCCTAAATTACAATTTTGCCCTTTTCCTATTTTACACTTTTAACCCTCTATATTTGTTTTATTCTCAACACTCCCCCTCAAGCTCGGATTGTAGTGTCGATCAATCCAAGCTTGCTAGTATTTTCTTCAAAGAGTTTTGGCTCCAATCCCTCGGTTTCTTCCCATTTCTTCATTCCTACAATTAAAAATTCAAACAATCGCAGTAACCCGATCTTTGTATCTAAATTAATATAAAATCAAGGTAAAAACCAAATTTCAACTCTTGTGTTAACTTATTAAAAATATTTTTAATTTTTCTAAAATTTTAATTTTTAATTACTTATTTTTTTATTTTTTATTTTTTAGCAAAATTCCATTTGGTACTATACACTTTGGTCATTGTCTAGATTATCAATAAATTTTGTTTCCGAACATATGGTCCATATCACCGCTGTCAATTATCAATTTATCATATAAATAAATTTTAATTAACTTTAAAAAGATACCACATTTTTGAGCTATCTTGTTGAGTCGACACCACAATCGGTTGTTGAAGAGATTGCTCATTTGATCTTGATTTTGTTGGGCTGGGTTGCTCTGACCCGCTACAGATTTTTCTTCATACACTCCCCCTAAAATGGAGTTTTCCATTTTCTCCTGAAATGGAGTTTTCCATTTTCTCCTCAAATGGAGAGATTTTCACCCTTGCTCCAAAAAGATTAATCTGGGCCATTAGTTTTTCACCTTTTCTTCTTCACTGGCTCTCACTACAAAAGACAGGCACTTTTCGCGAGGATAAAAAGTGACTTTCCGCGACGCTAAACCGTCATAAACGTGCTTTTCTTTTTGCGACGGTACTTTTCGCGACGAAGTCCCGTCGCGAAAAGTGCCTATTTTGTTGTTGTGTCTTTGAGTCCGTCAGTTTTTTTTTTTTTTCCACATCCAATGGGTCTTTTATATTTTGTTTAGGTAATTGTACAATTACCAACTTATCAATTTTGTATTTTTCATGACCTTCATATTTGTATTTGTATTTCTATTTGGTCATTTGGTATTGGTATTCTAATTGTACATGCTCTTGTACAATTATTTGAGGTATTACCAACACACCTTAGTCATTGATATAGGATCAGCCACCCCTTTTGGGGTTATTACTGATTATTTTGGTTATTGGGTCAGCCACCCCGTTTTTGGAGTTCTTACTGACATATATATTGGTTATTTATCAGCGACTCCACTTTTGGAGTTGTTACTGATATATTTTGGTTATTGATCAGCGACTCCACTTTTGGAGTTGTTACTGACATATTTTGGTTATTGATCAGCGACTCCACTTTTGGAGTTGTTACTGACATATTTTGGTTATTTATCAGGGACTCCACTTTTGGAGTTGTTACTGATATATTTCGGTTATTTATCAGCGACTCCACTTTTGGAGTTGTTACTGATTTTTTTTTTGTGACCTTTCGTGTAGAAAGGCTATTGGTTTTTGTTATGGTGGCTCTAGTAGCTTGGTGGCTCTAGTAGCTCTTGGTATTGTGACCGAAACCTTTCGGCTCTCGGTTATGGTGGCCTTTTCGGCTCTTGTTTTTGTTGTAGATTTTAAAAATAATTTGTAAATTTTTTTTTTCAAAATTCATGCATTAAATTTTACAAATCCATGTATAGTTTTTTATTTGTTTTGCAATTTTACAAACCATTATAATTAATACAATTGTTATAGGAAAATTAGAAGATTTTTAATATTTTATTGAAAGGATGTGCAAAAAAACTTGTGCCATATTTCTCTCATAATTTTTTGTTATAGAAAAATAATATATATATATATATATATATATTTTTTCAAACTACAAAACTTTATGTATTAATTTATGCATTAAATTTGACGGGAGTGCTAATTTTTAATTTTGATTTATAAAAATAAATAATTAGAACTTGTATATAATAATGTGGGAATATTAAGAACTTCAAATTTTATAAATATCATGTAATGTGAATGCATTGTAGGAACATAATTATATATATATTTTCTTTTTATCGTTCAATATGTCAACATACAATTGAAAAGAAAAGTAAGTTTTGAACTTTTATAATTAAAATGTTGAAATTTATGAGAATCATAAAAATGAAATATTTGAAATAATTTCTTAATTGAAAGTAAATTTTATAAGAACCAGTATTTCTGTTTTATTGATATCTTGTTTTGAATATTTGTTATAAAGTATTTTTAATATCTCGAGTAATATATTTGACAGTTTTCTACAATTTTTCATACTATTGATTGATGTTTTAATTCCATTGGTTATAAACGCATATTGGTTAGTTTTAGTCAAGGTACAGGTTATTGGGTAAACCATATGAAAATTAAATGCTACACCATATGAAATTTAAATATTGGTTTTTAGAGTACCACATGAGGAGTTGCTTGAACAAATGAAGTATAGAATCCCCACTGATGACCCGCCTGGAGTGCCTTAAATGGACGCCTCCATTTTCCCTCCAAATGGAGAGCATTCTTCCTTGGCTTTAAAAATAATGTTGTGGATTTTTTCAGCTGGAGACATCCGTTCAAGAAGAAGTTGAATTTCTTCCTTTTCTGTCCCCACACCTTTTGCCTCTCTTTTTTTCTGTTCCTTTTTCTTGACCCGTTTTTTGGGTCTGGATCCGGCCTGGAGGGTGTTAATCGCTTCACGCGCCTCACGCGCCAGAGAGTCAAAGTGGAGCCCCTTACGCGCACGCGGTTCAGAGGCTTTCGCATGCGACTCAGGATGAGCTCGCGATTCTAATTTCTCACCCGCACGCGGATCAGACTGGATCGCATGCGAGGTAGCGTGAAACCCTTCAGCGCGACCCTCAGACGCACGCGAGTCAACCCCATACGCACGCGAGTCAGCGTGGGTCCCCTAAAATTCCTCACTTCTCCTTTCTTCTAATTTTTTTACTGATATTTTTCCTCTTCCGATCTGAGATCGTCTCCTCTCGTAGGAGAGAGATCTTCCTCTCTTCTCTCTTCTGATTGAGGATTTACTGACAATCCGAGATCGTCTCTCTTTTCTGTGTTCTGAAAAAATGTGGCCCAGCCTCTCCCCCTTGTTCTGATCGCTCCTCCTGCCGAGACTCATCCCCTTTGGCATGAGGTGTGGATGGAGGAACCGGCACCTAGTCCGCTCATGTCCCTCCTTTTTGCAATTGTCGCCACGAAAGGTGCTGGAAGCTCCCTTCATCCCTGAAAATTAGGGTTTTGGTGGTTGCGCTGAGGGTTCGTGAAGAACGGAGGAATGGGCACTGATTTCGGTTGTTTGCCTGTAAGCCTTATTTTTCTTGTGCTGTTGTTGGTTTGATTTTTTTCGGTTTGCTGAGTATTTTTCTGATTATGGATGAATTGTGGGTTATGGATTTCTATGAGCAAGTTTTATTGGTTTCTACTCAGGAATTTGTTTTTGAATCTGATAAAAACATATATTTTGTTTTTTTGGTTTTGTTTATGATATGGATTATGGGTTTTTGTTGGAAATTTGGAGATTTTTGCTGATTTGGGTTATTTGAGTTATTGGGTTATCAGATATTGTTTATTTGGTTATCGATTTTCTGATACTGATTTGGGGATATTAGTTGGCTAATTTTAGCCTTTGTTATTTGGAAGTTTATCTGGTTATTAAGCCTTGCCTTTTCTCCTGTGATGATCTAAATTCTCCGCCTCAGTAGGCTTTTCTGGATTGGTCCTTTTTTTAGCACTGAAAGGGTTGCTTTGATGGGTTGGTAGCTTCAATTGAATGATGCCCCCATTGCTCCACCTTGCTCGTTGTGCTGAATTCTTTGCTATGATTATTGTTGGTTTGTCGATCACAGAAATTGGTGCTTGATTCTAGGATTTTGAAACCCGCTCTGATACCATTTTGATTTTATGAGGTTCTGAGAAGAAGGATTTATGTGTAACAGTATTGATTTATTTCTGTGGAAGTTTCATTTTTTGTGTGTTGAATCTCAAATTACCATCTTTACATGGTACCTAGTTCCAACGGTAATATCCTAATTTCCTAAATTACAATTTTGCGCCTTTCCTATTTTACACTTTTAACCCTCTATATTTGTTTTATTCTCAACAGTTGGTAAGATTTCTTCTTTCAAGGGTTCTATTATGGTGTATTCCTAAAACCAAACTGTCACTCACTTGATCAAAGACCACACATTAGTACTGAGACATCATCAATGTCGGTATGTCAAAGCCGATTCTTGTAAAGAACAGTCAATCAAAATTAGTAATTGCAAACCTGTAAATAATGTGGATATATCATTGTCGGTTCCTTAATAACAAACCATCACTAATAGTGTTCGTTGTTCCGAGAAACTATCGAAATCCAATCTTTTCCATTTATTTTTTAAATTACAGGATCACTTCTCTAGAGAGGACTGATCTTGTCTAAGGGCTATTTCTAATCCAATCTTTCCGCACCTCCATTAATTTCAATTTTATATCCAAAAAATATATAAGATATACTCTTTCGTATTGTGTATCTATTGTCGAATCAAATCACAACTCACTGACAAAAAAAATTGACGATGATAGGCAAGGGGCTTAAGATCTTCCTCAAGAATGTGACCAGAGACACTCTGACCTAAACAGACATAACTATTTATAGGAAAACTCCGATTTTAGTCTGTAACCCTATTGTGAAGAGATTTACAAGGTTTACAATGTGTAACCCGCAAATTACCTTTGAGAGCCAAAAATGCCGTTGGATGACTCAAAACTTGAGTTGAAGTTTCCAATAAAATATCATAGTTTGTATTTTTATTTATTTATCATATTTGATCCTTAAGTATTATTAGTATAACTGCCTATGCTCGTCATTGTATGTCGAATTAACTAGATATAGGACTTATCACTACTACAAAAACATTAACCATATAGGACATATCATACACATATGCGAAAAAGTTTGAAATAAACAGTGTGTAATAGGAGGCGGTCCTGCGAAAAAAGGCTCCAACATACACACATGGTCTCTAAGTTTTGACCGTGTCCGGTCACCTTTATTTGGACATTGTTTAATAATAATGAGGCATGTATGGTTGTATTACTTCATACACGGTCTTACTTGAAAGAACCGTGTATGCTTTTGTCCAGTTTTCAAACACTGTTTTTTAGTAGAAACCATGTACGATTCATTCGCGCCTCTCAACCAAAACCCCTGTTAGTAATTTATTTATTGTCGATCACCCCCTCAACCACCTCTTAACACTTAAGTCAAGCCCCCTTCACCCTTAATTAATTTGTCTCTTCATTTCCCTTTTCTTCCCTCTGATTGGTGTAGATCAAGTCTTACTCTCTCATCTTCATTTCCCCCTCGTGTCCAATCTTGATTTTTTTGTTGAGGTTTAACACGATGATGAGCTATAAGACTCGACTACACCAATTAGACGGAGAAGAGGAGAATCAATATTCAATTACTAGCCATTGTGTTTGCAATCATCAAATGTGAGACTGCTAATCATTTCTCTCTCTTTTCTTCCCTTTGACGGTGGTAGAATTCAGATTTCCCTCATCTTCATTTTCCCCTTGTGTGAAAGTATGATGAGCTATAAATCTGGGCTACCACCATCATACAGAGAAGAGGGAAATCCATCATGAGTTGATGGATGTATCTAATATACAATAACTAGCAAGTTCCTTTGGTATGTTGCATATCTGCATATCTATATACTTGATCCGAAATTTGTATGTACATGCATATAGAAATGCTTGAACATTATAAAAAGTAAAAAACTATTTGTAAAAAACGTACATGGTTTTTAAAGAAAACAATGTAAAAATCTTGTTAGGGTTTTTGGTTTTTCGCACCACTTTGACTACCTTGTGTAAGTTATACATGATTTTCATTAGGAACATTGTTTGAATAGTAATTAGGGTTTCTTTTTATTTGCGCCTCTTCGATCACTGCCCCGTCTTTTAATTCCCACCGCCAACCTGTCTAATCAAATAACTCTCTCTTCTCCCTTCCATCCTCTCTCTGCGATTTTTGACACTGCTCTCTTTGAAAGCTCGCTATCGAAACCAACACCACTTTCGTTCCCATAATCAAACAAAAATTTCCGTTACGCCTTCAATTTGATTAAATTTGAATATTTAATGAAATTTGTGGTGTAGACGTTTGTGGGAGGGTGTGGCAAAGGGGTAACCGAGAGAAAATATTCAAATTTAGTTTTTTTAAACATGTAAGGTAATCAACCCGTTTTTTTATTTTATTTTTTTAATTTGGTTTTATAAAATAAATCCAAAACCCTGACAAAAATAAAAAACCCTTTCATTAGAATTTCCGTCTATCGAAAAAATTAGTGTTGAAAAATTTAATTTACTAAACTAAACTATCAGAAACAGACTTTATATATAAAATTTGACAAATCAAAATATATACAGATGTTTGTAGAGCGGTTGCTAAAACTCTAGGTGTTCTACTGTTTGAACATTTTACTATGGTGGCGGCCAAAATTTATTTGGTGGTGAGTTCGCCTCCACCAGATTGGCATTTGCTGGCACAGGAATGAAAGTCTACTCTCTCTAAAATAGTAATATATGTCTGTCTTTTGTATGTCAATTGCTGACCTTCTGTTTGTTATTTACCCCAGTTAGGACTTAATTCTTTTTTTGTTGGATGTTTCTTTGCTATGTATTTATATGTTTTTAGAAACATTTTGGTGATTAGGCATTAGTTTTTTGTACGAGATAATTATTCTTCTCTTTGTGATTTGGTGATCTTCTTCTGTCAGAATAGGCACCATGACACGATTGAATATCTACAGGATCTTTAGATGAAGGAAGTAATATTATTTGGGCAATCAAATATGTTGATATCGGCAACAACATGAAGAGGCAATAGGTATTACCTTATATATATGCCGCTGCTGCCTAATTGATAGAGATTGTAATTAGGTTTGTTAGGGTGAATATTACTTTTTATATCTTGTATGACTTTATATGTTTTGAAATAGAGGATATATGAAGGTGTGCTGCTCATGAATGAATGTATCTAAAAATACTCTGTAATATTTTTTCTGAAAGTAATAAAACAAAGGGAGGGAAGGGAGCTTCATGGGAGTGCTTGTGTTTATATTATATCTTATATAATTCTAATATTTTTGTCATCTTCTTTTTTGTAGATGGAAATTTAACGATGGCTCTTCCAGTCATTTGAAATAAAATATATAAAAAGGCTCATGGACCAATTAAAAAATTAGCTGTAGGTATTCGCTCACGTCACATCAAGCATTTAGTAAAAGTCAACTAGAACTCGACATAGATTATCCAAAATACCTTTCCTAGTCTAAAATATGCACATCAACATCCGGCAGTTAATTAATTAGAAAAACTCAATTAGAACTCAACTTTGATCATTCAAATTAATTATCTTTTGTAGTAAAAAATATGATCATCAACATCAAGGAAAAGTCAACTAGAACAACTTTTATAATCCAAATTATATTTTGTAGTCTATAATATGCACATCAACATCAAAGAAAAACCTTAGAATAATAATTATTTTACCTAATTTTCATTGATACTTCCTCATCATATACATCATCTATAAAAACCATTCCTAGCAATTGGATGATATGCTAACCAATAACAACAAAATAAGAAGCATGAAGTTCTCAAACTTGCTCATTATTCTCTTCCTCTTTTACAATATTGGAGATTCCAGCTCTTCTTCATGTAAAGAGCGTCGTATCTTCATTTATCCTAATTATAATATTTCTACAACTTGCAATTGGAAGGCCTCTGAGTTGAAGTGTGATGGCAACGACGCCGTCTTATACATTGGGGATACCAAGTATCTTGTAAAAGATATGTCGGGGGAAAACAACACACTTAGGCTTGTTGATCCATACTTGGCAGTTGGGGGCTGCCGCTTACCAAACCAGACTCTTTCGTTGAATCATTATGAAAATCCTAATGTATTAGGTTGGTACAACTTAATCTACTTCTTCAATTGTACCGAAGAAGTAGAAGACAATAAGTTGTACAAGCAAATACATTGTATGGATGGTCCACATTCAAGAGTTTATGCAGTATATACATATAGAAACTATCCTTATGTGGGCACAACCCCAAAGTCATGTAGGTATTTAGGACGCACAGTAGCCGATCCTGATGAGGAGAAAATGCATTGGAACAACACTGATGGTGACAAAATGATGCAAATGCTAACACAGGGATTTGTGGCAAGGTGGAACATGACAAATATTGCTGCGGAGAATGACATTTTGTCTTCTTTGAAAAATTGCTGGGTTCCTGCAAAAAGGTAAACAAATTTATTTTTCTTCAAAATGGTCGTTCAGCTATCATTGTAATATATTAAGATGTCTATTTATAAATGATCAGGGTTTGAAACATGGTTTGGAAACAGGGGCGAATCATTTTCTAGCTAATTTACACAGTTGGTCGAATTTTGCGTTCAAAATCGGTAGAATTTGTATTTTTTTCTTAATGAATGGCTGCAAACTTGCCGAGGGGAAGTGAATTGAAAGAAAGGTAGATGGCGAATATGTCTAAGTGGGACCATATTTTAGATTGTTAAAATGAATGGGACGAATTTTGAATTCTGCTGTGTTCAGCTATTGTCCGGTTAAACAATATAACTAATTTGATCTATTTTATTTTTTCAACTATTCCCAAAGTAGTGCAAGGGAATGTAAAAAATCCTAGTATATTGCATTTAAAATTTGTAATTAATTCCAATATTATATCTCAAATAAAAAATATAATGTGTATTCTATATATTACCTTTCTATGAGTCATGCAATATTTTATTTGTCTATGCAATTTGTGATTAATTAATTCCGACAGGGTTTTTTATTATATTGAACGCTTGTATTTTATAACACAAGTTGGTTATATAAGATATACATCAAATTATTTTTTTTCTTATATAATTTTAAACAAACTATTAAATATATATAAATATATAGAGTTGGGCTATGGTGAGTTGCGAAGTAAGAGCTTTGTTTTACTTCACGCTTATATCTCTGTTTTGAAAGTCAAAATAGCCGATTTGAACTGCTCAATATGATCTCCATATTAAAATGTGCTTGGAGATCAAATTTTACATTTTTGTGGATTATTTTACTATTTTTTTAGATGGGTAGGAAAATGCTGTTTTTGGATGGATTATGAGCCATGAAAAAACAGTAATTTAAAAATTCTAAACAAATAGTAATAAATTTCCAAAAAATGTAAAATTTGGTCTCCTAACACATTTCAATATGTAGATCATGTTAAGCTGTTCAGATCCACTTTTTGAACTTTCAAAAGTAGAGAATAAGGGCGTAAAGTAAAACAAAGCTCTTACTTCGCAACACACATATATACACCTCCATTCTTATATTAAGCATGTAGATGACCTGATTTGTCAACGATTGTGATTAAAAGATAAAATTTCAGATTCAATACCATCCCTCCAATTGAATAATTTTCCTTTTTCTGATTTTATGCATCTTTTTTATTTTTTTTACATGTAGACTTTCAAATTTAGTTAGATCTGTACTTGCCACATTGAAATTGTATTATCTTTCTGATTTGTGCTAATTTGTTTTCATTTTTTAAATATAATTTAAGAAATTTTTTAATTGATTGATAATTAATTGGTCATGTCTTCATTTCTTTCAAATTTTTTCTACCATTTAAATAATGTTATTTGTCATTTAATATGTCATTTTGTATGAATTTTTTTTACTAAAATATGTAAAAAAAACATATATGTCATTTAAATAACGTTACATACATGTAGACATCATTTAATATGTTATTTAAGGAATGTTATTTGTTATTCAGTTTAATTTTTTTAATGAAAATATTTTATTTTGTATGATTCTTTTTTGTTCTCTTATAATATGTTTTTGTTGCATCAGACGGGATGATACTAATATATATGTGTGTGTCTGTGTGTGTACATGTGTGTGTGTGTGTGTATGGAGATTGGCTAAGATCAAAATGGTAGTTCCTGAGTCATGGTGTTACCAATTTGTTTTGCAATTTTCAAAGTCCAAACAGTCAATCCAATCCATTAGATGTCATCTCTATATTTAGATATGCTTGCAAACCAAATTTTACATTTTTTAGAATTTATTTACTATTTATTAAGATGGTTAGAAAATTGCTGATTTTAATAAACAGTAAAAAACATCTGGACCATTAAAAACAATGATTTTCAAACCATCTTAATAAATAGTAAAAAATTCCAAAAAATGTAAAATTTGATCTCCAAGCACATTTTAATATTGATATCATGTTGAACGGTTTGGATCTAATATTTGAACTTTGAAAATCGGAAAACCGAATTGGTATGACCACGGCTCAAGAACTACCATTTTGATCTTAGCCACTCTCTCTCTCATATATATTTATATATATATACAAAGAGAGAGAGGTTGGCTAAATTGTTGTAAGATGTTATAACTTTCAAATATTGTAAGTGGATCTCTCCTCATATATATATATTTCCATAATTTTTAGTGCAAAAACAAATCATTTTGGGCAAAACCTGAATTTCTAATCCGAGACAGCTGATTCTTATTGAGTCGTTTCCTAGACACCATCCCAATTTCTATCCCAATATTCTGGGTTCTTCAAACAAGTGCGAATGCATATATGAATGTGGGATTAGAGAGCCATCTCCATCTCTCCAATCAGGATAATTTTACCTTCTTTAAATGTGTCTATGTTCTTTAAATGTTTATTAACATCTATTCGACTTCTGTGAACTTGAGAGACACCATTTTTGAACTGTTAGTGGTAAACACTTACTTGACAATCAGCTAAGCAATTACTTAAAAAAAAGACAATCACCTAACAAATAAATCAGCATATAACCGTCTCTCTTCCAAATTTTTTTGGTTGTTAATGCAGATCCTTCATCAATATAATGAGAGACCCTGATTACACTGCTTACTCAAAGCTCTTCCTGGTTCTTTACAATCAGCCAATATTTTTGGGTTGCCTTTATCACCCGCCAGAATGTGAAACGAGTAGTATTTCACATGTGGTGTTTTGGTTCATGCTCATATTGGTTCCTCTTTTGGACATTATTCTGATTTTATTGGGTAAGAAAATTTTCTAATTGAAACCCCTCTTTCTAATCCAGTGTATGGCAGTTAGTATTATATTAAAAGCTTTTGGCCCAAAATTATAGCCACATAAATATTGACGGTCTCAGTGAAGAAACCAAGGGAAAACAATCCAAGTGGACCAATGCACAATAATGGTCACAAGGATTAAGAAAGAAATGGAAGGTCCGGTTAATTTTAAGTACATTGCTCAAAACCACAAATTAAACAATTAATGTCAATGACATTTCAGGGGCGGAGCCAGGTTAATAGAAAAAAATTTAGAATGAGACATAATTCCATATTCATAATGAATTTCAAATCATACTTCCATAACCTATTGTGTTTAGAAGTATAGTTTCAGAGATTGACTTTATAAAATATTAGACACATGGAGCATATATAAGTGCTCCTAGGCCAGTGCTCGGCTTTGCTACTGAAAATTCCAAATTTAGTAAAAAAATAAATAAATTAATAGTTGCATGATGTCCATTTCATTTGTATTAATCATCTATGATCTTATTTTAAACTTTCTTTGCAGGACTAAGGATCACATTAGTTCCACTAGCAATTTTTTCTTTCCTTCTTCACAAGTACAAGGGAGTTTCTGTATCAGTGAACTTTGTTGAAAAGTTTTTGCGAAAACATGAGATGCTTTCTGTTAAACGGTATGATTTCATAGAGATCGCCATAATGACAAACCAGTTCAAAGAAAAGCTTGGGCAAGGTGGCTTTGGATCAGTTTACAAAGGTAAACTCTTCAGTGGTCATCAGGTCGCTATCAAAATACTTACCAATTCATTGGGGGACGGTGATGATTTCATCAGCGAAGTGGCAACAATCGGTAGGATTCACCATGCAAACATAGTGCGCCTTATTGGATTTTGCTCGGAGGGCTCAAAGCGGGCTCTCGTGTATCCTTACATGCCAAAGGGCTCTCTTGACAAGTGTATCTTCTCTTCAAGTAACAATTCTTTATCAATAGAGAAAAGAAAAGAGATAGCCCTAGGCATTGCGCGAGGTATAGACTACCTTCATCGCGGGTGTCAAATGCAGATATTGCACTTCGACATAAAACCTGACAATGTCCTATTGGATCATGACATGACTCCAAAAATTGCTGACTTTGGACTTGCCAAATTATACTCTAGAGAATACAACTTGGTAACCCTCAACACAGCACGAGGTACAATAGGATATATAGCTCCTGAGCTAATATCAAGGTCCTTTGGGGTGATATCACACAAGGCAGATGTTTATAGTTTTGGGATGCTATTAATGGAGATGGCAAGCGGAAGAAGAAATGTCAACAATCATGCAAATAGCTCGAGCCAAGTCTATTATCCGTCATGGATATACGACCAACTCAAACTTGCAGAAGAGACACATAATTATAACTTGAACAATACTGTTGCACAATTCGGAGATATAGAAGAAATCCTATATAAGGTTGCCTTGTGGTGCATTCAAACGAGGGCATCTACCCGCCCCTCCATGGGCAGAGTCATAGAGATGCTGCAGAGTGATGTAGATAGCTTGGAGATGCCACCGAGACCTTTCATGACAACCTTGCCAGAAGAGGCCTCTGTGAGTTGCCCTCAAATTGATTCATGTAGCATAGAGATGTCAACCATTTCAGAGGAAATTAGTTTGCTTTAATCACACAAAAAAATAAATGAACATGTGTTGCTTTGATTTCAGATGAATTTAGTATTTATGTATATAATTTAAGCTTCCTTGCAGATTTTTAATTAAGATAAATAAGGAAAAGATATACAAATTTAGCGCATGTGTATTACTTTCATTTTTTTTGTGGAACTAAAATATTCAAATTTTATTAGGTTTGATTGTAGATATGTATGTTGAATTATAAACTTGATTTTCTATAATAAAGTAAGATTTGAATAAACTCGTTGCATTCTACAGTTGACATAATTTGTGGCTGGTTAAAATGGGATTTTTAAATGGAAAACGTTGGCATATCTGGGTTTATGACTTATGGAATTAATGGTCTTTAAGTCTTGGTTTTAATGTTGAAGGTTTTAAGTCATTTGGTATTCCCTAGGTTTTAATGGTGAAGGTGTCAGAATTCTATTTTTTGTTTTGTTTTAATGTTGTACGGATTTCTAGAGTTTTTAGGGTTATAAAAGAAGAAGTATTATATTTTTATGTAAGAGAATAGTAAGAGACTAGTAAAACAATTTGTAAGAGAATATTGAGAGTTTATAATAGAAAAAGTTTGTTTGTTATTCTCCTCCCTCCACCTAAAGAAAGTTGTTATATCCACCGTTTATTTTTTAACAATATAGCTATATTTAAAATTGATGGGTCTTAATTAATGTACAAAAAAATTCTTCTCCTACTGTATAAATAGCGGAGAGCGCAATACCGGAGGGATGCTACAAGAGAAAAATCTCTCATTCCTATCATTCCTGAATTCTTAGTTTAAATGTGCTTTATTTTCTTCTGGTTAAACACTTCAAAGCTAAATCATTGATAAGCAGTATTATTTCCTCTTTGCGTAGTTACATATATAGGTGAGTAAAATAACAAACACTTATACAAAACAACTACTACAAGGGAGTCCTTCAGTATCTTGTTCTTTGCTTCGTAGATTCTCATATTGACTTAGTGAAGAAGAAAAGCTTCACACTCCTATTCCCATCTGTCACTTATTGGCCATCAAGAATTATTTTAGCCTTTCACAAGGATACTGAGAGTGTAATTGAACTGAGATACTGGTTTTCAGAGCATCTTCCATCTGTACAATTTCTTTATTACGTTTATTGTCTGTACTAATTGTTCTTCATTGAGGGTTTATAGTTAAGGATCTTTGAAATTTTATTCCAGTGTACGAAATGTGGGAGCATATATGATCCTCACCATTAAATAAAAAAAAAACAGAGAGACTAAATTAAGTTGTAATTTATCAATATTGTTTCCACATTGTTTTGTTAAATATTCGTTTTTGACTCCTTGTTGTACAGAAAAAAGGAGAGAAAAAAAAAATACAAGTTTCCGGTGTATATATATAAGACATTGGTAGTATTGGTAAGAAATAATGGCCCCAATTTGTGGTATTGCTAAGAAATTATAAGCCCAATTTGTGGCATTGGTAAGAAATTAAGGCCCAATATCTAGTATCGGTATTAAGGCCCAATATGTTTCTCCCTGTACTAAATTAAATTGTTCAATTGTTGGACTACTCAAATTTACTATGTTGTGGTCATAATAGAAGAGCAAAGGCTAGCATATGCTGAATTACATTATGCTACACTCAGTATTAATTGTTTTTATTGTTTATTAAAAGTTGGGATTAATTACGCAAAAAATAATTTTTCATTAAGAAATAATGGAGGACAACTGAGTAGTATAATTTAGAACAATTGAGGCACGGATTTTAAGGGAGCCCACGGATGACTAAACTACTTATAAGTACAAATAACGTGTTATGATTGTGATCTCCTTATGAATGCTAAATAAATTAATGGTTGTAATTTAGTGGCTAGAACATCACTTTATAATTGTAACGACTTAAATTTTAATTTTAATTATCACACATTTTATTTTACCAACCAGCAGATCTAAGTTTTCTGAATTTGGATGTTGGGCATCTTAAATTTTTTACACAAAATTGGTACTGATCCAAATGCCAATTAGTGGGCCCTATTATCTATTATTACACCTGTCTATTAATTCTCTTATTTAAGTACAAAGGAAATATGATCCATTCTCAAATTAATATAACAAAGGGAATATTTGAGAATCTGCTCGAAAAGTACGTATAATTAATAGCGATGGTCACCAATATTATATTTAATCGTTTTCAATAAATATGAATAGTAAAAAAAATATAAAATTGAACTTATATGAGAGCCTATGAAAAAATGCATTCTTCAAAATTGAGGCTATAGTAATATGCATATTTACAGAGCGGTATGTACCATATTTAATGAAATGAAATGAAATGAAACTCGGAACAAAACTGAATTATTTTTCTTAATGAAATGAAAACTATAGATTGTATCCATAGTGAAATAATGCATTTTTGAGCAATTTCAAACCTATATGTACCATATTTAAATATATTAAATTATAACTAGTCATTTCAATTAGTGAAATTAATATTTTTATTCTCTAGTTTGGAAATCGTACGACACAAGGACGCTTCTTCAAATCATACATAGCTATGTTACTCGGATACTCCAATGTAGGCTCCGTACCCGTATCGGACACGTATCCAATACTGATACGCGTCCAATACGGCACCGATACGTATCCGATACGCCAGCTGGTGTATCCGCCTACGTGGCGTATCCCTACTCGGCCGATACGGTCGCCGATACTCTGTTGACACTCCAGGATACGTCAATTAAAGTGCGGATACGGCTGGATACAGCGGGACAAGCGTGAGCCGCGCCGTGAACCGCGCCTGCACCCGTGAGTCGGCCCGCACCCGTGAGCCGCGCAAACACTGAGTTTCAAATAATTGATTTTTTTTTGTGCTGCTGGGATTCGAACTCGGGCTCTCCCCATGTTGGCCAAAATCTTTACCACCCCGCCACATTTCACTTGGTATTATACCACTAACTATAATATTTAATATATACTTAGATTTAAGCCTTTAATTTTTTATAGTTTGAGCCTTTAATTAATTTTTTTATGATTATCGAAATACAATATGTAAATAATAAAAAATAATATATATATATATAATTGGCGTATCGTATCCGAGATTTTTGAAAATTGCCGTATCGCCGTATCCGTATCGTATCCGATACGATATCCGTACCCGTATCCATGCAACATACATAGAAATAGAACTAGAACTGTAAATAATATTGAAGAATGTGGATCCCACACCCATGTGATTCATTGACCCTTAGTATTCGGGTAAAAGATTATATATATATTTCCTCCACGTTTGGGGACTGTCAGTTTGGGTAGCACTATAAAGATATTTACTTGTAGTCCCCTTAAATTTTTTACTCAGTACTTCATACGTGCATGGTTACTTATATTATACAAATGTTTATATGTAATATGTGTACATTGTAAATTGTAAATATAGATATCAAATTTATTATTAAGCCAATTTTATTGAATCGATCTATACGTGCCATATTTACGAGTAAAATAAATCTAATATTAGATACAATCCCCTTTAAGTGTTGAACTTCAGAAGTACAACAAGTCACTTTAAGTTTCTATATTAGCGAGAAATTCTTAATGAATATTGGTTTTGTATTGTTAGCGTATATATAAATATGTTACTGTAAATTTGAAATTGAGATTATATTTTTTTAATGCTCTTCCCATTCTTTGCAAATATATATATAAATGAGTCAAATATTAAATGTTTGGTATTCAAAAGTTGACATTCTATCTTCGATTTTAGCACCATAAATACGTACCCAGAAGTTTGTTGACTGTAAAAAATAGAGAAAATTAATTTTGTAGTGTGGCACAAAGGAATATACTCAAATTTACTATGTTGTGGTCAAATTTAGTGGCTAGAACATCATTTTATAATTGTAACGACTTAAATTTTAATTTTAATTATCACACATTTTATTTTACCAACCAGCAGATCTAAGTTTTCTGAATTTGGATGTTGGGCATCTTAAATTTTTTACACAAAATTGGTACTGATCCAAATGCCAATTAGTGGGCCCTATTATCTATTATTACACCTGTCTATTAATTCTCTTATTTAAGTACAAAGGAAATATGATCCATTCTCAAATTAATATAACAAAGGGAATATTTGAGAATCTGCTCGAAAAGTACGTATAATTAATAGCGATGGTCACCAATATTATATTTAATCGTTTTCAATAAATATGAATAGTAAAAAAAATATAAAATTGAACTTATATGAGAGCCTATGAAAAAATGCATTCTTCAAAATTGAGGCTATAGTAATATGCATATTTACAGAGCGGTATGTACTATGAACTTATATCGTAGTTTTTAAAGCTCAAATAATCAGTCTGAACTGCTTAAATAATTCCCATATAATTATGTACTTTCAAACGAAATTTTATAGTTTCATGTTTTTATAGGTTTTACAGAGGTTTATTTTTTATTAAATTTTCCATGAATACTCGATCAATACCAAGAGGTCTTAATTATAATTTGGAATGCATAATTTCGATCAATATACTATTCACTCTTATAAAATTGAGATAAATACAAAAAAAGGAAGTATTAACATATATATATATTATCATTTTGCATTTTCACTTTATTCTATAGTTTCTAACAATTTCTACCATCCAGCAACTATTCGACCCGAAATTTTTATTAATATCCTAACAAAAAAAATTCAATTTTTTTTATAAATAACCTAACCCGAAATTTTTATTCATAAGAAAATAAAAAAATATTAAAAATAAGAAATGTTGTGAGGGGAATTTAAAAATGGGAAGGTGGTCATGAGCCATGGTGTTTGTGCAGGAAGCCATGGCACATCTCAACACTGTGAAAAAACGGAAAAAAAATACCGAAGTGGGACGCCATGGCACATCTCAACACCGGAAAAAAGAAAAAAAAAGTGGACCGCCATGGCAAATCTCAACCAAAGAAACAAAAAAAATAAAAATAAATGGGACGCCATGGCTTTGAATAAATTAGTTAATATAAATTATTGGAAATGTTAATAAAAAAATAAAAATAAATGGGATGTCATGACTTTGATCAACTTACATGTTGGGAAAATAAATTGGTTAATATAAACAAGTGGGCAATAAGATATATAATATATATACATGCACAGATAGCGAACAAATTGTGAAGTTCGGCTGAAGACAAGCTCAGTCTTTTATTATTATAACAAGTCAAAGTCTTCTCTCGTCCTCCACCTGTATGCTTAAAAAAAACCAAATTACGACGTGGGACGGAATGGCACATTTCAATCAAATTATGTCATGGTGTCTCACTTAGAAATTTTTTTTTCGTTTTTTTCACGGTGTTGAGATGTGCCATGGCTCGTGACCGCCTTTCCATTTTTAAATTTTCCGAATAGCATTTCTTATTTTTAGTATTTTTTTTTTCCATTTTCTTATCAATAAAATTTCGGTGACCTAACCGCTCCACTGAGAGGCGGTCAACTCTCAAATACCAAACCGTCTCTTAGTGGGACAGTTTGGTATGTAATATTTTTTTTAATAAACCTATTGGGTAACCATCTCATAACACAAGTAGATTAAAAGGTATATTAATTTATACTAGTACCATTATGGTCCATCAATAACCGAAAATTATATCCGTTTACATTATTTTTTTACTATTGGTAAACGGAAATTATTTCCGGTTATACAGAGGTTTTATTTAGTGCATATATTAATTGGGATTAAGTTTTTGTAAAGATTAATGACATATACTCGTATATTTTGTATGTAACCAAACTTAATTGATTCTAACTACTCAAATTTATCAAAATTTAACCATGTTTGGTTACCAATTTTTTTTTTATATCCGGTTACCCAATTTCTTTTTTCTTTTTTTCTCTTGGTAACCCGTAATTATATCTGGTTACCCATTTTTTTTTATACTATTGGTAACCGAAAATTATATCTGGTTACCCAATAGTAAATCTTAATAGAGGTTTATTTAAAAAAATTAAATTATTACATACCAAACCGTCCCACTGAGAGGCGACCTGGTCTGAAGCTGACTGCCCCACTGAGGGGCAGTTTGGTACTGAGAGTTCACCGCCCCTCAATGGGGCAGCTAGGTCATTTAAAAAAAAATTCAATCAGAGGGCATATTTACTAATTTTTTTTGTCAGGGTATTAATAAATTTTTTGGCTATTTGACTTAATGTATTTATTACCGTTCCACATTATTTGCTTAACCTTTTTTTTTTACTTATTTTCAATTAAGAAAACTTTTTAGTTTTTTTTTAGTAAATGTTAGAGGTCAAGTCACCCAACTATATATATATAATATCCATCAATAATTCTCCTATTCTAATTTCGATCATGTGATCTCCCATCCGGGTTTATGAGCTACTTAATTTTGTGGCTATCAACATCCGTTACTATTGAACCAAACCCATGATAATTGTTCAAATAAACAAACCATAATGCAAATAAGCAGAATAATCGTATATTATTTGGTTCAGTCAGAACTAATGTAAACATTTCGTTGTTAATTTTCCATTTTTTAAAGTTGGAGTTTAGGCTTGAGGTCAAGGCACCTAACTATTTCACTTGATTTTGAACCTACAGTCTTACACACAGAGTGATTTTTTTGGCACCAGACCAAAAGATTTGTTCTCTTAATTTTAAATTTTATTCATTTTTTTAGATAAAGATGGGGAATCCAAGTTTTCAACTAAAATATTCACAAGTGATCTTGAAATGGATTTATAACTTATGACTTGTCACACAGTGGACATCATCATACTTACCAAGTAGCTAGGTCAAAGGCTAGTTCTCGGTTTTATTTTCTTTATTGTTATTTTTTATTTTCTGCTTTGTAAAATTAAGTCAAATTAAATTAATCATTAAGCTGTACTGCAATTAAATTATTACACTTAATAATGAAATCTTACAAGTACTAACAAATAATAATAGGGAAAATATCAGCACAATAATTTCAATTTTTAGGTGGGACTGCATATGCCAATCTTAATTATAATAATAATAGTCATCAAAGACTAGTAGTAGATTCTAAAAGTGATCGTAAGACTAGTAACAGCGCTTCATGCATCATTTTCAATGCATGTGCAATTTAATCCTCAAGTCCATCTTAACAAAGAAAGAACAGTCACTTTACATAAGGCCTACTAACTTCTACTTTTTACTTTTTATGAAAAAAGACATGTTTTATTGGTTTTTTGTTGTTGTTTATTTTTAAAAGTAGTAGAGTGTATGCATATGCCAAACTTAATTATTTATCTGTCCTGAAACTCGGAACAAAACTGAATTATTTTTCTTAATGAAATGAAAACTATAGATTGTATCCATAGTGAAATAATGCATTTTTGAGCAATTTCAAAGCTATATGTATCATATTTAAATATATTAAATTATAACTAGTCATTTCAATTAGTGAAATTAATATTTTTATTCTCTAGTTTGGAAATCGTACGACACAAGGACGCTTCTTCAAATCATACATAGCTATGTTACTCGGATACTCCAATATAGGCTCCGTGCCCGTATCGGACACGTATCCAATACTGATACGCGTCCGATACGGCACCGATACGCCAGCTGGCGTATCCGCCTACGTGGCGTATCCCTACTCGGCCGATACGGTCGCCGATACTCCGTTGACACTCCAGGATACGTCAATTAAAGTGCGGATACGGCTGGATACAGCGGGACAAGCGTGAGCCGCGCCGTGAACCGCGCCTGCACCCGTGAGTCGGCCCGCACCCGTGAGCCGCGCAAACACTGAGTTTCAAATAATTGATTTTTTTTTTTCTGCTGCTGGGATTCGAACTCGGGCTCTCCCCATGTTGGCCAAAATCTTTACCACCCCACCACATTTCACTTGGTATTATACCACTAACTATAATATTTAATATATACTTAGATTTAAGCCTTTAATTTTTTATAGTTTGAGCCTTTAATTAAATTTTTTATGATTATCGAAATACAATATGTAAATAATAAAAAATAATATATATATATAATTGGCGTATCGTATCCGAGATTTTTGAAAATTGCCGTATCGCCGTATCCGTATCGTATCCGATACGATACCCGTACCCGTATCCATGCAACATAGATACATAGAAATAGAACTAGAACTGTAAATAATATTGAAGAATGTGGATCCCACACCCATGTGACTCATTGACCCTTTGTATTCGGGTAAAAGATTATATATATATATATATATATATATATATATATATATATATATATATATATATATATATATATATATATATATATATATATATATATATATTTCCTCCACGTTTGGGGACTGTCAGTTTGGGTAGCACTACAAAGATATTTACTTGTAGTCCCCTTAAATTTTTTACTCAGTACTTCATACGTGCATGGTTACTTATATTATACAAATGTTTATATGTAATATGTGTACATTGTAAATTGTAAATATAGATATCAAATTTATTATTAAGCCAATTTTATTGAATCGATCTATACGTGTCATATTTACGAGTAAAATAAATCTAATATTAGATACAATTCCCTTTAAGTGTTGAACTTCAGAAGTACAACAAGTCACTTTAAGTTTCTATATTAGCGAGAAATTCTTAATGAATATTGGTTTTGTATTGTTAGCGTATATATAAATATGTTACTGTAAATTTGAAATTGAGATTATATTTTTTTAATGCTCTTCCCATTCTTTGCAAATATATATATAAATGAGTCAAATATTAAATGTTTGGTATTCAAAAGTTGACATTCTATCTTCGATTTTAGCACCATAAATACGTACCCAGAAGTTTGTTGACTGTAAAAAATAGAGAAAATTAATTTTGTAGTGTGGCACAAAGGAATATAATGTAAGACTTTTAATAATATTGCTTATATCACAAAAAGTATGTTCCACAAAGAGCTTTCTTTAAATCTATAATTTCTATTTCTATTGATCCGTAAAATTATTAACTCGTTTATTAAACTTTTGTTATATTATTACGTACTGTTGTAGAAAATTTTAACATTACGTACAATTATTAACCTTCACATGACTCGATCAAAATAAGCAGAAAAGTTTCATACGGATCATCCAGTTTGAATGAATAAAATTTAACACGTAACAATAAATAGTAAAAAAAAAAATACTTAATAAATAGTAAAAAAAATGTCATGTTGAATATTAATAAATAATAAAAAATAAATAAAAAAAATGTAACATTTTATCTCGAAGCATATTTTAAGATAAATGTCATGTTGAATGGTTTGGATTGATTGTTTGGACTTTCATAATTGCAAAAACGAATTTTTGTAAGATGTTGTAACTTACAAATGTTGCAAGTGGATCCCTCCTCTACATATATATATATATATAAAGGAGGGATCAGATTACACCCTTTTTTTGACACATATTGACACCTATCGTTTTCAAAGTCCAAATAGTTGATCCAAACCGTTCAATATGATGGATATATTAAAATGTGCTTGGAGATCAAATTTTACATTTTTTTAAATTTTTTTTACTATTTATTAAGATGGTTACAAAATCGTTGTTTTCAGACCATTGAAAAATAACGATTTTGTAACCATCTTAATAAATAGTAAAAAAATTCAAAAAAATGTAAAATTTCATCTCCAAGCACATTTTTATATGGTGATCATGTTGAATGGTTCGGATCGACTGTTTGGATTTTGAAATCGCAAAATTGACCTATAAAAAAAGCAGTGCCAAGATGTGTCAAAAAAAAGGTGTAATTGGATCCCTCCTCATATATATATATGTATGTATATATAAATATATGTATATATGTATGTGTGTGTGTGTGTGTGTGTGTCTATATATATATATAGATATATAGATATATGTATATGTATATGTATGTATGTATAGGGGTGTTCATCGGTTCGGCTCGGTTGTTCGGTTGAACCGAACCGAATTAGGCAAACCAAAGTAATAATTCGGTATCTAAAATAGAACCGAACCGAACCGAACTAAAGTTTTATTTTGGTTTGTTCGGTTTGTTCGGTTTGTTCGGTTCAAACCAAAATATATTAATTTTTTTATTTAAAGCAATTGATTTATAATAAATAGAATTATATTAAGAAATAAACCGAGATATTAAGAAATAAACTGAAGTTTTTAAAGCAATTGATTAAGAAAAAAACCGGAGTATTAAGAAATAAACCGGAACGGTCCGGACCAAATTCATAATATATAACAGTTTGGTCGGTACGGTTATTTCAATTTTAAAAAATTTCAAACTGAACCGAACTGAACCGAAATTATAATTCAGTTTTAAAAAGTAAACCTAACCGAACCATTAAACCGAATAAACCGAACCGTTTGGTCCAAACTAATTCGGTTCGGTTCAAATCCAACTAAACCGGACCCAATGAACACCCCTATGTATGTATATGTATGTGTGTGTGTATATATTATCTATCATCGTCAACTCAAAATTTATAACAGATGGCAAAGCTAAATTAACTGAGACCTACGAAACACCAACTCAAACAAAACATATGCTGTAAGAACCATTTGCTATCGGTTGAGGAACGGTGTTAAGAACCTTTGCCATTGGTTGAAGAATGCAAAGGATGTCATTGAATGCCCAACGCCATCTGTCGGGCCACTACTACAGAAATGGTCATTGTACACGGCACATTGTACACGGATTTGGCAATTTTATAGAAAAATCGTGTAGAAGTTGTAATTTTTTGGATGCCTGAAATATCTGTAGGATCTCTACACGGATATTTATTAAAGAATCAGTGTAGAAAGACGTGAGAGAGCTACACGGACGTTTACTAGGAAATGTACACGGCTTATTGTTTACATAACAGTGGAGAAAGCCTTGACAATATCAATTTGCTAACCTCCATTTTTTGGCTAGCCTCCATTTTTTGCTAGCCAGTATTTTCTATGTTTTCAGAAAGCAAAACAGATGACAATATCACTTTGCTAACAATAAAATGGTATAAACAGCCGTTTAGAATTCTTTTTTTTTCCTAATTATGTTTTATTTTTTTTGGCTAGCCTCCATTTTTTCGAGCAAGTATTTTCTTTGTTTTCAGTTAGCAAAACAGAGCAAGATGAAAATATCAATTGCTAAACAAATAGTATGAAAAGTGCCAATAGGGTTTACAGAGGGTAACATGGAGATACATGTTTACGGAGGGTAATATGAAAATAAATGTTTTAACAGTAGGCCTTTGTCAGAATCTTCGTATTTCTCCTCTAGATCTTGCTTGCCCGAATTAGTTTAGGACATTTGCAAAATAACCTTTGTTTAGGACCTTAGTTTAGGACATTTTATTGTTAGCAAATTGATATTGTCATCTGTTTTGCTTTCTGAAAACATAGAAAATACTGGCTAGCCAAAAATGGAGGCTAGCCAAAAAAAAAAAAAAAGTTGGAAAAAAAAAGAAAATTCTACACGGCTGTTTATATCAAAGTCCGTGTAGACAGAAATTTATACACGGCTGTTTATATAAATGTCCGTGTAGAAAGGTTAATCTAAACGGCTACCTATATTAAAGTCTGTGTAGCTCTCTTAATGCTTTTTACACGGATTTATAGATTATTATCCGTGTAGAAATGTTATTTTAGGGTTGGAATTGTATAAAAGACCTTCTCCCCAGCGCCGTTTTGATCAATTTATACTTCTCACAGTTAACAATTGGGTTGAGATCTAGGTTTATCAATTATGTCGGATCGCAACTTATACCGATGAGGTACTGTTTATGGAGCTCACAGATGAGCGGTCCGATATAATTGATAACCTACATCTCGAATTCCCATGCGAAGTGCTTCATTTCCCCAATTATTTGTTCTGATTTCTGCGCTAAAGTGTTTTTCGAGGGTAATATGATGATAGATGTTATAACTGGAGGCCGGATCTGAGATCTTGGAAGTTAATTTGTATTTCTCCTCTAGATCTTGCTAAGGTGTTTAGTTTAGGACATATGGAACTAACCAAAAGGCTACTTAGGTTAATGTAACTAAAGTAGTCCTTACTTTGGTTACATTAACCTAAGTAGTCTTTTGGTTAGTTCCTTGCATGTCCTAAACTAATTCGGGCAAGCAAGATCCAGAGGAGAAATACGAAGATTTCTGACAAAGTCCTACTGTTAAAACATTTATTTTCATATTACCCTCCGTAAACATGTATCTCCATATTACCCTCTGTAAACCCTACTGGCACTTTTCATTTTATTTGTTTAGCAATTGATATTTTCATCTTACTCTGTTTTGCTAACTGAAAACAAAGAAAATACTGGCTAGCAAAAATGGAGGCTATCCAAAAAAAATAAAAAATAATTAGGAAAAAAAAGAGAATTCTACATGGCTGTTTATATCATTTTATTTCAAAACCCTAAAATAACCTTTATACACGGATATTTAGCTATAAATTCGTGTAGAAAGACATAAGAGAGCTACACGGACTTTTATATAAACAACCATGTAGAATTATTTTTCTACACTATTAATTAAACAAAAATCCATGTACTATTTCTCGTTTCTACACGGCTCTTTATTAAACGTCCGTGTAGCATTTTTTTTTTTGGTTATCAACTAGTTTTGTTTCTATGTTTTTCAGATAGCAAAACAAACAATTTCCAAAACAGAGGAAGACATTTAAAATCCAGAATTCCAAAACATAGCAATTTAAACTAAACATTCATGTACACTAAATTATACAAAATTAAAGCATTACAAAAGTTGGAATAAAAATTCATATGTAAACTAAAAATTTCCATTAAGAACTAGAATAGGGTGGTTCTTTCCTTTTGGTGCCAGCAGGGTTTTAATTACTAAAGAAAGAGTTGAGTAAAAAGTTGGATGAAGGACCATCAAAAAAAAGGGAAGAGGTGGATGAAGGACCGTCAGAGCCGGATGAAGAGTAGAATGAAGAGACGGATGATCTCTGACTCTTCATTCGACTCTTCATCCAACTCTGAAGGTCACATTCACCTCTTCATCCGGCTCTGAAGGTCTTTCACCCAACTCTTACCCAACACTTCGTCCAGTAAAATTGATCAGAATAGAGAGATAATTTTTTTTTCAATACTTCGCATGGGAATTCGAGATGTAGGTTATCAATTATATCGGACCGCTCATCTGTGAGCTCCATAAACAGTAGCTCATATTGATATAAGTTGCGATCCGACATAATTGATAAACCTACATCTCAACCCAATTGTTAACTGAGAGAGGGAGAGAATTGATCAAAACGGTACTACTGGGGAGAATGCCTTTTATATAACCAAAAACCTAAAATAACATTTCTACACAGCTCTTTATTAAACGTCCGTGTAGCTCTCTCAAGGCTTTCTACTCTGTTAATTAAACAAAAAACTGTGTACATTTACGACCTTTCTACACGGCTCTTTATTAAACATCCGTGTAGCTCTCACAGGTTATCTACACTGTCATTTAAACAAACATCCGTGTACAATTCTTACCTTTTTCACGGTTCTTTAATTAAATATCCGTGTAGCTCTCTCAAGGCTTTCTCCACTGTTATTTAAACAATAAGCCGTGTACATTTCCTAGTAAACGTCCGTGTAGCTCTCTCACGTCTTTCTACACTGATTCTTTAATAAATATCCGTGTAGAGATCCTACAGATATTTCAGGCATCCAAAAAATTACAACTTCTACACGGTTTTTCTATAAAATTGCCAAATCCGTGTACAATGTGCCGTGTACAATGACCATTTCTGTAGTAGTGGCCCGACAGATGGCGTTGGGCATTCAATGACATCCTTTGCATTCTTCAACCAATGGCAAAGGTTCTTAACACCGTTCCTCAACCGATAGCAAATGGTTCTTACAGCATATGTTTTGTTTGAGTTGGTGTTTCGTAGGTCTTAGTTAATTTAGCTTTGCCATCTGTTATTAATTTTGAGTTGACGATGATAGATGATATATACACACACATACATATACATACATAGGGGTGTTCATTGGGTCCGGTTTAGTTGGATTTGAACCGAACCGAATTAGTTTGGACCAAACGGTTCGGTTTATTCGGTTTAATGGTTCGGTTAGGTTTACTTTTTAAAACTGAATTATAATTTCGGTTCAGTTCGGTTCAGTTTGAAATTTTTTAAAATTGAAATAACCGTACCGACCAAACTGTTATATATTATGAATTTGGTCCGGACCGTTCCGGTTTATTTCTTAATACTCCGGTTTTTTTCTTAATCAATTGCTTTAAAAACTTCAGTTTATTTCTTAATATCTCGGTTTATTTCTTAATATAATTCTATTTATTATAAATCAATTGCTTTAAATAAAAAAATTAATATATTTTGGTTTGAACCGAACAAACCGAACAAACCAAAATAAAACTTTAGTTCGGTTCGGTTCGGTTCTATTTTAGATACCGAATTATTACTTTGGTTTGCCTAATTCGGTTCGGTTCAACCGAACAACCGAGCCGAACCGATGAACACCCCTATACATACATACATATACATATACATATATCTATATATCTATATATATATATAGACACACACACACACACACACACATACATATATACATATATTTATATATACATACATATATATATATGAGGAGGGATCCAATTACACCTTTTTTTTGACACATCTTGGCACTGCTTTTTTTATAGGTCAATTTTGCGATTTCAAAATCCAAACAGTCGATCCGAACCATTCAACATGATCACCATATAAAAATGTGCTTGGAGATGAAATTTTACATTTTTTTGAATTTTTTTACTATTTATTAAGATGGTTACAAAATCGTTATTTTTCAATGGTCTGAAAACAACGATTTTGTAACCATCTTAATAAATAGTAAAAAAAATTTAAAAAAATGTAAAATTTGATCTCCAAGCACATTTTAATATATCCATCATATTGAACGGTTTGGATCAACTATTTGGACTTTGAAAACGATAGGTGTCAATATGTGTCAAAAAAAGGGTGTAATCTGATCCCTCCTTTATATATATATATATATGTAGAGGAGGGATCCACTTGCAACATTTGTAAGTTACAACATCTTACAAAAATTCGTTTTTGCAATTATGAAAGTCCAAACAATCAATCCAAACCATTCAACATGACATTTATCTTAAAATATGCTTCGAGATAAAATGTTACATTTTTTTTATTTATTTTTTATTATTTATTAATATTCAACATGACATTTTTTTTACTATTTATTAAGTATTTTTTTTTTTACTATTTATTGTTACGTGTTAAATTTTATTCATTCAAACTGGATGATCCGTATGAAACTTTTCTGCTTATTTTGATCGAGTCATGTGAAGGTTAATAATTGTACGTAATGTTAAAATTTTCTACAACAGTACGTAATAATATAACAAAAGTTTAATAAACGAGTTAATAATTTTACGGATCAATAGAAATAGAAATTATAGATTTAAAGAAAGCTCTTTGTGAAACATACTTTTGGTGATATAAGCAATATTATTAAAATTCTTACATTATATTCCTTTGTGCCACACTACAAAATTAATTTTCTCTATTTTTTACAGTCAACAAACTTCTGGGTACGTATTTATGGTGCTAAAATCGAAGATAGAATGTCAACTTTTGAATACCAAACATTTAATATTTGACTCATTTATATATATATTTGCAAAGAATGGGAAGAGCATTAAAAAAATATAATCTCAATTTCAAATTTACAGTAACATATTTATATATACGCTAACAATACAAAACCAATATTCATTAAGAATTTCTCGCTAATATAGAAACTTAAAGTGACTTGTTGTACTTCTGAAGTTCAACACTTAAAGGGAATTGTATCTAATATTAGATTTATTTTACTCGTAAATATGACACGTATAGATCGATTCAATAAAATTGGCTTAATAATAAATTTGATATCTATATTTACAATTTACAATGTACACATATTACATATAAACATTTGTATAATATAAGTAACCATGCACGTATGAAGTACTGAGTAAAAAATTTAAGGGGACTACAAGTAAATATCTTTATAGTGCTACCCAAACTGACAGTCCCCAAACGTGGAGGAAATATATATATATATATATAATCTTTTACCCGAATACTAAGGGTCAATGAATCACATGGGTGTGGGATCCACATTCTTCAATATTATTTACAGTTCTAGTTCTATTTCTATGTATCTATGTTTCATGGATACGGGTACGGGTATCGTATCGGATACGATACGGATACGGCGATACGGCAATTTTCAAAAATCTCGGATACGATACGCCAATTATATATATATATTATTTTTTATTATTTACATATTGTATTTCGATAATCATAAAAAATTTAATTAAAGGCTCAAACTATAAAAAATTAAAGGCTTAAATCTAAGTATATATTAAATATTATAGTTAGTGGTATAATACACAAGTGAAATGTGGCGGGGTGGTAAAGATTTTGGCCAACATGGGGAGAGCCCGAGTTCGAATCCCAGCAGCAGAAAAAAAATCAATTATTTGAAACTCAGTGTTTGCGCGGCTCACGGGTGCGGGCCGACTCACGGGTGCAGGCGCGGTTCACGGCGCGGCTCACGCTTGTCCCGCTGTATCCAGCCGTATCCGCACTTTAATTGACGTATCCTGGAGTGTCAACGGAGTATCGGCGACCGTATCGGCCGAATAGGGATACGCCACGTAGGCGGATACACCAGCTGGCGTATCGGATACGTATCGGTGCCGTATCGGACGCGTATCAGTATTGGATACGTGTCCGATACGGGCACGGAGCCTATATTGGAGTATCCGAGTAACATAGCTATGTATGATTTGAAGAAGCGTCATTGTGTCGTACGATTTCCAAACTAGAGAATAAAAATATTAATTTCACTAATTGAAATGACTAGTTATAATTTAATATATTTAAATATGATACATATAGCTTTGAAATTGCTCAAAAATGCATTATTTCACTATAGATACAATCTATAGTTTTCATTTCATTAAGAAAAATAATTCAGTTTTGTTCCGAGTTTGAGGACAGTTAAATAATTAAGTTTGGCATATGCATACACTCTACTACTTTTAAAAATAAACAACAACAAAAAACCAATAAAACATGTCTTTTTTCATAAAAAGTAAAAAGTAGAAGTTAGTAGGCCTTATGTAAAGTGACTGTTCTTTCTTTGTTAAGATGGACTTGAGGATTAAATTGCACATGCATTGAAAATGATGCATGAAGCGCTGTTACTAGTCTTACGATCACTTTTAGAATCTACTACTAGTCTTTGATGACTATTATTATTATAATTAAGATTGGCATATGCAGTCCCACCTAAAAATTGAAATTATTGTGCTGATATTTTCCCTATTATTATTTGTTAGTACTTGTAAGATTTCATTATTAAGTGTAATAATTTAATTGCAGTACAGCTTAATGATTAATTTAATTTGACTTAATTTTACAAAGCAGAAAATAAAAAATAACAATAAAGAAAATAAAACCGAGAACTAGCCTTTGACCTAGCTACTTGGTAAGATGATGTCCACTGTGTGACAAGTCATAAGTTCTAAATCCAATTCAAGATCACTTGTGAATATTTTAGTTGAAAGATTGGATTCCCCATCTTTACCTAAAAAAATGAATAAAATATAAAATTAAGAGAACAAATCTTTGGTCTGGTGCCAAAAAAATCGCTCTGTGTGTAAGATTGTAGGTTCAAAATTATAGTGAAACAGTTAGGTGTCTTGACCTCAAGCCTAAACTCCAACCTAAAAAAATGGAAAATTAACAACGAAATGTTTACATTAGTTCTGACTGAACCAAATAATATACGATTATTCTGCTTATTTGCATTATGGTTTTTATTTGAACGAATTATCATGGGTTGGTTTGGTTCAACAGTAACAGTTGTTGATAGCAATAAAAGTAGCTCATAAACCCGGATGGGAGATCACATGATCGAAACTAGAATGGGAGAATTATTTATGGATATTATATATATAGTTTGGTGACTTGACCTCTAACATTTACTAAAAAAAAAAAAAGTTTCTTTAATTGAAAATAAGTAAAAAAAAAAAAAGGTGAAGCAAATAATGTGGAAGGGTAATAAATAAATTAAGTTGAATAGCCGAAATTTTTATTAATACCCTAACAAAAAAAATTAGCAAATATGCCCTCTGATTGAATTTTTTTTATAAATGACCTAACCGTTCCATTGAGGGGCGGTCGACTCTCAATACCAAACCGCCCCTCAATGGGCGGTCATCTTCAGACCAGGCCGCCTCTCAGTGGGGCGGTTTGGTATGTAATAGTTTAACTTTTTTTTAACAAACATGTATTAAGATTTACTATTGGGTAACCAGATATAATTTTCGGTTACCAATAGTAAAAAAAATGGATAACCAGATATAATTTCGAGTTACCAAGAGAAAAAAGAAAAAAAAAAAAGAAATTGGGTAACCGGATATAAGAAAAAAAATTGGTAACCGAAATGGTTAAATTTTGATAAATTTGAGTAGTTAGAATCAATTAAGTTTGGTTGCATACAAAATATATGAGTATACGTCATTAATCTTGACAGAAACTTAATCCCAATTAATATATGCACTAAATAAACCTCTCGGGTAACCGGAAATAATTTTCGGTAACTATTGGTAAAAAAATAATGTAACCGGATATAATTTTCGGTTACTGATGGAACAAAATGGTACAAATAACTTTCAGTATAAATTAATATACCTTTTAACCCTAATTCTACTTGCGTTCAGATCACAAGCGCATGAGACGGTTACCCAATAGGTTTATTAAAAAAAAAATTACATACCAAACCGCCTCTCAGTGGAGTGGTTAAGTCTCCGAAATTTTTATTGATAAGAAAATAGAAGAAAAATATTAAAAATAAGAAATGCTCTTTGGAAAATTTAAAAATAGAAAGGCGGTCACAAGCCATGACGTCCCGCCATGACACATCTCAACACCGTGAAAAAAATGAAAAAAAAAAAAAATCTAAGTGGGATGCATGCCGTAATTTAATTGAAATGTGCCATGGCATCCCACGTCGTAATTTGGTTTTTTTTAAGCTTATAGGCGGAGGCCGAGAGAAGACTTTGATTTGTTATAATAATAAAAGACTGAGCTTATCTTCAGCGGAACTTCACAATTTATTCGCTATCTGTGCATGTATATATATTATATATCTTATTGCCCACTTGTTTATATTAACCAATTTATTTTCCCAACATGTATGTCCGCTCTTTATTCGCGAGAGGGAAGAAAGAGAGGAGAAAGCACGGGCACGATCGGATGCATTAATGAATGAAATTGTCATAATTATTAGGGGAACGAGAGCTAATGAACATACTTTGGTATCCTGCATGCACCTCTCGTCACGAATAGAACTAGAAAATTTAAATAGAGGAGTTGAAACATAACAACCAATATATATATTAGAGGAGGGATCCAATTACACTCTTTTTTTTGACACATCTTGACACTGTTTTTTTATAGGTCAATTTTGCGATTTCAAAATCCAAACAGTCGATCGTAACCATTCAACATGATCACCATATTAAAATGTGCTTGGAGATCAAATTTTACATTTTTTTGGATTTCTTTTACCATTTATTAAGATGGTTACAAATCGATGTTTTTCATTGGTCTGAAAACAACGATTTTGTAACCATCTTAATAAATAGTAAAAAAATTCAAAAAAAATATAAAATTTGATCTCCAAGCACATTTTAATATATCCATCATGTTGACCGGTTTGGATCGGCTATTTAAATTTGAAAATGGTAGGTGTCGAAATGTGTCAAAAAAAAGGTGTAATCCGATCCCTCCTCATATATGTATATATGTATATAAATATGTAGATATACATAAATATGTATATGAGGAGGGATCAAGTTACAACAATTTTGAGTTATAACAATGTTACAACATCCGTTTTTTGCGATTTCAAAGTCCAAATCGTCGATCCAAACCGTTCAACATGATCTCCATAATAAAATGTGCTTCCAGATCAAATTTTACATTTTTTGGAATTTTTTTACTATTTATTAAGATGGTTTGAAAATCGCTGTTTTCAATGGTGCAGAATTTTAATAAAAACAGCGATTTTCAAACCATCTTAATAAATAGTAAAAAAATTCCAAAAAATGTAAAATTTGGTCTCCAAGCACATTTTAATATAGATTGAACATCTAACGGTTTGGAAATATTATTTGAAGTCAATTCGATAGGTTTTAGAGTCGAGCTCACAGAAGGGCTTGGTGAGCTTAGGAACACCCTAGTTCTACTCTCTCTCTCTTTCTCTCTCTCTCTCTCTCTATATATATATATCTATGTATGTATGTATATGTATGTGTGTGTGTATATATCATCTATCATCGTCAACTCAAAATTAATAACAGATGGCAAAGCTAAATTAACTAAGACCTGCGAAACACCAACTCCAACAAAACATATGCTGTAAGAACCATTTGCTATCGGTTGAGGAATCCAACGGACGGTGTTAAGAACCTTTGCCATTGGTTGAAGAATGCAAAGGATGTCATTGAATGCCCAACGCCATCTGTCGGGTGGTTTTAAGCGATGGCATAGATGCATCCGATCGTGCACGTGCTTTCTCCTCTCTTTCTTCCCTCTCGCGAATAAAGATAAAAAAAATAGATAAAAAAACTACAAAATTTATAAAGGATACATAGTAAATTATCTCGTGTTAATGCACATCTGAGTTCCTCGGCACAAGTTGTGCTAATAATTTCAGATTACTCAGAATACAAGTCCATCTATGTTTTTTTTTGGGTTTAATTGCAAACTTATAATTAATATATAATTACTCCCTATTCATAGGATCTTGTCAGCTCTTTATTCGCGGGAAGAAAGAGAGGAGAAAGCACGTGCATGATCGGATGCATTAATGAATGAAATTGTCATAATTATTAGGGGAACGAGAGCTAATGAACATAATTTGGTATCCTGCATGCACCTCTCGTCACGAATAGAACTAGAAAATTTAAATAGAGGAGTTGCAACATAACAATCAATATATATATATATATATCATCAATTTTGACCACTTGACTTGAGACTAAATGAATTCAAAAAATTCAAAATTTTGCATGCACACGCATCACTCGTAAAGTACATCGGTTTCAACGGTTGGATTCGTCTCGTTTGAAGTGAATCCGATAGTTTATGTAGAGTTGTGCTCACCAAAGAGTTTGGTGAGCACATCACACCCTAGTTCTACTCATATATATATATATAGAGCTGGGCTTAGCTAAGGCATGGAGTAAAACGACTTGGTGCTCCACGTCTCATTATTTTCATTTTGAAAATCCAAACTACCGATCCGAACCGCTCAAGTTGTTTTTCATATTTAAATGTGCTTGGAGACCAAATTTTACATTTTTTGGAATTTTTTTACTATTTATTAAGTCACTTTGAAAATCGCTGATCCATTGGTCCAGAATTTTTTACTGTTTTGCTACTGTTCATTCGGATCAGCGATTTTCAAAGTGGCTTAATAAATATTAAAAAAATTCCAAAAAATGTAAAATTTGGTCTCCAAGCACATTTCAATATAGAGAACAACTTGAGCGATTCGGATCGGTAGTTTGGATTTTCAAAGTGGAAATATGGCGTGGAGTACAAAGCGTTTTACTCCATGGCTTAGCTAAGTCCATCTCTCTCTCTCTCTCTCTCTATATATATATATAGAGAGAGAGAGAGAGAGATAGACTATGGTGAGTTGTGAAGTAAAACAACGTTTTACTTCACGCTCATATCCCATTTTGAAAATCCAAACCATCGATTCGAACTGCTCAACATGATCTCCATATTGAAATGTGCTTGGAGACCAAATTTTACATTTTTTTGGATTTTTTTACTATTTATTAAGCCACTTTAAAAATTGCTGATTTGAGTGAACAGTAAAAAACAGTAAAAATTTCTTAACCATTCGATTAACGATTTTCAAAGTGGCTTAATAAATAGTAAAAAAATTCCAAAAAATGTAAAATTTGGTCTCCAAACACATTTCAATATGGAGATCATGTTGAGCAGTTCGGATCGGTTGTTTAAATTTTCAAAATAAGAATATGAGCGTGAAGTAAAAATGACCTCTTACTTCGCAACTCACCATAGCCCAGCTCTCTCTCTCTATATATATAGAGAGAGAGTGGCTAAGCTCAAAACGTTTGCACCAAGGGTTTGGTGCAAACGATTTGTTTTCGGATTTTCGAAGTCCAAACGGTCGATCCGAACCGTTCAACTTGTTCTCCATATTGAAATGTGCTTGGAGACCAAATTTTACATTTTTTGGATTTTTTTTACTATTTATTAAGCCACTTTGAAAGTTGCTGATCACACGGTCCATAATTTGATTGCACTTTTTTTACTGTTCATCCGAATCAACAACTTTCAAAGTGGCTTAATAAATAGTAAAAAAATTCCAAAAAAATGTGAAATTTGGTCTCCAAGCACATTTTAATATGGATTAAATATCTAATGGTTTAGATCGACCGTTTGGACTTTGCAAATAGGAGAACCAAAACGTTTGCACCAAGGGCTTGGTGCAAACATTTTGAGCTTAGCCTCTCTTTCTCTCTCTCTCTCTCTATATATATGTATATGTATGTATATATATATAATGTGATGGCTGAGATTTGAACTCAAGTCATCCACAACTACAATATGCAAGTTTGACCACTGAACTTGAAGCAAACATTTAATATTCATGAGGTGGCCGAAAATATATAAAAAATTAATGAAGAAGAAAATATAATTAAATTTTAATTAATATACAGAATTAAAAAATTTAAAATCATGGGAGACTTAATCCCTTTGTAGTTTACTAAGATCTGCTTATTTAGAAATGAAACACTCAACTATTTGGATTTTCTGCCACATCCGTGCTTATTAATTTTTAAATAAAAACACGTACGATCTTTCGTTTTTAAAAGTATAATAAGGTTATATTAATTTAGTCTAAACGAATAAGTGAGCTCATATAGTATAAATCACATTTTAATAATTATCAATGCAATATATGAAATCCCAAAATGACATCCATCACCTCGTCTGCTATCTCACTTAATTGTTTTCTCACAACGAAAATTGCTATTATTTGATTACTTTAATGATCGAGAAATATATGCATGGAGAACTTGTATTTTTCAAAGATATATTGAAACAATCAACAAAGATTATGGATTTGTTATTCAGTTTTGACAATTATTAATTTATAATATACTTTGCATGGTGAGATAAATCCTTTTATAGAATATTGCAAAAAGAAAAATAATATGCAAAGACGAAAATGGATTATAATATTCAGCCAGGAGTTTAATCCTTATAGGTTGTTGACAGGAGTTTAATTAAATTTCAAATAATTATTTTTCGAACTTTTAAATAATTAAACTTATTAATAAAATATGTTGTTTATATATAAGCGTACATAAAAATATTTTAATTTTAGTTTGATATCTCCATTCTTATGTTAAGCACCAAGATGTCCTGATCCATCAACGACTGTGATTAAAAGATTAAATTTTAGATTGATATCAGCCCTCCGATCAAATAGTTTGTCTTCTTTTGATTCTATGTATCTTTTTAATGTTTTTTTACATGTAGAAGTCTAAATTTATTTTGATACGTACTCACCACACGTACTCGTCACAATTTACTTAGTTTGCTTTCTTTTGATCCTCATTTATTACTATTTTTTAAATATCATTTAAGAAATTTTTGTACTACTTTGTAATTAATTAATTGATTATGTCTTCATTTCTTTCCATCTTTTCTATCATATAAAGATCATCCCTAAATTATTTTATTCTATATATATTATTTTTTAATTTAGAGGTCTCTTTTAGTGCTCAAATTAAATTAAGAAGGTAATCTAGATCACGATAGTACTGATTTCTTTTTTGTTTGTTTTTCTGACTACGGAAGATGAAATTGGATAGCTAGAACATGCTGAATAGAAAAACTAATTAAACTCTAATATATATAATAAAGATTTAAAAAATTATGAGGTTCTTTAGCCACCTTTGCTCCATACGAGATTCGTCCATGATGTTAAATTAAACACACTTTTGAAGCAAATTAGCAATAAGCATATGGCACAACAAATGAAAACGAAAACTCGTTTCATAATTGCAAATTTATTCATACAAAACATAGTACAAGATCGTATCTTTCGAACATAAAATAGATAAACACCATTGCAGTAGTTTAGATACTTAGGTATAATTAAGGAAACCAAACTAAGCCTTTGTCTAGAAATTAATATCTCCATTCCATTATTAAGCACGTTGGGTGTCCGATCCGCCAACGGCTACGATTGAAAGATTAATTTTTGGATTTAATCTCAGCTATCTAATCACATAATCTATCTTATTTTGATTAAATGTATTTGTTTTATGTGTAGAAGTTTAAATTTAGTTACAAACATACTCGCCACACATACCGCCACACGATGCGTTACAATTAAAATTAAACAGAGTCTAAAATTTAGCGATATAATTATTCGTTTCCTTATTTATTTGTTTCCTTATTTTTCCATCTCCAATTGATATTTTCTATACAGCGGATCACAATGCAAATCAATTTTTGGTTCACTTCCTTATTTCTGTATATATTACTGTGATAAATCTAGAATATATTTCAAATTTTGTTTTTTTATGAAAATTTGTCATTTTGTATGAAAATTTATTTTTGTTATCTTATTATATATTCCGTTGCAACGCACGGGCACGATACTAGTTTAATCAAACTGAGTCTGTTGTCTAGTAACTTAATCAAATTGCAGTAGTTTGTTATAAAGAAAGCTCTTAGGTACGTCATTAGAGAATAAGATTTATATTTCTATGAAAATATGCTGGTGTACTGTTTTATTGTTGAATATTTATTCTTTCCATTGGTCTATTTTTTATGAAAATATGTCATTTTGTATGAGATTTTTTTTTTTTTTATAATCTGTCTCCGTTGCAACGTACAAGCAAGATACAAGTGTGTGTGTGTCTATCTCAAGATCAAATTTGGACGGCTATCGAAATGGAGCTAAACTCTCGTAATTTTGTATATGCAGGTAATTAATATATATAATTGATCCCTCCTGAACGTACAAATAATATGTCAATGTCAGCACGCACAACATCAATTTAGTCACATTGGTTGTGTTTGCAAAAATTTATCAGGGTCGACTTCCACATGATAGGTACACCACTCAGGTGCAGTTATTATATCTGCCCATGTTTTTGGATATTCGCATATTGTAAGTTTCAAATGGACAAATATGAAACGTTGGAACCCTTATAGTATATATATACCCACCCAGAAACCTGTATCCTACACACCAAAGCAATCAACAAGTTAACGCAGCGATTATTCCATCCTACTAGTGTTCACAAATTTTATTAGAAATGGTATGTACTAACTTTTCTTATATGGAAAATGAGTGTCAGAACCTAATTAGCGAGAAATTAATTTCTCTAATTTGTTAATCATTTTCTAAAATTAATTTTGTGAACTGTGTTGATTTCATGAAGGCATCCCCTCAAGTTCTTACGACGAAGAAGGTCGGGCCATGCGGCGGAATAGGCGGGGAAGTGAAAGACATGGATATCAATGGCGTCACTCGCATTGTTAAGATCAGCATTCGCCATTCTGTTAATATTGATGCTTTTGCTGTAACTTTTCTACGTAATGACCGCGAAGAGAGTACCAAGATGTGGGGCGGAAATGCAGGAGCTTTGACAGAGGTAGAACCTTTTTGAATTTTTTTTCTGATAGAAATCAACTTTTTTAATGTAAAGTAGAAATTTTTATTTAATTGTAAAACAAAATTGTCCACATTGGTCCATTACGAGATAATAACAGAAGAAATGAAGTGAAAAGAAGAACGTGTTAATTAACCTACTGTTATCGATCAGGACTATTTGAAAATTGTGTCAATGTGACTTCTAAGTGATATTGAAAAATAGAATAATGTAGTGACTGGAATTTTCCTTTGGAAATTAACTGGAAGAATATAAAAGTTATATTCATATCGAATTGGTAAACTTATGGTGGATTGAAATGAATATTGTCGATGTGAATTTCATCACTATTTTTGAACTTTGATTAATTTGTTATATGTTATTTGTCTCGTAGTTCAATCTTAAGCCTTCTGAGTACATTACCTCCGTAAAAGGCAACATAGGTAGCATTGAAACTTGGGTTGTTGTGAGATCACTTACATTTGAGACAAACATGGGAAATAGTTATGGACCATATGGAACCGAAAAGGAAGGAGTTCCTTTTGAACTTCCAGCACTTTGTGGTCAAATTATTGGTTTCCATGGGCGCTCTGGAGGAGTTCTTGACGCACTTGGAGTTTACATCCAGGTTTGTACAATAATTTTTTTGAATTTATTTCAATATTATTTGTGTACAATAAAATCTTTAGATCAGTTAATTTTGTATCTATATAAGAATATAATAAAAAAGTTCAAAAAATGTGAAATTCGATCTTCAAGGACATTTTCATATGATAATGATTTTGAGCGGATTTTGTTGATCTTTTGAAGGTGTCGACTCAAGCTCTCATAAATAAGATCGGGCCATGCGGCGGCGCTGGAGGGATTGTGAAAGATATGGATATCAATGGTATAACTCAAATTGTTAGCATCAGTGTTCGCCATGCCGCTATTGTTGATGCTATGACTGTATATTTTCTACGCAATGGCAGTGATGAACATACGGAGCAGTGGGGCGGGTCGGGAGGAGAATTGGACGAGGTACCAACTTTTTTCATTTCTACACTGATAGATTTCAATTTTGTAAGTGACAAGTGGGAAATTCTTATAATTTCTTAGTAAAGCATATTGACACATTAATCTTTTACGAGATAATAACAGAAAAAGAATTAAAGATGTTAAAAAGCATAACATGTCATCTTACTATTACGAGAACCATTTGGACTGGTGTTGATAATTGTACCAATACGATTTCTAAGTGATGAGAAATAGAATAATGTGGCAGGAAGAAAATAGAAGTTAATTTTATATAGAAATCCTAAACTTATACCGGAGTGAAATAGAATAATCGCCAAATTTGAACTTAGATTAAACTAAAGTAGTTTGTGATATTTGTTATATGTTATTGGTCTTGTAGTTCACTCTTCGGGATTCCGAGTACATCACCTCCGTAAAAGGCCACTACGGGAATTACCGTGATCATGTTGTTGTAACATCACTTACAATTGAGACAAACTTGAAAAGTCATGGACCTTATGGAGCTGGAAAAGGAGTTCCCTTTGAACTTTCAGCAAATGGTGGTCAAATTATTGGTTTCCATGCGCGCTCTGGAGGATATCTTGATGCACTTGGAGTTTACGTCAAGGTGTGTAAAAATATTATATTGTTAGTAAAAGAACCTCACCATTTTTTTCTTCTCAAATTCATCTGAAATTAAGTTACTTGCAATTAATTAGATGATGGTTACATCATTAACACAGATAAAAAGTTCAATTGCATATTTATATAAATATTATATGTTCAAGTTCTATATATTAAGTTCAAGCTCTGTTTATTTATTTTTTAGCAATAATGTTTTATTAAAATTAATTAATTTATAATTGGATATATTTAGCACTTTGCATATAATCCAAATGATAATGTAACTGATACACTATTTCTTGTTGATTCTTTAGGTGAATACTTTGATGACGAACAGCTCAGGTGGTGCTGTGAACACTGTGTGACAATGATGTGAAAATAAGCCGAACTCCCAAATAAGAGATCGTTTCCACTTTCTAGTGTTTGATTAGATGTGTGTTATCTTTGCACATTTGTAATTTCTAGTAAGGATTCTAAGTTAGGAATTCATCAATCCTAATCTTGGTTTCCTTTTTTTATCTTTATTTGGTATATATGTTATGGATCGTTGCGCCATGGAGGTCCGCAATAAAATAAAATAGAGTCCGGGTGTAAGTGGAGTTTGGTTTACGCATGAAGTTAAGCTATTTTCCTTGTTTCATCAATGATGTTATTTCTTTGTTCCTCGTGCATGTCTTCAATATTACAACAACTTATTTAACAAATAGAATTCATTAAATAATTAATAATGTAATAGTCTCAAGTGTTATTGTGGAATTTAAGAACCGCTGAAGACACTGTTAACTGAGACATTGTCTTTCATGTGAAGAATTACAAGTTAAACTATAGTTATTTGTTGCTAGTATTAGTATTTAAAATCAACTAGCGGTAGATAAAAATTACTGGTTTTATTCATCATCAACTGATTCAATGATCACCTCCGGTATATGGGAGATCTTTGGCCTGTAAAAACCATTACCCCTGTGATACATGTTCCTCAACACATGCTGACATCCTGTAATGGTCAAAGATTTCAAGGAAGCAGGAAGGTTTGGCAGGGAATTTATTTGTATGGTACCGGAGATACTCTATCCTGTAGGCAGTACATGCTACCTTAAGCTTAGTGGCTTGAGGGAAATAATGTTTGAGGGAGAACCGATTCTGTAATAGCCATTGTAAATTCTCAAATTTCGAACGAGTAGTTTTCTCATATTTCATTCTGAAATAGTTGTTGCAACTCGAATTGAATTTCTGGATTGATTGCTATCAACTAATCTGACTTTTCTATAATATGTGTTTTCGATTTGTATGGTTGAATTGGTTGTTTGACTTGGGTATTGGATTATGAGGCATATTTAACGGGCTATGAGATTGCAATTTGTTTTGTCATGTGATGACATTGTGTGTTTTGAGAATACGAAAATCAGATTTCAATTGTGTGAATATTGTGTGACTTGTTTTACGGATAACATAAACCCATGTGCTATTGCCGATTAAATATGCACACATAATTTGATGAGTTGTTGTGTGATTAATCCAGCCTGTTTGAATGGTCATTTAATTAAGCCATGTATAGAGAAACATGTTGTTAAATAACTAGTTACTGAGTTTTGTAGCTGACTCCGTATGTTTACGTTTCTTTTTATGAGCGACGTAGGTTGGCAGGACACAAATGGATTCTAGGGTGCCGTTGTTGTCGCGTTCCCGACCCGGTGGCAGGAGAGTGACAATTTTGGTATCAGAGCATTCATTCCTTGAGCTGTGTTTGGATCTAAGTTTCATTTGTTATATATATTCCGTATGAATTTTCATATTAGATCAATCTAAAATATTTGGGTAACCCGTTTGATTAGCATTTTCGAAACATCTGTTATTCATAGTACCATTTAATTATTATCTGATTTATCCATCAGATGAGACTCGAATATCATTGAATTTTAATAAAACTGAAACACGAAAATAACCTTATCATTGAATTTTGGTTAATATGTACCTAATAAATCGTATTTGACTGTTGTTGTTGTTTTTATTTGATTTGATGTCATCGGTTCGAATTTTGAAAACAAAATTCTTTCGAAGGGAAAAAAAAAATATGACACACATTGATTTTTATATTATCTTTAAATTTTTTTATACTTAATAAAAAAAATAAGCAATGTAGCAAAATAGCCACGCGGCCTCCATGCCTACGCACTTCATATATTATTTTTGCGGGCATCTTGTTGATGCATCAATTAAAACCACAAAATATCTTAATGGTCCACATCATGGGTGTATTTGTCCCCAAATATCGCCCTATATAAGTTCTAGAAATGTAAAAGATTCATTTTGTATTTTCGTTGGCGATGATCGAATAATCAACTTTCCTTGAGAACAAGCATCACATACCAATTGATTAGATTGAATAATCTTCTAGTTTTTTTTATTGAATGTCCACTTTAATTATCTATATTTTTCGCATCATTATTGTTCTGTGATGATAGAACCGATCATACAAAACTATAAACATATATATTATTATATGTAAATTTCTGGTTTCCAATAACATGTGCTTCAATTGTATTAATATATGTGTAGTACAATATGCATTTATTATCTGAGATCATGCTAGTAAAATAAGATATTCAATATTTTCTTAATTGATTGTCTCAACATGATACCCATTTCAGCAGATATCCTTAAAACTTAACAAATTACGTAAGATTTAAAAGAATATAATGCATCCTCAAATAAAGTTTTTTTTTTTTTTTTTAAACAACAAAGTAGCTCTTGTGGAACCTTCAATCAATTTTTTTATTAACAAAAATAAGAAATACCACAACATTAACAAAAATAATAACGACAATTGCAAATAAAAAAGAAGAACCATAAACATTACATCAACAATAACAACAATAATTTTTTATTAATTTTTTGTTACTATCATCATTAATCAAGTGATGAATTTTTATTTATTTCATCAAAGATATCAACGACATGCAATTGAGTATTATCAATTTGGCTAACATCGAGATCATCTTCATAAACAAAATTTTTCTCGGTATTTGTCTCCTTATTTTTTAGTTATGCTTGATATTGGTCAACAAGATGTTTCTGCGTACGACAAATACGTGACCAATGACCTTTACCATCACAATGATAGCATGAATTTTCATGTTTGCTATTGTGCCCATGTTTTTTCTTTCTCATTATTTTCTTTATTATTGTTCCACTTTTAGTGAAAATATTTGTTCTGGGAATGATCAATATTATATGTTGCTACATTCACTTCAGAAAATGGAGTAAAACTAGTTGAACAAGATTCATGATTTTTTTATCAACAACCGTTACTTTGTTCAACCATAAGGAGACAATAAATCAACTAAAATATCTCTTGAAAGCCTCTTCAGAAAGATTAAATTATTGAAAAATAATAATATGAACATCATATAAAATATGCACATCATAGAAATATTCTTGATATCTTCTTAAGGAAAATTAAATTATTGTTTTTTTTTTTTGCACATCATATCAAATTAGTATGAAGCATATTGTACATCTTAAAATAAATACAAATAAATTGATGACTTATTCTATTTAGCAATTACTTATTAGAAGTATTATACCATTTAATAAAATACATCAAAGTTATTTGAAACATTCAACTAGTAAAGCTCTCGTACTAATATTGTGTTATAAAATAAAGATAAAGAAAAGTAAACAAGATATTGAGAAATGTAAAAAAATGGCTATATGTTCTTCATATGTTTCTCATGTGTTTTTATGTATACAATACAAGCTTACAAAGCCTCTATTTCTAGGCTACAAATTATAAATAAAAAGCCATCGGAATTAATTCCAATAATAAATGGGAGGTGAAATTAATCTTATTTCTTTGAGAAGAAGAATTGGGTGATTAATGTTGAGTGTTACAAAATAAAAGAGTTGCCAACTAAATGAACATCCACATTAATATTTATTCATAAAAAATATGATGAGCCATTCTTGATTCAATATACTAAATCATAAAGCTATTAAGCTGAAAGGTATATATACTTGGACCGTAACCGATTCATTGTTAAATCATAAATCATAAATCCATTCTCCGATTATATTATTATTTACTAAACATTTAATCTATTTAAAAAATCGAAAAACATTCATCCTAACCATTTGACTAATTAATCAATTAATTAAGTTTACTATTTCCAACATCCCTCCTTAAAATTAATTATTTTCATTATCTCCAATATATGGTAAAAAAATTTAATTTTTCTTTTAGAGGCATCTTCCTCAAACTCGATTATTGTCGTGGGGTTACATCAATGAGTCGTTCGCTCATCATACTTGATCTCCCATCAAGTATTTTTGTAGTCACTTCTCCGTGCTACTTATTATTACCGTGAACAACATACTTGAAACACCTATCAATCATCATCGTAGTCACTACTCCGTACTACTTACTCCAGCCATGACCCACTCATCATCACATAACTCCCACTCAAACATTAATCACATCATTGACAACATCGAGAACTACCTGTTGTTGCACCTTGGGCTTCTCTCATGATCAAATCATAATTCGTCGCTTATCGAGTACACCCACGATCATATTCCCGATCGTGAATTGGGCCTTACCTTGGACCTCACTTCGACCTCTCACATCTTCCATGATCAACACTTTAGTAAAATAGACTCCAAAGAACTCACTCTCCTTCAACACAGTCAACTCAAACTCAAAACTTAGAGTTTGGAGCCGCACCTTCTTCACTTAATAAACTCCAACGACCGCATTTCTAAGAATTTTTCATGCAGCCTTAGAACTCGTCACATTGGTAATCTTCTCGAACATGTCGTCATCCAACCGTCGATGGATGATACTTAGTGTGATTCGATCTCCATTATTCTTTTTTAAACCATTTAACTCACATACCATGAATTTGCTATCTTCTTCGGGCTCTTCACTCCCGTTCTTGACAATGTTTCACAAGACATGAGCACCAAGAATGGCCTTGATTCGCAACGACCATTCATCACGATCGCGACCTCTACCGCGACCATAACTGCGACCTCCACGGCTGTCCTGACCTCGATCACCGTTGCCCGGTTTCTCTTCTTTTAGTGTTGCCTTCGCTTGCAACTCTTCTTCAAGTAATTCGTGCTTTTTTTTGTGTGTGATTACCATTTGGCAATCCCACTTCGCATATCCTTTTTTTTCTTCTTCTTCTTCTTTTTCTTTTTCTTAGCCATGGTTGAACCCTCCTTTATCTCACCAGGCTCTTATAATAATTTGTTAGTATTTGACAAGAACATAATATATTTAATAGTGGAAGAGAGCATAAACTCTATGACAGAAATTTAACTTCTATTATCAATATTCTCGTACTCTCTTACAAATTACAAATGACAACATCTCAATTTATAGTCTACATAATACTCTTTAGATAACCTAGAACATAAGTGTCATTAAAATGACACAAATACCAAGTGCATGAATTGCACAACCAAACATGACTCTTGCAAACAAAAAACATTTAATCAATCTAGAAAATTTAAATACATTCACCTTAACCATTTGACTAATTGACCATTTAATTAAGTTTACTATTTTCAACAGATATTAGGCTAGATAAAGGTTTTAAGTGGTATATTTGCTTAGGATTTTATGGTAGATTTGAAATGAGCTGCGTAATAGTTTTGTTTTGTTGAGTAGTCTTAGAAATAAGAGCTGTCTAGGAGTCATTATGGGTCAGTAGATAAACTGTTGTATTTAAATTTTCAGTAATGAAAATGGGTTGTCATACCTTTTCTTCAAAAAAGTTGTCTAAATTGACTGAGGGTTTAGGTTCCCAGCTACTTGTTCATCTGTCTCTCTCGCCATTGGCCCAACATAAACCAAGTGATTTGGGATGTCCATCCTGATTTAGGTTAGCTTCTGAAGCATTGTCAGGATTGCTTATGTACTAAAGATTATGTATATATAATTATGAACTTGTGTAAGTGTTTGAATGCAGCTATATTTTAACCCTCCTTTTTCTTGACATAATATGATTCAATTCCTTCAGAAAGTCTAGATTTCTCACCTAAAGAATCAATTGCCCCAACAATACAAGTACCACAAATTACCCTCTAATTTATTATTTCGAGTAATCAACAGATCCGAATAAGACTTGTATTGGGTTACCTAAGATTGCATGCATATATATAACCCTAATTTGTTCAGTTTTTGTACCTAACTATCTAGATGTGATTGTCATCTAAATGGGCTACATGTATTTTCATTTTAAGTACATTTACAAACATAAGTTCTCAAAATATAAATCAAGTACACAACAAAAATTTAAGTATCAAATAAAATTAGAAAACGCATCATCTTGATCAAATAAGAACTAAGAAAGAGAGAGAAAACTCTTAAGTTGCTTCTCCTTTCCCAATCGCAAGCGCTTCACCTTTAGCCATGATATCAAGTCTTGATTTGCTTCTAACTTGACTACAACTCATTGCTTTTATAATTCGTATACTTAGCCCATTTTTAGTATTTGGTGTGTCAAGCACACTTGCAGCCCACAATGGCCCTGCATTGCCCGCAACTTTGAATTAGGCCTTTTCTTCACTTTTTTTCCCCTTGATTTCTTCTCCTCCAAATATCTTCGATTCTTTGTATCTATGGCAGTAATCCAATCTTAACACCAAAATGACGTAAATCAAGATATTTGGTCAAACTTTGAAGTAAAATGAAAACTAGTCTTTGATCTAATAGAAAAGGTAATATTCTCCATATATCAAAATTAGCAAATTTGAAATGATCCTTGTGGATTATAGACAATTAATTAAGTTGTTTGACCCCAACTTTACTTCATTGAAAAACTCAACTAATTCCCTTGCGAAACTATATGTCTATTTCATGCTTACCATCTTCCATATTAAATTAATTTTTTTATTGTTGTTTTATAATGATCTGAAAGTTCTTCAAAGAATAGTTCTTGTATATGTCCTTGATATAATATACATAATTATAAAATGATGAAATAATTTAGGTCAAAACAACAGGAGCATTTGAAAAAAGTAAAATTAGAATGCTTAATACATGCTTCTTTCCTTTGCTGTTTCCTATTTTGTTTTAGTTTAATTATATAAATATATATATAAAAACTCATGTTTACCATTTGTTCTGAGGAGCATAAGCTATGTACATATATGTTTTTACTTGATAATTTTAGAATTGAACAAATTTATTAGTAGTCGTTGTTAATTTGGGACTAATCTAATGATAAGAAAACAAAATTTATATATATATTACAATGAGATACTTGATTTATATCTTTAAATGCAAAATGTGAAAAAAAAATGGTTGGAAAAAATCCAAGTCTAAACAACAGGTAGTCCAATCAGCAATTTAACATATTAAGATTGCTTCTCAGAATTGGGTCCGCTAATAGTAATATCTATTTTAAAATAAATTGAATTTTAGCAATAATAATTCATATAACAGAATATTATAGTAAAATAAAATTTTGTTATAAGTAACTTTCTTTTTCAATTAAATAAAAAATTAATGCCAGCGATTAATGGTTGTTTTAGAATAAAAAATCGTACAATTAAATAAATTCAATTTGGATAACTGTCTAATTAAATTTGTAAAAACTAATGCCAGCTCCACCCTTAAAATATTGCACCGAACATTAGGTTTGACAACTAACTCTGTTAGGCCTATTGTTTTTTTTTTGTAGCATACAAATTAAATTCATAACATCGAAATTTTCATATTCAATAAAATACTATAAAAGCTGCAGCTATATATAAAGTGTAACTCATAATTCCAAAATAGTATTTTTTAATATTTTTTCTAAGTCCACGCTATTAATATATTAATTAGCCTTGCCTTTTGACCATGGAGCAAATTTATCAGTTCCAGGACGTTTAGAGGCAAAATATCAATTTTTATAATTATCTCTTGTTAATACCTTTTGTGTTTAGAAGTATAGTTTCAGAGATTGACTTCAGAAAATATTAGACCTATGGAGAGTAAGTGCTCCTAGGCCTGTGCTTGGCTTTGCTACTGAAAAATCCAAATTTAGTAGTAGTAAAAATAAAAAAAATAAAAAATAAACATATTTTAAACTTTCTTTGCAGGACTAAGGCTCACATTAGTTCCACTAGCATTTTTTTCTTTCCTTCTTCACAAGTACAAGGGAGTTTCTGTATCAGTTAACTCTGTTGAAAAGTTTTTGTGAAAACATGAGATTCTGTTAAACGGTATGATTTCATAGAGATCTCTATAATGACAAACCAGTTCAAAGAAAAGCTTGGGCAAAGTGGCTTTGGATCAGTTTACAAAGGTAAACTCTTCAGTGGTTGTCAGGTCGCTATCAAAATATTGACTAATTCATTGGGGGACGGTGATGATTTCATCAGCGAAGTGGCAACAATCGGTAGGATTCACCATGCAAACATAGTGCGCCTTACTGGATTTTGCTCGGAGGGCTCAAAGCGGGCACTCGTGTATCCTTATATGCCAAAGGGCTCTCTTAACAAGTGTATCTTCTCTTAACAAGTGTATCTTCTGTAGCTTCGTCTTTCCTTTGGTAGATTCTTCTATCAACTCAGTGACGAAGAAAAACTTCATTCCTATAGCCATTTGTCACTTTTGGCCATCCAAATTATTTTAGCCTTTCACAGAGATACTGATAGTTTATTTAAACTGAGAATCTGAGATACTGGTTTTAGAAGCACCTTCCCTCTGTATATTTATTATGTTTATTGTAGTATTGGTAAGAAATTACAAGCCCAATATGTAGCATTGTTATTTTAGGCCCAATATGTAATATTGGTATTAAGGCCCAAGATGTTCTCCCTGTACAAAACTAAGTTGTTCAATTGTTGGACAACCCAAATTTACATTGTTGTGGTGATGAAGGGAGAGAAAAGCCTTGCATGTGCTGATTTACCTTATGCTAGACTCAGCTTTAGACACAAGGCATAATTTAACTTAGAAAACAGAGTATTAATTGTTATTATTCTTTATAAAAGGTTGGGATTAATTAGGTGAATAACAAAATTTCAGTAAGAAATAATGGAGGACAATTGAGTAGTATAATTTAGAACAATTCAGGGACGGATTTAAAGGGAACCCGCGGATGACTAATTAGCAATTTAGTCTTTATACTTTATAATTTTAAAAGTGTAATGATTGAGATCTCCTTTGAATGCTAAATACATGGTTGTAATTTAGTGGCTAGAACTTCACTTTATGATTATAAAATCTTAAATTTTAATTATAATTATCACACATTTTATATTTCACCAACCTTCCGATCTAAATTTTCTGATTGTATTAAATGACTTGATGACTAGTCGTTGGTACGTAGACTTGTAAGTCAATGCTAGGAGAACAGTGACGTGAATTTGGATGTACTATTAATTCTCTTATTTAAGTGACGGTATCAATGACTCGGTGGTACAAAGAAATGATAAAAATTGAATATATAAACAAACTTATAAAATAACTTATAAAAAGTTCATTTCTTTGACCGCTTGATCTTGTAACAAATAAACTTGAAACTTTCAAAATTTTGAATGTACATACATCACTCATGAAGTACATGGATTTCAACGGTTTGAATTCGTTGTTTGAAGTCGATCCGATATACTTTTGGAGTTGTGCTCACCAAACTCTTTTGATGAGCACATCATGACAACTTAAATAAATAACACACAACTCCCGTGAAACTCCCTTGCCATCCTTGTTTTATTTCATTGGAAAAATCGGTTGTTACAGAGAAATTATTTCCTTGATACAAGATTACAGAAATATTACATAAAATATCACAGCAGATAGTTTCCTTTCTTCACCATCACAGTTGCCTTGTGCACCACTTCAGATATTTTGTGGCTCACGTTAACACATCACACCCTAGCTTTGCTCTGTGTTAATTATGGAATGTTAGGGGGTGGTAACTAAAAACATTTCGGTTGGTTCATGCTATGGATACATATCTCTGTTTTAAATTTTCAAACAATAGATCCGAACCTCTCATCATGAGTTTCATATGCATATAAAAATGTAATCGAAGACCAAAATTTATATATATATTTTTTAAATTGCCGTCAAAGACTAGCAGTCAAGGTCTTCGAGAAAAGTAGTCGACTCTAAAGTCATCCAAATTCCAAAGACTAGCAATGGCCGGCAAAGAGGAAAAGAAAAGAGAATGCATTTTCTGAGCAATCGCCTACTTCTAAATATCCAGTGCAATGCTGACCATAGAGAATGGCTAAGCTCAAAACGTTTTTTCCATGGCCATGGAACAAACGATTCAGTTCTCTAATTTTCAAAGTTCAAACAACAAATTCAAACAGTTAGATGTTCAATCTATATTAAAATGTACTTGAAGACCAAATTTTACATTTTTTGGAATTTTTTTACTATTTATTAAGCTGGTTTGAAAATCGCTGTTTTTATTAAAATTCTACACCATTGGAAAACAGCGATTTTCAAACCAGCTTCATAAATAATAAAAAAATTTCAAAAAAATGTAAAATTTGGTCTCCAAGCACATTTTAATATAGATTGAACATCTAAACGGTTTGGATTTGTTGTTTGAACTTTGAAAATTAGAAAACTGAATCGTTTGTTCCATGGCTATGGAAAAAACTTTTTGAGCTTAGCCATTCTCTCTCTCTCTCTCTATATATATATATATATTGTTGTAGTATTGGAATGCACATGGCATGGTTCACATACAGTGGATGTGTTGATTGATCCCTCAACAATTTTATATTTTATGCCAGATTAATTCACTGGACTAATCGTATTAAGAAATATAGTTTGGAAATTTTATAGTGTATTGATCAACAAAGATCAGTATATGCAGGTTCATATCAGACATCGAAACATATCAGACATCGTTTCGAGTGAGGCTAGGGTAATATACATATTACTAATTGGTACATCCGAAAATGTTTTAGTTACCACCCTAACATTTCATAATTAACACATTATCACTGAAATTGTCAAAATTCAGTGATTACCACCCACACAAGCTAAACTTGCGCACTAAATGGAGTTGGTGCATGCACCAGTGTGGTCTGCGCACCAATTTCTTTTTTTAAGTTATCTTTTGTTGTACGTATAATTTGTAGTATAAAACGTTAATCCGATTGTGCATTATTGTCGTCAAAGTTTATGTATATTTTTTTTTTAAATTGCCATCAACGACTAGCAGTCAAGGCCTTCGAGAAAAGTAGTGGACTCTAAAGTCATCCAAAGACTAGTAATGGCCGACAAAGAGGAAAAGAAAAGAAAAGTGACTTCCTTTTTAACGATGAAAGAAGAAAAACCAAAGAAAAAGAAAAGTGAACGCGTCAAAGAGAATAAAAAAGAAGGTGAATCCAAACTACAAAAGGCAATTTCTGATTTATTTAACACTCTAGACTCTAGTCTATCTACACAGAGAACAAAAGCCCCACACTACAAAAGGCAATTTCTGATTTATTTATCATGAAAAAAAAATTACGGACATAGTTATCTACTATGAGAAGTTATCAATTTTTTACGTTTATTTTTTCTTTTCAAAGAGAAGTACAATATGCCAAACTTAATTATTAGGAAGCGACTAATTGCATTCAAGGTTCTGTATCCGGTTTGTACCCAAGCCCAACTATCATTTGACTAGCACCGATGCTGTAAAACTCAATATTAGATACTGTAGACCTCAATAGCAAAATCATATATAATAAGTAATTCAAATTTCTCATAACTAGCGACTTTTGAAAGTGGTCCCGAGTTAGTTGCTAATTGCTTATAACTTGCACAACTTGCCCAACTTCCTGTACTTTCTCCGGGACCACTTCTACAACTTGCGCAGTACTTTGCAACTAACATCGGAAATACTATAAAATTTAATTTTTTTCGAAATTTTAATTTTAATTTTTGTAAACAACAATATGAATACTGTAAAATAACATTATGGATACTATAAAACACACTATGAATACTATAAAATTTATTATTTTTCAAAATTTAATTTTTCTGAAAATTTTTAAAATTTTTAATTTTTTAATTTTTTTTTTAAATTTTGCTATTTTATATATGCATCTAGATCATGTAAAATAACACAATGGATACTGTAAAATAATATTATGGATACTGTAAAATAAAAGATTGATACTGTAAAGAGTTATAAATGATGAATACTGTAAAAACAACATATGCATACTATAAAACACATGATGGATGCTGCAAAACAAAAGGATACATAGACATAAAATGTAACTGTTCACAAACACAATGTTTCTTCAGAACCCATAACTGTTCACCAACACTAACATACACAAACATAATTGTTCAACAACACTAGCATACACGCTGTTCCAAAAAACTATACTATTCAACACACAAATATTACATGAGACAGAATAAAAATATAAAGGCAAATCTCTTGAAAAGTTGTTACTTTAGAACCCTCTGATGAACATTATTTTAATGAAAGAGAAGTCTCATCACTAGAACAACACGTTCCTTTGATATATCACCCTGCAAAAAAAAAAAAGGTTATAAATTGGAGTTACCTGGCTGAAAGAACAAACTTACAAATAGCAATTACATCATAAACTTACAAAAAGTTACCTAGGTAAAAGAGTAAGGCGTCTCGATGATCAAATTATACACAAAGCACAAAACAAATATCACACAATCCATTGATTTTGGTCCCTGCTTTGGGCAACTCTCAAGAATAGCATCAACTTCTCTCCAAGCTAGTTTAGCTGAATACTATTCTAAATACTGTTCACCAAACATATTGTTTCTCACCAACATATTGTTCATCAAACACATGTTACATCATTCACAAATACAAAAATACATCAAAATAACGTTCCACAAAATTTGTTATTTAAGAACCCTTTGATGAACATTGTTAGCATGAGACAGAAGTCTCATCACTAGAACAAAACGCTCCTTTGATATATCCTCATTCAAAAAAAATAAGCAAGGTCATAATTGTAAAATATATCAAACTTCAATAATATAATAAAAAAAACTTTACATCATAAACTTACAAAAATAATAATAATAACATAGCTGAAAGAAATTGGAGTCGCGGTGATCATATTGTACACATAGCGCATCTATATCCTGTAAAACAACAAGATAGAAATTAAATAACTAGATGGATACTATAAACCAACACTATGGGTACTGTAAAAGAACACGGTTAATACTGTAAAATTTTAATTTTTGTATCTTCATCTAGATCCTATAAAACAATAAGCTGGATACTGCGAAAACACAATATGGATATTGTAAAATCAAAATTTGCATACTATAAAATAACAAGATGGATGTTGTAAAACCACATGATGGATACTGTAAAATAACAAGATGAATGTTGTAAAACAATAAGGTTAATACTGTAAAACAAAAGCATAAAGAAAGATCAATGTCATTGTTTCAACCATCTTACTGTTCACCAACACATTGTTTCTCATCTTACTGTAACCACAAATAAATATTTTTTAAATTGACCAAGTAAATACTGTAACCCTAACCGATTCAGATCGTAAACATAACAGATCAACATTTTAAAACCTAACATATCAAGTGAAACAAATAAAAAGGCGCTAAAATTTTGCCATTTTAGTAAGAAAATTCAAAATTATTACACTAGAGCCTTTCAATGCACTGTAAATAAGTACTAAAAAGAAAAATAAGTACAAAGACCTTGCGAATTTTGCCTCCCAGTGTCATCGGACTCCTCGCCACTAATTTGACTGAGAACTTTGGGTAAAACACCTTTCGCCTGAAAATCGATGTAAAACTCTTAATGGAATCCTGTAAAATGCAATATGAAATACTATAAAACTGTGCCTCGTACTCCTCTGGCCACTCATTTGGTAGCGGCCAGTAGTTGTTGCGGATTTAATCGATTGCGAGGAAGAAGAGCACGGTCTCCTTATCGCTCCTCAGGCGGCGCTACATTGGCGCCTGGCCGCCCTTCCTGACCAGGATCACCTTGAAAAGGCCCGAATCCATGTCTCCTTCGAGCTCACGCAACTCGAAAGGACGCACATGACATGAGGAAGAGGCGGAGGGACTGAGATGGGAGGTAGAGGTGGCCGGAGAGAAAGTTGCGTGAGAGGAGGGAGTTTGCCATCTTGGAAGCGTTTTGGTTTTGTGTGGGTGCGAGAGAAAAAGAGATTTGAGGAAAGGAGAGAGAACGTGAGAGATCAAGAAAGTTATTTATAAGATCGTTAAGAAGACTTATCCGAACGTTTGGGTAAAAACCGGGTACAAAACCTTGGTAGAAAATCTTTTCTCTAATTATTAATATGTACAGAAACTCGGAAAAAATTGAACCGAATGCTTATCATTCATGCCATGAAAACTATAGCTTGTTATTAACAATACTTTAAAGTTATCTACAGTTACCATTTGCGCATTCAAGCGGAGACGGACCCACCTTATGACAAGGTGGGTAACTTCACTACTTTAAATTTTCAAAACCAATTTACGGGATATTGAATATTTTAGTCTTGCCTAAACCAAAAAAATTAAATGGCCTATTCTCGAACCCATCGGTGCCAGTCCGATTTGTATCTGAATTATGTGTCTGAACGAGTTTCATGTGAAAAATCGACAGAATCGGTAGTCACAACTTTTTTTCGAAGATCTATGATTCACGGAGCGATTTTGTAAACATAACAAAAGGATACGAGAAAGTGATTTAATTGAATGGGTCTTAATAGGCATTTTTTCGCATTTAGTATATATATTTTAGGTTATAATAATAAAATTTAACCGTAGTCACAACTTTTTTTGGGTTTCAATTAGGAGTGAAAATGGAGTGAATTCGGAGTGGATAATTCTGATATCAAATCCGTATTTGCTACGTTCCTGTACTCAATTTCAAGAAATGCAACATAATTGGATAGACAAAAGAAAAACTCAACTCAATTTCTCTGTTAACCGTCGAACTGATACAATCTGGCTGAAGCCAAAGTTTTTGGTAGAAACACAAAATTACTTATTAATTCTCTTAACTGGATCCACATATCACTTCTATATTTATAGACGACACTAGAGGAACAAGAATTAGATAAAATGGTAAACTAAACAATTCTAATTGATCACGGCTGAAATCGCTGATCTGTTCGAATAGTTCTCCAGCGATCTCCTCTGAGGTGCTCTCCAGTTTGTTCTATAGCGTTTCCACTGGTTCTGACAAGGAACCCCCACTTCGTAGAAGAATATCTTATTAACACACCCGGTCAGCTCATTAAAGTTGGGGCCCATCTGCGTTCTTTTTAATTTATTGCTGCCCTAAGTCTGACCGAACGGCCCGTGAACCGTTCTGCTCCAATCAGCATTTTGACCCAGTCAAAATCACAGATTTCGCCCCCAAATCCGTCGTAACACAATTGATGCAAAAAAAGTTGCAGAATCGGCCTAAACTAGAAGAGAATGGCTCCAAATCGTTAGAATCGATCTAGAGTCTGTGCAGATTCCCTTGAATCGGCCGATTAACCACTGTTCAAGCCGGATTTTCGTAGAAAACTCATTTGCCGAGCAACTCGGTCCAAAATCGGATCGGTGTGGTCTGATTCCGGTATGACTCGGCCGAGTTTTCCTTTTATATTTAAAAGAACACCAAACTTTCTAAGTAAATTTCGGATGATTTAGTTTATTTAATTAAATTATCAACCCCATATTTCGGTAGATGGAAATGGTAAAGGACAGACAAAAATAAAAGAAGAAAACTTAATCCATGAAATTTAATTAATTTCATGTTCATGATTTCATCAAAAGAACTTAGTACAATGTTATTTATCTCCATAAAATGCAGAATAATAGTATGGGGCAAAGACTACTCCTCCTAAAAGAAAAGAAAATCTAGGAAAAGTTAATACAAAGCATCCAATTTTTTACCATACTAGCAACCTTGGCCAGAAGTAATAACACAATTTGAAGAAGGCATTACAGGGTTTGGGGGCATTTGCAAATTTTGCAAGTTCTCCCCTAACATTGTAACAATTCTCGTCATGGTAGGTCGATCTACTGGACTCCATTGGATGCACCATAATGCCACAATAGCCAGCTTTTTACAATTTCTTCATTGCCTCCCACATCAAGAACTAGACATAAGTCTTTTCCTTGAGCCAATTGCTTGTGAATCCACTCTGGGAAGTATACCTCCTCACTTCCGACCCCTCTCTCCATTAAATGGTTGATATTCTTTCCTCCAGTTATCATCTCCAAAATCAACATACCAAAACTATAAACATCTGATTTGTAAGAGACTGCTCCAAAGTTTCTCGAGTACATTTCTGGAGCAAGATAACCCATTGTACCCCTAGCAGCACTTATGGTCAGGTAGCTCTGGTCCCTTGGACAGAGCTTGGAGAGACCAAAATCGGAGATCTTAGGAACCAAATTATGGTCAAGCAAAATATTGTGAGGCTTGATATCAAAGTGAAGAATGCGTTGGTCGCAGCCCTGGTGTAAATATTCGATACCCTCTGCAATGCCCGTAGCAACTACAAGCATCTCTTCCATGCTAAATTGGCGATTTCTCCATCTTGTGGAGAATATGTACTTATCTAGTGACCCATTCTCCATGAATTCATAAACAAGTGCTTGCTTCTCTCCTTCAGAGCAAAACCCCAAAAGGCGAACAACATGTACATGGTGAATTCTTCCAATGGTGGCTACTTCATGTACAAATGGTTCTCCGCCCCCAGCAGATATATGTAGCATCTTAACAGCTACTGGAATTCCATTAGATAACTCCCCTTTATAGACTGTCCCAAATGCCCCAGTACCTATACTTTTTTTGAATCTATTTGTTATGTTTTTAAGTTCGTTGTATGTGTACCGTGTTGAATTCATCACCCTGTAGCTTCTCAGGAAGTTTTCGATTTTCTGACGAACGATTTTCTTTTTCTTAGACTGGCAATGTATATAGACCAAAGCAATGCCTCCCAAAAGAAGAAGGAATGTTGCGCCTACGGATATACCTAAGGATAAAAAAATATATATATTAGGATCTTAAGCTAAATAGAATGTAGTCAAATTAATCTGATCCTTGACAATAATAGCACAAGCTGTTGAGGAATCATACCAACTTTGCGCGCCATATGTGATTCTGAAAAATAAAAAAGGTTTCAATGTTAGTATTAAATTACATGAAAGTTTATTAACGTGTTTTTCATAAACAAATTTAAATTAAATTAAGAGATTAGTTAGACTTGTTGCTAACACCAAATGGTAAAAAAGTAAAAAAGTAAAATGGTCCAGACACCAGACTCCTTATATATAACAAATAGGATATGCCTAGGGTCATAGCAAAAATGGTTAATATTCTTCAATTCAAGTTAGATGGTATTTATAAGCATTGTATCTCTCATAGTCATCGGCAGTAGTAAAGAATCAAAGTGAAATTTTTATCCAATAATTACAAGAAAGTTAAACTTATAACTTATTAGGTCACCTCGACAGAATGGTTGTTTTGTTTTGGGGTAATTGATCAATGCATGATCCCAATCCAACGTAACAACTGGATTTGCTTCAAAGTCTCTAATCATGCTTTGGAATTCGGAAGACGATGAAGGATAGTAATGCAAGCTAAACAAGGTGCTGTTTCTAGTCTTAGTGCAGATGGAAGCAGGAAGTGTAGCTGTAAGTGTATAATTCCAGGCCACATAGATAAAGTGGCCTTCAGATCCGAGGCAAGAGATTGGACCAGCTAAATATTCATTTTCTGAGAAAGAGGTGAGCACGTCTGAGCAATTAAACCAACTGAGTTCTATCAACAAAGGAGGAAAGAAGTGAGAGCCGGTTACATTGGGCTCGGCAATTTGAGACCAAGGACAATTAAGCGACCACGAGTGCCTTGTTATCTCCAGCCTCGACTCTTCGTAGTCTATTGAGGTCACATTGTAGTCACCAGAAAAGGGGAGCCTTAAAACTGTGCTGCCGCCTGAGCAAGAGAGGATGTGGGTGTCATAGCCACCGTGCGGTGCTTGGGTGTCGAGCCGGAATGGGAACCTGACAATGGGTCCGTGCTTGCTGCATCTTAATGGGAGACAATCTGTCGAATAGGTTTGTTTTCCATGCACAAGAATTGTTGGACCGTAATAGGAGATTAAGAGTGTGAATGCAAGTATATGTCTGAGTGCAGCCATGGGAGAGGAACAAAACCAAGAGAATCAAATGGGAGACGAGAAATAGAGAATGGTGGGAAAAGTGAATTGAGAAGGATACAACCATAACTTGTTAACGGAGGGTCAGATGAGGGATTTTGTTTAGCAATTTGTGTTCGTTAAATAATAATTTTATTTAGAATAATAATTTCAGTACCCACGCTACAGTACCAGCACTGTACGCGCACTTTACGCGCCACAGTACCCGCACTGTTATTTTAGAAAAATTTATATATCATATGTAGTTCATTGTATAAGTATAAATACTTGCCTTGTTTGAGCTATATACTTCATAGTATTACTATTAAAATTTGTAAAACAAAATTACAGTTTTGGAATAGTTGCGGTCCCCACAAACAGTTATGGCAGTTTAGGTGTGAGTACTGTAGCATGGATACTCATATCAGCTTCCTAAAATAATAAGTTGGAAGAGCAACATTTGTTGCCGTCATTTTTATTAATATCCAAAGTTAATTACAAATAATAAAAATGCCCAGAGCTGCTTGGTTTTATTAAAAATGCTCAAACCGGCCAGAAAATAGCGGACCGATCATTTTCTAGCCGGTTCCCTATTTAATTAAGAAACCGGACAGAAAATGACTGGTCCCTTCCCTATATATATGTGGGCACTCTTTGTCTAATTTCTCACAAGTTATTTTATCAAATTTCACACTATCTCTCCTCAGTTGAGCCATTTCTCTCAGATTTCTCATTCTCTTCTCAGATTTGCAAGTAAGTCTCTCTAATTAATTACAAATTATTTTTTAGTGCAAAATGGTTGTAAAATGTTAGGGTTTGTTAGTAATTACCAAAATTAGAATAATTAATTGTAATTAGAGTAATTAGCCAAATTTAGGATTTACGGTTTATGATTTAGGGTAATTTATTGTAATTTAGTATAATTAGCATTGAGACCATATTTCAGCGTATTTTAGCATGTTTTACGTATTTTTTTTTTCACTTTTTAAAATTTTCATGAGTTTAAATGTTGATGTGTTAACACCATATGAATTAAATTTGTCAATGTAGGACACGTTTCTTTTAGATGTGAAGATGCGGTGCGTTCACATGCAGCACTACCGGTCGATAGACCAGTACCACGTCAATCTAGGCCTCTACCAGATTGTTGACATCTTGCGGACTGGGAGTGGCATCATCAATGCATCTCTCATTGTAGGATTGGTTGAGCGATGGCGTCCCGAGACACACACGTTCCACATGCCATTCGGAGAGATGACAGTGACTCTTCAGGATGTGAGTTCTCTTTGGGGTTTGCCTATCAGTGGCACCCCCGTCGGTGGTGTATCTGACAGCATCACGTTTGCTGCTCAGATCGAGGAACTGTTTGGGAGCTGATCCTCAGTCTCTCATTGAGGACAGTGGAAAATCAAAATTCCACATAACGATGAAGAAGTTGCGGCAACACTTCAGCGCGGGTTTGACAGCAGACTCCACCGATGTGGAGATTTAGAGGTAAAAACTACAAATTGTTTGTATTACATTTGTTATTAACTTCCCATTTGTTATTGATCTTATATTAACCGTTTGTTACTACAGATATACACGGAGCTTCGTGATTGACCTATTTGGTTCCGTCATGTTTGCTGATTCTACCGGTGGCTGCGTGCTGATGATGTATCTCTCGCTGCTGGCAGACCTGGATAATGTATCGCCGTACAATGGAGCGTGGCCATCCTGGCCCATCTGTACTCCCACCTATGCTGTACGGTAAGTCTTTAACTATTTGATAGGCCTAAATTATATACATGTTCGACCTTGTTTTTATTAAGGAATAACACCAAATATCTTGTATTTTAGTAGATAAAAGAATAGATTACACCAAGAATCAAGTTACTGCCAAAGTTTATTTAAATTACAGGAAATAGATCAAATTGTAGATCTTCTCGCAAGCTTTCTGAAAAGTGGTAGAATACTGAAAATAGAGTTACGGATCATGATTTATGCCCGTTTGAAATTCAGCTCACAGAAGCCAAACAGAGCCCAGTGCGGACGCACCCAGTACTTAGACAAATTCAGCACATTTCAGAGCAAGCCAGAAAAGTCCGAGCTGAGTGCGGACGCACTCTGGCCGCACTTAAAACGGTTGACCGACACACAGTTCGTATTTTGGCTATATCATGGTCATATGAACTCTGATTTGGGTGAATCAAATCTTTACGGAACCAGGACAAAAAGATCTACAACTTTCATGAAGGAAAGAAATCCAAATTCGGAATGTAAAATCCCGTGCGAACGCACTAAGGCCGCATTCAGCCTAAAAACAGCATTTTCGTCGGTTTTTCTATTTTCGGCACTCCTGGCCGTGTCCCAAGGGCCAAAATTAGAATACACAACATGGGAAAACTTGTGGGAGCAAGTATCTAATGACTTCTCACGTCCATTTGCTCCAGAATTAACAAAAACTCATCCTATAAAAGGGCTAGAACTTTCATTTTCAAGATCCATCCACTTACAATCCACCTGACCATCCATCCTTAGCAAAAATTTCTCATCTCTTGGAAGCGAATCAAGGAAGAAGAAGGGAAGTTCAGAGCAATCGCAGGCAAGACAAGGTTCTTCATTTAGAGAAGGGTGTAACCTATTTCTCTATTTAATTTCTCTTTGTTTTAGCCATGTTTTGTATTAAACTTTTGATGACTTCTTGCATCTCCATGAGATACTAGTCTTCCTCTCTAGGGGTTTAGGTCTTATGCATGAACTTGTTTAATTTTATCTTACTCGGATCTTAGTTTTTAATGATTATTTGATTTGATGTTAATTTTTGTGATTTATTCTTTGTGTTGATGCATGATTTAGTACTTGAATTGTATTATCCCGCTTAGGCCTAATAGATTCTAAGAAGCTTAGGATCACAAAAGTATCCCGCTTAGATCTAATAGAACCTAAGAAGCTTAGGAGCATATATGATAGTACCAAATTGTGAACACAAATGTCTTAGGATTTGGATTAGAATTGACCAATTTGTAGTCCAAACCGGAACTACAGAAATTAGAGTTAGGGTTTGATGAAGGACTTAATCGTGAAGTCAAATCCCTAATTAGGACACCTTGAATTGAATTGAATAGTGGTACGAAGGACTTAATCGTGAAGTACCAATATCTAAGGATAAGATAGGCTAACAAGAACTTCATGGTCTAGATAGTTAGGGTGAATGACTTAATCGTGAAGTCCGAACTATTTAGGCACGTTATTAATTCACGAAAGTGACCCTTTTTAACATCTTAGGTTAGAAACCTCGTCATATCAAACATGAATTTAAACGAACCGAGTAGATAGAATTATCAAGGGATTGTAGACCGAATGCTCCTAGACTTCCAAACCTTGAAAAGCAACCAAAACTCTCTTTTAATTTTCAGTTTTAGTTTAATTGTTACAATCTCTCATTTTCGGATATTGAACCCAACAATTAGGAAATTAGAACAAAAACTCCCCAAATCAACTTTACTTTCTTTAATATTCTGAAATTAATTAATAGAGTTTAAAATTAGTATTTCCCGATATCCCTTGGATCAATACCTACATACTACATTCGATAGGTTGTGCGCTTGCAATCGACCAATCTTTGAGTATTAGGTTTATAAATTTAAAAGTTCAGATGTATGGGCCAGTACTTTTGTTTCAGCACTGGTCGTGGTCATAGCTACCGGTGGGCCAGCCTATCCCAAATGAGGCACTGGAGTGGGGAGAGCCCAATAATCTGAGATGCCCGGCATATGCTAAGAAGTGGCATGGTTATCACAGCTATCATGATCAGACTCACGGTAGTACCATTGGTATCAGACCGGTCCGGTCGGAGCTGCAAGGTTTATCGACAGAGCAGGTTGACTGGACACCGTACGACCAACTGTACGAGGATGAGCAGCTACCGGTGAGATGTCTCCAGTCTCGGGAGATGTGGTACTACAGAGGTCCACTCGTACATTTCTGGATAGTGGAACCCACTATCCAGATCGTGTACTCCGCCAGTTTGGACATCAGCTGTTCATTCTCGCAGACCCATCTTTGCCGAGGTCCACCATCATAGACTTGCACAAGTAAGTCGTATCTCTTTTCTACTATCCTATATTACTTGATTTATTTGTGTTGCAACTAACGTGTTTCTTACAGAATGAGCCATGCAGGGCGATTGGAGAGCGACTGGAGAGCGACTGGAGAGCGACTGGAGCGAGCATTTTCATTTCTATTACTCTACGGCGGCAGATCTGCAGCACCTCGACTTATATTAGATCCCAGATGAGCTACTGCAGATCCTGGGACATCTCCTACTGAGGTATGAGGCTTGGTACTTGCAAACTTTTCCTACAAATACGACTGGTCCAGATTTCAGAGTGAGTCTGGACGAGCTCGGGGTTTTTGACAATGAGATGCCGATACCGCCGTATGCGATGGAGATGGCCCATGATGGAGAGGCCAGTGGTAGCGGGGCTCAGCATCAGCCAGACTTTGGGACTGATTTTGCAACATTTATCTTCGGTACACCCTCACCGGTCTCTAGGAGTGAGTCTGTCTGGGATACCGCTGAGAGGATGCGCAGAGAGGCTGAGGCTGGTGACGAGACACCAAGAGATAGAGTCTGGCCGCAGCGAGCGAACACCGGAGTACCAGCTGATCGACGGTCCCCTTCTCTGTTCCAGCGTTGATTGTTTGTATTATTTATGCTATGTTTTATTGTTTTATGTTTGGATTATTGTATATTTATGTTATGTTTCGTGTTTTATATTTAGTGTTCTATGTTTGCGTTATCGTATGTTTTGTTGTTTTATGTTTCACGTTTCACGTTTTATGTTTCGTTGTTCTATGTTTCGTTGTATAAACTTACGCAAAATACTAAATACGTAAAATTATACTAAAACATAAAAACTAAACATAAATACTTACGCAAAATACTAAATACGCTAAATTATACTAAAACATAAAATATAAACAGAAAATACTAAGTACGCTAAATTATACTAAACACAAAATACTAAATACCGTATTTATTTAATTACCGACCAGAGAATGGCCGGTATCCTTATTTTACTTTAGACCCTATAAATACCCATCTTTCTCTCTCTCCCCCTCACAATTACCTCAAATCAGTGAAGAGGAAGGAAGGAAGAAAGGGACATAGAGAAAGAGAAGGCGATTTTATTGGCGAAAATGGCGATATTTCAAGGGGCCAAAGGTATGAACAATAGAGAACGGGGTAGGTCGTCCTATCGTGGCCTGGCGAGAGGAGAGCCAAGTAATGATCGAGGTAAAAATGAGAGAGAAGAAAAAATGTAAATACTGTGTTCCTACAAATAAATGTTACGTATGTAAAATGGAGGAATACATTAAACGGCCTATTCGGTATGAAATTTCGGACGACGAATTTGTGGAAAACTCCTACGGCTATTTTTCAAAAAAGAAGAAGGTTGATTCAGAGCCTCCAGCATCGGACGATGAGTTCGTTCCGTGTACTTATGCTGGTAAAGTTGCCACTCCGTCTGCTGTGACTGGTCCAGATCCGGCAAAATCGTCGCGTTGTAAGAAGTATTGTTATGTTTTAAAATTCTAATACATTTTAGTTTCAATTATCCGACAATTATTCATTTCGGTTCTGTATTCGTGGATTATCCGCTCCGTATCCATATCCGTTTAAGCCATATTTGATTTTGAATTTTTCCATCCGGTTACTATCTATATATGTATTCGTATCCGATCACTAAAAGACAAATACGGATTTAATATTAGCATTATCCGCTTTGAATCCACTTCATTTTCACTCCTAATTGAAACCCAAAAAAAATTATGACTACGGCTGAAATGTAAATTTACAACTTAAAATATATATATTAAATAAGAAAAAATGCCTACTAAGACATATTCAATTAAATCGTAGCTTTAGTTCCACCTGTCGGATTCGTGTTTCCCTCTTATCCTGTTGTTATGTTTACAAAACCGCTCCTCAAATCATAGATTGAAAAAAAAAAACTTGGCCAATTCTACGATTTAGGACCGATTTTTTCGATTTTTCACATGAAATTTGCATAGGCACGTAATTTGGATACAAATCGTACTGGCACGTAACTTCGATCGATTCCAGTGTAGGACATTTAATTTTTCAGCGTTGAATTAGAGCCCAAAATTCAGTATCCAGTAAATTAGTTTTCAAAATTTAAGGTAGGGCAGTTGCCCACCTTGGCATAAGGTGGGTCTGCCCTGTTTCGATGCACAAATGGTAACTGTAGATAACTTTAAATTATTGTTTATTACAAGCTATAGTTTTCGTTGCATGAATGATATAAGTATTCAGTTCAATTTTTTTTTTTTTAAAGTTGCTTTTTGTTGTACGTATAATTTGTAATATAAAACGTTGATTCGATTGTGCATCATTGTCATCAAAGTTTATATATATATTTTTTTAAATTTCCATCAACGACTAGCAGTCAAGGCCTTCGACTCTAAAGTCATCCAAAGACTAGCAATGGCCGACAATGATGCATGAAGTGCTGTGTAGATTTTTTTTTTTGATAAAAGGTAAAGTGCCCGTTTCACATGGCTTTTGTTCTCTTTTTTATCCTCTTTGACGCGTTCACTTTTGTTTTTCTTTGACTCAACGACTCTTATCCTGATTGGCTTCACCACCGGAAAAAATATTAATCTACACAGCGCTTCATGCATCATTGTCGGCCATTGCTAGTCTTTGGATGACTTTAGAGTCGAAGGCCTTGACTGCTAGTCGTTGATGGCAATTTAAAAAAAAAATATACATAAACTTTGACGACAATAATGCACAGTCGGATCAACGTTTATACTACAAATTATATGTAGAACAAAAGATAACTTAAAAAAAGAAATTGGCGCGCAGACCACACTGGTGCATGCACCAACTCCATTTAGTGCGCAAGTTTAGCTTGTGTGGGTGGTAATCACTGAATTTTGACAATTTTAGTGATAATGTGTTAATTATGAAATGTTAGGGTGGTAACTAAAACATTTTCGGATGAACCAATTAGTAATATGTATATCTCCCTAGCCTCACTCGAAACGATGTCTGATATGAACCTGCATATACTGATCTTTGTTGATCAATTAATACACTATAAAATTTCCAAACTATATTTCTTAATACGATTAGTCCAGTGAATTAATCTGGCCTAAAATATAAAATTGTTGAGGGATCAATCAACATATCCACTGTACGAAGTATGAACCATGCCATGTGCATTCCAATACTACAACAATATATATATGGGATGGGCTTAGCTAAGCAATGGAGTACAACAAGTTTGTACTCCACGTCTCATTATTTTCATTTTGAAAATCCAAACTACTAATCTGAACCGCTCAACATGATCTCCATATTGAAATGTGCTTCGAGACCAAATTTTATATTTTTTGGAATTTTTTTACTATTTATTAAGCCACTTTGAAAATCGCTGATCCATTGGTCCAGAATTTTTTACTGTTTTGCTACTATTCACCCGGATCAGCGATTTTCAAAGTGGCTTAATAAATAGTAAAAAAATTCCAAAAAATGTAAAATTTGGTCTCCAAGCACATTTCAATATGGAGATCATGTTGAGCGGTTCAGATTGGTAGTTTGGATTTTCAAAATGAAAATATAGCGTGAAGTACAAAATTGTTTTACTCCATGGCTTAGCTAAGCCCAGCCCTATATATATATATATATATATATATATATATATATATATATATAAGAAGATACCCGTAGGCACGATGATATTTCTTAACACTGCAATAATGGTCAGCATTGCACTGGATATTTAGAAGTAGGCGATTGCTCAGAAAATGCATTCTCTTTTCTTTTCCTCTTTGCCGGCCATTGCTAGTCTTTGGAATTTGGATGACTTTAGAGTCGACTACTTTTCTCGAAGACCTTGACTGCTAGTCATTGACGGCAATTTAAAAAAAAAATATATATATATATATATATAAATTTTGGTCTTGAATTACATTTTTATATCCATATGAAACTCATGATGAGAGGTTCAGATCTATTCTTTGAAAATTTAAAACAAAGATATGTATCCATAGCATGAACCAACCGAAATGTTTTTAGTTACCACCCTAACATTCCATAATTAACACAGAGAAAAACTAGGGTGTGATGTTTTAACGTGAGTCACAAAAGACTTGAAGTGGCGCACAAGACAATTGTGATGGTGAAGAAAGGAAACTATATGCTGTGATATTTTATGTAATTCTTTTGTAATCTTTTTTTTTGAGTAAAAATAAGGATCAAGCCCCTATTTACTTGAATTAAAATGTGTTACAAAATTTTTTGTAACAGAGTTAAGTAAACACAATTTAGCTCAACATTGCTGAGCTGTAAAAAAAAAAAAAAAAAAAAATCATGTTGATGTCAAAGCTGAAAGCCTACTGTATCTCCACTACTCTTGCACTTGCAGTACCAATTCTGAAACATCCTTCGTAGAATCACGGAATATTAAACAACATCTTTCCCTCCACAACATCCTTCGTAATATCTCTGTAATCTTGTATTAAGGAAATATAATATTGGAAAGAAATATTTAGGAAATAGGCAACATATCCTTGGCTTGCATAATGCTCTATAAAATAGACAGCTATACATGTTTAATACTTTGCCGTGTAAATGCTACGACCAACTGCTGCGTCCAGCATCCCTGTCTTCCGCAACTTAAATGCTAATCCATTTCGGTACACTTCCGCCGGTCTCTAGGAGTGAGTTTGTCTGGGATACCGCCTAGAGGATGCGCAGAGAGGCCGAAACTGGTGTTGAGACACCGAGAGATAGAGTCTGGCCGCAGCGAGCGAACGCCGGAGTACCAGCTGATTGATGGTCCCCTTCTACGTTCCAGCGCTGATTGTTTGTATATACTTATGCTATGTTTCGTGTTTTATAATTGGTGTTCTATGTTTGCATTTATCGTATGTTTTGTTGTTTTATGTTTCACGTTTTATGTTTGGTGTTTTATGTTTCGTTGTATAAACTTACGCAAAATACTAAGTACGCTAAATTATATTAAAACATAAAAACTAAACATAAATACTTATGCAAAATACTAAGTACGCTAAATTGTACTAAAACATAAAATATAAACAGAAAATACTAACTACGCTAAATTATACTAAACACAAAATACTAAATACTGCATTTATTTAATTACCGGACAGAAAATGGCCGATATCCTTATTTTATTTTAGACCCTATAAATACCCATCTTTCTCTCTCTCTCTCCCTCACAATTACCTCAAATCAGTGAAGAGGAAGGGAGAAAGGGACAGAGAGAAAGAGAAGGCGATTTTATTGGCGAAAAGGGCGATATTTGAAGGGGCCAAAGGTATGAAAAATAGAAAACAAGGTGAGTCTTCCAATCGTGACCTGGCGAGATGAGGGTCAAGTAGTGATAGAGGTAAGAATGAGGGAGACGAGAAAAAAATATAAATACTGCATTCCTACAAATAAATATTACGTATGTAAAATGGAGGAATATATTAAACGGCCTATTCGGTAGAAATTTTGGACGATGACTTTGTGGAAAATCCCTACGGCTATTTTTCAAAAAAGAAGAAGGTTGATCCAGAGCCTCCAGCATCGGATGATGAGTTCGTTCTGTGTATTTATACTGGTAAAGTTGTCACTCCCTCTGATGTGACCGGTCCAGATCTGACAAAATCGTCGCGTTCTAAGAAGTAGTACTGTTATGTTTTAAAATTCCGATGCATTTTAGTTTTTTCTATGATCCATTACAGTACAATTTGTAGGGTCCAAAAAAAAAATTAGAGAACCGACTATTTAATGGCCGGTTTCCTATTTAAATAAGGGCCGGCCATTTTCTAGCCGGTTTAGGCATTTTTAATAAAACCCAGCTGCTCTGGGCATTTTTATTATTTTGTAATTAACTTTGGTTATTAATAAAAATCACGGCTAGCTAGTTGTCGTCATTTTTTTTTTAACAAAAAAATCACATATGCAACGAGAAACTAAGAATTGCTTTATAGTGGATTGCTACTGTTCACGTGTGGGTCAACCATTTTTTTTCACTCTTCTTGTAAAAAAATTTTTTAGTGAAAATTGCTTCGGGTACTCGTTAATGTACATAAAGAGGGTTGAATAATTATTTTTTTATTTTCTTAATTTTGTTAATTGGTATTTGTATCTTGAAACTTGTATAATTAAATTATCCGACAATTATTTGTTTCATATCCGTATTCGAATTCGTATCCGTGGATTATCCGCTCCGTATCCGTATCCATTTAAGGCGGATTTGGTTTCGAGTTTTGATATCCATTTACTATCTGTATCCGTATTCGTATACGCTCAATGAAAGACGGATACGGATTTGGTATCAAACTCGCATCCTCTGAGATATCTCAAACTTTGAGTGTTTTTTTAGAATATCTCAACCGTTCAAATACGTTATACACAAATCTCAAAGCACAAATATTACTGGCCCCTACGCTATCCCCGAATAGGCACTGTACACGTCGGTCACGCAAAAGTTGAGATATCTCAGAGGATACGCACTCTTTGGTATCAGCATTATCAGCAGTCATTTGAAAAAAATAAAATAAAAAGGTACGTGGACGGTGAACCATTAAAAAAATTATCTATAGATTTTTCGCTCGATGTCACATCAAGCATTAACTAAAGGTCAAGTAGAACTTGATGAAATCAACACCTAGGAAAAGTCTTCGATTGATATTTATTTTACCTCATTTTCATTGATACTTCCTCATCATATACATCATCTATAAAAGACCATTCCTCCAAACAGATTTATATGCTAACCAAAAAAAAAACTAAGAAGCATGAAATTCTTAAACTTACTGATTGTTCTCTTCCTCTTTTACAAACTTGGTGGTTCCAGCTCTTCTTCATGTGGAGAGCTTCATAACATCACTTATCCTTATTTTCCTCCAGCAAATTGCCTTGAGTTGCACTGTGATGGCAACAACACTATCTTATACACCGCGCCAGCTAAGTATCTTTTAAAAGATATATCCATCGAAAACAACACATTTAGGCTTGTTGATCCTGACATGGCAGTTGGTGGCTGCCACTTACCAAAGCAGACTCTTTCTTGGGATGAATACTTTGAGTTTAATTGCACTGTTAATTCGAGTGTAATATACTTCATGCCCGATTCGAGTTTCATCTACTTCTTCAATTGTACAGAAGAAGTAGAAAAATCAATGTACAAGTAAATACATTGTATGGATGGGCCTCGTTCAAGAGTTTATGCGGCACCTGATTCCATTTATGCCGGCGACATCCCCAAGTCATGTAGGTACGAAGGAAGCATTCTAGGCGATTATTCATTGGTGAAAAATCGTTGGAAAGACATTGATGGTGTCAAACTTATGGAGATGCTGAGACATGGATTTGTTGTAAGCTGGAACATGAGAGAATTGCCCCAGGTGTCCAATTCCCAAGATTGGAACATGTCCAATTCCCAACTAGTAAAATTTTGCGGGAATAATTCTTTCCAAAGGTAAACAAAATTATCTATCTTTCTCCAAAATGATCTTGCGGCTATGGTGGTAAAAAAATAAGATGACTAAATTTAAATGGTCATGGTATGGAAAATCGATCCAGTCTTAGTCCGGCCGGAATCGGTCAAGAGCGACCTGATTTCTGTCAGATTTACACGGCTAGATGGTTTTTTAGGAAATCCATGATTTTGTATAGGGAAAGGGGGGGGGGGGGGGGGGGGGGGACTGAATCGGACAAAGGTAACCATGAACATATAAATATTTTTCATCGCACCAATCAGATTAAATTTAACAATATTTCTGAAAAAAGATTCTACCATTTTTTAATGTTTGTTAACATCTATCAACTATGCTGTAAACTTGAGAGACATGACTTGAACTGTTACTGATAAACCCATAATTACTTGCCAATCACCTAAGAAATTACATAAAAAAAGACGATCACCTATAAGAAATAATCAGCATATAATCTTCTGTCTTGCATTTCTTTTTGTTGCAATGCAGTTACTTAGATATAATGAGTGGCACTGATTCAGATATTACCGATACGCTCCTTACGCTTCTTTTCATTCAGCCAGGGTTTTTGTATTGCACTTATCAACCACAACTATATCGAACGTATCAGCAGCAAGAACAAGGACTTCAAATGTATACTAGTTCACATGTGGTTTTTGGTTTCATGCTTGTATTGCTTCCTCTTTTGGACATTCTTCTCGTTGTATTAGGTAAGCAACCTTTATAAATGATGAAACCCCTCTTCCCGACATAGCCACAAATGTAAATCTCCATATTCACACTACTTTCAATTTCAAAATTAACAAGGAATTATTGGAGTAATATGTTTTGTGTCCTCAATTTGAAACTGATTTAAACGCTATTGGCTCAAAAATACGGTCAATTAATTTTTATGCACATTAATAGTCCAAGGATTGAGGATTAAATGGTAGATCATGTCAACTTTAACTACATTGCCCAAAACACAACCAATTAAACAATTTAAACTTGATTGATTTTCAGGGATGAAACCATAATGTGGGAAGGGGTAGTGTGAATCAAAAATTTAGAATGGGACATAATTCCATTATATAATTACTTTGAAAGTTCAATCAAACTTTTTCAGTGTTTTGTATATAGAAGTACATTTATAGAGACAAATTAACTTTACAAAATATTAGAGCCAAAGAGCGCAAGTGGTCGTTCTAACTGTACTTGGTTTTGGTACTGCAAATTCAAACTTTGGTAAAAAAAAGAAAAACAATAGTTGTTTGATTTCAATTATCTCTCTTCAAGTCCATTGCATTCACATTATCCATGATTTTCTTTTACATTTTTGCAGCAGTAAGGCTTACATTACTTCCATTGGCGATATTTTCGTTCCTTCTTCACAAGTATAAGCGAGTTTCTCTATCAATCAACTTTGTGGAAAAGTTTTTACGAAAACATGAGATACTCTCTGTTAGACGGTATGATTTCATAGAGCTAGCTTTAATGACAAACAACTTCAGAGAAAAGCTCGGGCAAGGTGGCTTTGGATCAGTTTACAAAGGTAAACTTTTCGGTGGTTATCAGGTCGCTGTCAAAATATTGACCAATTCATCTGGTAATGGGGATGATTTCATCAGCGAAGTGGCAACAATCGGTAGGATTCACCATACAAACATAGTGCGACTTATTGGGTTTTGCTCGGAGGGCTCAAAGCGAGCACTCGTGTATCCTTTTATGCAAAAGGGCTCACTTGACAAGTTCATCTTCTCGTCAAATTACAGCTCTTTTGCAATAGAGAAAAGAAGACAAATAGCCCTAGGCATTGCGCGAGGTATAGACTACCTTCATCGTGGGTGTCAAATGCAGATATTGCACTTCGACATAAAACCGCACAATATCCTATTAGATCATGACTTGACCCCAAAAATTTCAGACTTTGGACTTGCCAAATTATACTCCAGAGAACACAACTTGGTGACACTCAGCATGGTACGGGGTACACCAGGATATACAGCTCCTGAGCTAGTATCAAGGGCCTTTGGTGTGATATCATACAAGGTAGATGTTTATAGCTTTGGGATGGTACTGATGGAGATGGCGAGCGGACGAAGAAACGTCAACAATCATGCAGAGAGCTCGAGCCAAGTTTATTATCCGTCATGGATCTACGAGCAACTCAAACTTGTAGACGGCATACACAATTGTAACTTGCACAATAGTGTTGTACAATTTGGAGAAATAGAAGGAATCTTGTACAAGGTTGCCTTGTGGTGCATTCAATCGAGAGTATCTAACCGCCCCCCCATGAGTAGAGTGATAGAGATGCTACAGAGTGATGCAGATAGCTTGGAGATGCCACCGAAACCTTTCACAACATGTTCACCAGACGACGTCTCCATGAGATGCTCTAAAATTGATTCATGTAGCATAGAGTTGACAGAGATTTCCGAAGAAATTAGTTTGCTTTGATTATGCAAAAAAAAAAAAAATGAACATGTGTGGCATTGAATTTGGAGGAAATTGTTATCCTTGTACCTAATGTAACTAGATTAAAGAACGCAGGCTTGCAGCTTTTTAATTGTTATCCTTGTACTTATATAAGGGTACGTAGAAGTTCAAAAAATTTGGGTGTTAATTTTATTACATTCATTTTTTAATAAAACCAAAATATCCAAATGTTATTAAGTATTATTGAATATATATATAGCTATATTTGAAATTGAAGATCGATAATGTCGACAAAAGTTCTCTCTCCTACCGTAATATATAGGAGCGGGGAGAGTAATTAATACACTGGAGGGTGACTAGGTGAAAAAATAGGAGATGTTAAAGCATTTATACATTCACTTCAAATTGGAAGAATGTACCAAATGCACGTTTGCCTGGTCTATAATTGTACTGTATGAAACCTCGTCCATTTTTTTTATCCGCATGGCCTGTCAGATTTAATTTGAATGGTCGTGATGTGCTAATACTAAGATGGAAGGGCTGATCAGATGTGGCACTATTCTCTACTGTTCTTACAATGTGTTATATATAGTATTATTCTGAATGACTGAGATTTAGAGTCAGTCCCAAACAAATGCCCCAGATTTGTTAACTGGACTATTAAACTCACTGAGGATTAGTAATATATTTAACACAATTAACCAATTTGAATCTGTCAAGTTTATTATAGAAATAGGTCATAAATTATAAATGGGCTGATATGGGCTATAACAAATTATTTGCTTAGCTTCTATTTTATATACAATTTTTTTAGTGTTCCATCCTATCATCTTTTTTGAAAAATTCTATCCGGCCATTAATAAAATAAAAAAGTTAGCGAAATTTATTTCTTACTTAAAAGTTTCCGGTACATTTCAGCATCTTTTAAATATTATTTTTGAGACTTCAACCTGAAGTACCATCTCTTTAGAATCTGTATTCTCTGCCTTAACTCAGATTTTGAATTTATCATCTCGACCGTCCAATCAGAATTCAAGCCAATCTAGTCCGAGATGAATTGCACGGGCCCCTTTAATATCGTACCCATACAGATCGGACGATCGGGATTCATTGTGCACTAACTCAAAATCTCCTTGCGTACTGTAGTCAAACGCATAGTGACAAATGAATAGTTAGGGTTCGGCCGGGATTAATTTGGGTATAATTCGGAAATGATTCGGTATAACAAGGAAGCAAAACAAAATCCAAAAAAATCCCGAAGAACTTTTTTGCATTTTTTCGCGTTTTATTCGTGAATAATTCGTGATTCGCATTTTTTTCACGAATAAAACGTATTATACGTTGTTTTGCGTTTTATACGGTGTTCGGTTCGGAAACGTCAAAAAAAAAAAAAATTAAATGTGAATTAAACGTGAATTAAACATGAAGAACTCGCGGATTGTATTACTACCACAAATAAGGATGAAAGACCTCTTGGGTAACTAAATTTTCTGATTCGTAAAATTTGTTGAACTACTGCTGTATTAAATCAAAAAGGAGTGGGAAGACGTTTAGGGGCCACATGAACCTTTGGGGCCCACACTGTCTCTGTTGGCTAGTAAATGCACGACACGCATAAGAAAATATCGTTTTGCATTCGGGTATCTTCTTAAAATATATATATATATATCGTTTTGCACGACACGCATAAGAAGATATTGGAATGCACATGGCATGGTTCATACAGTGGATGTGTTGATTGTTGAACCCAATCAGGATAAGAGTCGTTGAGTCATTCAAAACACCATTATGAAAAATTATTAATCTACACAGCGCTTCATGCATCATTGTCGGCCCATGTGCAATTAATATTCTAGACTCTAGTCTCCCACACTACAAAAGGCAATTTCTGATTTATTTATTATGAAAAAAAATTACGGACATAGTTATCTACTATGCGAAGTAGTGTTTTGCAAACGGGCACGGGCGGGCGGGCACGGGCAAAATCCGGGGCGGGTCACGGGCAACGCGGGTCACGGGCGACACGGGACGGGTTAGCACGGGTATTTTTTTGAAAAATCCTACCCGGCCCCTCTCAAACCCCCCGGGCAACACGGGTCACGGGTAGGCGGGTTTAGGTCCGGGTAGCACGGGTCTGGTCCGGGCGGGTATTTTTTTTGTTTTTTTTTTTTTTGCTGTTTTTTTTTTTTCTGTTTTTGTTTTTGTTTTTGTTTTTTTTTTCTGTTTTTGTTTTTTTTGGGGGGAAAAAATTTGAATTTCAAAAAAAAAAAGTACACGGGTAGGCGGGCACGGGTCTACGGGTAGACGGGCACGGGTTTGCGGGTACGGGTAATACGGGTCCACGGGTCCATGCGAATCAATTTTTTACGTTTATTTTTTCTTTTCAAAGAGAAGTACATAGTATGCATATGCTAAACTTAATTATTAGGAAGCGACTAATTGTATCTCAGGTTCTGTATCCAGTTTGTACTCAACTCCAGCTATCATTTGACTAGTACCGATACTGTAAAACTCAATACTAGATACTGTAGACCTCAATATTTAGCAAATCATATATAATAAGTAATTCAAATTTCTCACAACTAATGACTTTTGAAAGTGGTCCCGAGTTAGTTGCTAAACGCTTGCAACTGGCACAACTTGCCCAACTTCCTGTACTTTCTTTGGGACCACTTTTAGAAGTTTGAAAAAACAGGACCACTTCTACAACTTGCAGTACTTTGCAACTAACACCGGGAATACTATAAAATTGAATTTTTTTTTCAAAACTTAATTTTTTTTTCAAAATTTAATTTTTAAATAATTTTCAAATTTTTTTTCAAATTTTATATTTTTGTAAACGACACTATGAATACTGTAAAATAACATTATGGATACTATAAAATCACATGATAAATACTTTAAACCACACTATGAATACTATAAAATTTAATTTTTTTTTTCAAATTGTAATATTTTATATATGCATCTAGATCATGTAAAATAATACTATGGATACTGTAAAACAATAATATAGATATTATAAAATAAAAGATGAATACTGTAAAGAATTATAAAAGATGAATACTGTAAACAACATATGTACACTATAAAACAACATGATGGCTGCTGCAAAACAAAAGGATACACAAAATAAAATGTAACATTCACAAACACAATGTTTCTTCATAACCCATAACTGTTCACCAACACTAACATACACAAACATAACTGTTCAACAATACTAGCATACATACTGTTCCTAAAAACCATACTTATCAACACACAAATATTACATGAGATAGAATGAAAATATAAAGGCAAATCTTTTGAAAAGTTGTTGCTTCATAACCCTCTAATGAACATTATTTGAATGAAAGAAAAGTCTCATCACTAGAACAACACGTTACCTGACTAAAAAATAAATAAATAAGGTTATAAATTGGAGTTACTTGGCTGAAAAAATAAACTTACAAATAGCAATTACATTATAAACTTACAAAAAGTTACTTAGGTGAAAGAGTTAGGCGTCTCGGTGATCAAATTATACACAAAGAGCAAAACAAATATCACACAATCCATTGATTTTGGTCCCTGCTTTGGTCAACTCTCAAGAATAGCATCAACTTCTCTCCAAGCTGGTTTAGCTGAAAGAAAATTTCATATCAACAATTAATAAAACCTTCAAGTTCTAAATACTGTTCGCCAAACATATTCTTTCTCACCAATATATTTTTCATCAAACACATATTATATCCTTCACAAATACAAAAATACATAAACATACTGTTCCACAAAATTTGTTACTTAAGAACTATCTGATGCACATTGTTAGCATGAGACATAAGTCTCATCACTAGAACAAGATGTTCCCTTGATTATCCTCCTTAAAAAAAATAAGGTTATAATTGTAAAATATATCAAACTTCAATAATATAATAGAAAGATAGAAAGAAACTTTACATCATAAACATACAAAAAATAAAAAAAAGCTACATGGCTGAAAGAAATTGGAGTCGCGGTGATCATATTATACACATAACGCATCTATATCCAGTAAGACAACAAGATGGATATTTAATAACTAGATGGATACTATAAAATAACACGATGGTACTGTAAAATAACACGGTTAATACTGTAAAATTTTAATTTTTGTATCTGCATCTAGATACTGTGAAAACACAATATGGATATTGTAAAATTAAAATTTGTATACTATAAAACAACAAGATGGCTGTTGTAGAACCACATTATGGATACTGTAAAATAGCAAGATGAATATTGTAAAACAACAAGGTTAATACTGTAAAACAAAAGCAAAAACAATGCTAATTGTCACTGTTCCAACCATCTTACTGTTCACAAACACATTGTTTCTCATCTTACTGTAACCACAAATAAATATTTTTGAAATTGATCAAGTAAATACTATAACCCTAACCGATTCAGATAGTAAACATAACAAATCGACATTTTAAAACCTAACATATCAAGTGAAACAAATAAAAAGGCGCTAAATTTTTGTCATTTTAGTAAGAAGCTGATCAAATTCATATTGTAACACTACTACATAGATATTATAAAACTAGCTAATCGACACTATAAATCCTGACAGATTAAGTGAAAAAAATCAAATGACGATAAAATTGAGCCATTTCTGTAAGAAATTTCAAAATTACTACAGTAAAGCCTTTCAATGCACTGTAAATAAGTACTAAAAAGAAAAATAAGTATGAAAACCTTGCGAATTTTGCCTCCCAGTGTCATTGGACGCCTTGCTACTAATTTGACTGAGAACTTTGGTTGAAACACCTTTCGCTTGAAAATGGATGTAAAACTCTTCATAGAAAATGGATGTAAAATGGATGTAAAATGGATGTAAAACACCTTTTGCCTCCCAGTGTCATCGGACGCCTCGTACTCCTCTGGCCACTCGTTCGGTAGCGGCCGACAGTTGTTGCGGATTCCATCGGTTGCGAGGAAGAAGAGCAAGATGTCCTTACCGGTTCTCAAGTGGCTCTGCATCAGCGCCTGGCCGCCCTTCCCGACTAGGATCACCTTGAAAAGGCCCAGATCCATGACTCCTTCGAGCTCTTGCGGCTCAAAAGGACGCACATGACATGAGGAAGAGGTAGAGAAGAGGCGGAGGAACTGATAGGCAATTTTCCACTAGTGTGAGATGGGAGGCAGAGGCAGTCAGAGAGAAAGCAGCGTGAGAGGAGGGAGTTCGCCATCTAGGAAGGGTTTTGGTTTTGTGTGGGTGCGAGAGAAAAAGAGATCTGAGGAAAGGAGAGAGAACGTGAGAGATCAAGAAAGTTATTTATAGGATGGTTAAGAAGACTTATCTGAACGTTTGAGTAAAAACCGGGTACAAAACGTTGGGTACTAAAACCTTGTCTCTAATTATTAATCTATTCAGAAACTCGGAAAAAATTGAACTGAATACTTATCATTCATGCAATGAAAACTATACCTTGTTATTAACAATACTTTAAAGTTATCTACAGTGACCATTTGCGCATCCAAGCAGGGACGGACCCACTTATGCCAAGGTGGGTAACTTCCCTACTTTAAATTTTCCAAACCAATTTACGGGATATTGAATTTTTGACTCTTGTCTATCCCGAAAAAATTAAATGGCCTATTCTGGAACCGATCAGTGCCAGTCCGATTTGTATCCGAATTACGTGTCTGAGCGAGTTTCATGTGAAAAATCGACAAAATCAGTCCTAAATCGTAGAATCGGCTGAGTTTTTTTTTTGAAGATCTATGATTCAGGGAGCGATTTTGTAAACATAACAAAAGAATACGAGAGAGTGATTTAATTGAATAGGTCTTAATAGACATTTTTTCATATTTAATATATATATATTTTAAGTTATAATTATAAAATTTAACCATAGTCACAACTTTTTTTGGGTTTCAATTAGGGGTGAAAATGGAGTGGATTCGGAGCGAATAATGCTGATATTAAATCTGTATCTGCCATTCAGTGAGCGGATACGAATATAGATATAGATAGTACGTAAAAGGATGTCAAAATTTAAAACCAAATCCGTCTTAAATGGATACAGATATGGAGCGGATAATCTACGAATACAGATTTGAATACCGATACGAAACGAATAATTATCGAATAATTGAGTTATATAAACTTTAAGACATATATATATACTAATTAACAAAATTCAAATATTAAAATAAATAAATAATTTAAGTTAGTTTATAATTTAACTAAATGCAGCAACATATATAATTTTAGTAATACAAGTATTTTTTGTGAACCATTCCGGATATGTTTTTTTTTTTGTGTTAGTCCCACAATGGTAGACTAAACATGAGCCAAGAGTATATAAGTCTCCAATTAAGTTCGGATTGGGCTAGAATAGCTCCACAGTGTTGTAAAAAATGGTCATTTAGACTGATTAATCGGCGGATTAGTCGTTGGCAGCGACCAAACCGTTACGGATTTTCCCGACTAATCGGCCGATTATTCCCGATTATGACCAATTTTTCTTGATTATTCTCACGAATAATTGCTTGGAGGTACTGTGTCCGTCCGGCACGCACATACCGTTATTTCAGGCTCCACTATTCCAGATTAGCTGCGAATTGTATGGAAATAGTGCTATTCTGCTAATTCCTTGAAAAGTTGGGTTAGCGATTTGAGGAAATGAGAAGTTAGCGATATTGATAAAAAAAAATAACTTCTCCACGTTTTCTTTATTCATTCTGTATTATGATTAGCGATACGGAAACAACGCAAAATGAATTGTTAATTAATCTCCAAAGTTTGGAATTGTGATGTTCATTCATTTTTTATATAGCTAGTGTGATTTATTCAATGTATTTATATAGCTAGTGAAATGAGAAGTTAGCGATATTCAATGTATTTATATAGTGTGATTTATTTTTTATCACTTATTTCGATATTTGTGATAAATTAAATTGTCAAAAATTTAGGACAAAAAATGATATTGTTTAATTACATTCCAACTGTGATTAGATTAGTACTAAATAAAATAATAAAAAATATTTCCTAATCTGTAAAAAACATTAAATTGGAAAATGTGATCCTTAAATAGTTAGAACAATTTTCAAATCACTCGGGTTAGCACTATTCTGAATCACTAAGTCAAAAATAACTTTTTTTGAATTAATCCCCACACTATCCATACGTACCCAAGAATAAAGAGGACAGAAAGTAGCGGTTAGAATTGATGCCTTATGAAAGTTAAACCCACGTGAAGCACCTAAATAGAAAAATAAATCTGCTGTGATTCTCGGGAATCACAAGACCCTGCGATCCTGATCTCAATTGTTGGTTTTTTTCGAGATGCATGCACAAAAATTTACTTTTCCAAAACGTTTTCGAGATCCGTGCACATAAAAGTTTGAACCGTTGATCGGAATTTTAGAATCCTGCGATCCCTCTCGGAATCGTAGCAGATTCGGACTCACCTAAATAGTACACCCCATGTGAAGAGAGGAGAGAGTAGCAATTGAATAGTTCACGAATAATACACCCCATGTGAAAAGAGGAGAGAGAGTAGCACTTGAATAGTACAACCCAACGTAAAGCACTTTGAAGAGGGGAACAGATCGGCTAATAAATATGCTTCGTTTATATCCGAATAGATCCGGATATATATGGTCCGTTTGTGCATGGGAAACCAAATCCGGATATATGGTCCTTTTATGCATGGGAAAGTGAATTGGAATCTGATTCTCGGTTTCTCCTCCGTGACCGCGAATGCTCCTCTGCTACTCCGAGAAAAGAAAAGAAAAGCACTGGGCGCCTCCTCCACTAATCGCTACTCACCCCCGCTAATGGATTTGAACCCAATTAACTAATGTGTTTGAACTCGATTAAAATTATTCGAACTTGATTAACTATTTGTTGTCCTACGTTGACAAAAATCCTGGATCAGCCCAGCATCCAATGATTGTTTAGTGCTTCTACAAATGCGCTTGAAGTATTTTGTGCAATTGGCAATATCCCTCTTAACCTAATGCAGCCTCTAAATTTTGTCCTGTCATGACAAAGAATTATCCTAACAACCGAGCGTCGGCATCACATCTCCTATACCAGTAATGAACCAATGCATTTTCTTAGTTTTTCTGGCGTGATGTTGTCAAGGATCCATTATTGCAGTGTTATGAAATACAGTTGTAGTACTGGAATGCACTTGGCAGGGTGTATACTGGAGATGTGTTGATTGATGCTGAGATTTTACGGGCACCAGATTAATAGACCAAAGTTTACTACACTTATTTTTGTTGCATGCTGGTCAGATCAGATACTGTTATCACAGAAATTAAACCCAAAATTGATTTACCGTTGATATTTTGTCGATCATTTTTTGTTCTATGTTTGACTGTTTTAAGTTGAAAACTTAGATATCTTGTTAAACTCATTACTATTACTGATAATAGTTGTCATATTATGTAGTAACAGTCATATATCTTGTTTATTTTTATAGGAAACTGAGGGCCCAAAAGCAAGGTTACTTTGGTATATATCTACTTTTTTTTTGGTTAAAACAACAAACTTTCTTATATGTTTTGTATATATTGATATATTGATTCGTCTATATATTCACATTATTTCTATATGTTTAACAGGAGGAATAAAGAACTGGTTTGAAAGCACTAAGAGTCGATTCCAATAGCAAACTAAAGAAGACTACCTAAATTAGCCAAAGAAGTTTGTAATTTTACATTATCCTTAAAAAAACCAAGAAATATCATCTGCATGATGCTAAATTCTAGAGTAAAATTACATTATCCTTAAAAAAAGGATATTAAATTTTAGATCAAATTGGTATTTTGTTGTCGGTCTGATGTATACATGCAATTTTTGGTATTCATGCATTGCACTTTAAGTTCGTCGCCGTATCCGATGGAAGATCTTAAAAATTTTCTGATAATGTGGGTTAATTTCTCTGTGGAAGAATGTGTGTAATTGACTATTGAGTTGAAGAGAATGATACTATCTTAGTTTGTTTTTGTTGAAACTATCAAATTTAGTTAATTATGTGTTGTTTCATTTGTAAAATTATGTTTTGTCCATTCTATATTGTGTGCATGTAAAAATTTAATTTATGGCTAACAAATTTGGAGGCTAGCCCAATATAAACCAAATTTGGGTTTTGGGTTTTCCCCTATAAAATTGTACATCGTTGTTTGTAGGAACTATGTTTGATTTGTGTATATTATACACAATTCTTTTGCTAGAACCGTGTATGAATAGTTAACAGGTTTTTGTATTTTTCGCACTTATTCAATCACTACCCTGTTTTTAATTCTCACCTCCTCCCCATCTAATCAAATAACTCACTCTTCTCTCTTCTCTCTCTTTATTTCTCACATCCTCCACTCCCTTAAATCCTATCTCTCTTAGGTTTTGAGTGCCGCCCTCTTACACCTTGTTTGGATGGAGAGTAGAGGAAGGAAGGGGAGGTGAAGAATAGAAGGGAATGGAATGAAATAGAAAGGAAGATTAACATATTTAACATCTTCGTGTTTGGATGATTAATGAGAGAATAAATTTAACTTTTTTTTTCATCTTATTTCTTGTTTGGTTGATTAAAATTTAGAAGATTAATGAGAAATTCGGTGGTTGTTGTAAGTTTGTGACAAAAAACTTGTATGAGAAATATATAGGTAAGATATAAAGTTCAGCATTTATGTTATTTTTTCTAAAAATATTTGGAACAAAATTTATTTCCATCCGTTACACCCCAAATCGGAAAGGAAGCCGATTTATTGATTACAATGATACAAGATTAAACCTTTCACCTCTTATACTCTTCACCTCCGACATAATTTTATCAACCAAACACGATTCAACGGAAAATTTTATTTTCTTTCCATTTCCTCCCTTCATCTACTCTCCATTCAAACAAGGTGTTAGAGTTTCTCTCGCTCCTCTTTATCTATCCCTTCCCTTCTCTTAGGGTTTTTCTCTTCCTCTCTTCTCTGTACCACTATTTTTCAAAATCTGAACCCAGTTAGGGTTTTTCTTGGATTCTTTGTTGATTCCAACGATACTTGTCGTAGTGGTATTTCTTCTCTCTTACTATTAATGACCTTGCAGCACATTAAGCCTTGCTTGCTGATTTAATTTATGTGCTGTGAAATGTTGGTTGATTTCTTGGTTGTGTTGTTGCTTGTGAATATTGATTAATGAATTGAATCTTGTATAATATGTGTGAAAATGAGTATTGACACACTCCCTTGAATTGACTTGGACCTAAATACAAAATTTATTAATAGGCCTCCATAAAGATTTTATTTCCATCCCTACTTTCTTTCCTTTTTTTATGCTTTGCTCAAAGGTGCGGCAAATGGGACTATAAATTAGTGGAAAATGGAAACTATATTACACCAAAACAAGAATCGGATATGCTCTTGGCATGCACTGATTATTATATCTTTTCCCTACCAACACAGTGCCCCACCTTCCCGTTTCCCAATACTTGTATTGTTTATATCATTTGTTTTCTGTCCTTCCCACTCGCTTCGATTAACAAAAAGATTCTTTTTCTCTTCTTACTAAAACAAAAATATTAATATTGTTTCTCTTACTTACCTTTTTTTCATGCTTTGCTCAAAGGTGAGGCCAATGGGACATTGAATTAGTGGAAAGTGGAAACAATATTCCACCAAAATCGGAAATCAGATATGATCTTGTGTTGCACTGATTATTATACATTCTCAACATGCATTGTCGGCTCTTTAACTAGCACATTTCTTTTTTCCCTTTCAAATAAAGAAATACAATGTTAATTGACATGCAACAAAGATTGCTATATATAATTAATATGTTAAACAGAATTTGCTAAAAAAAAAGAGGAAACAAAAGAAGGGGAAATCTTGAAGTTCTGTCAAATTATCAAATTTTGATGGGAAAAGGGAAATTATTTCTGTCAAATACAATGTTTATTATTTTGAAGGAACTTGGTCATTTTATTTAAAGCCCCATTATCATAAAAAAAAATAAAAGAAAAACAATTTTTTTCCGCAAAGCATGATAAGTTCTGTCAAAAATGTGTATTTTTTTTTTAATTGCATAATAAGCCTAGTCAATTAAATAAACTGCAAAATGTACAGTTACTATCAACCTTTTACGCATATTGGGCCTTTTAATAAAGCAGCATCTAATACCAACGCTTCTTTATATAAAGAGGAATCCATCCATGTGCTCGTTTCAGCTTTTCACTTGGTGCCATAAAACTAGGAATATTAATTTCTGTGTAAGGCTAGAGCATATTTTATTTAGAAATTTTATTTTGACAACTTATCTTATACGTAACTAAGCCTGAATTTAAACTTTCTAAACTTAAAATACTTTTTAAATTTAAAATACTTTTTAAATAAGTATTTTAAATTCATACTTTCTAAATAAGCATTTTAAATTTATAAAATGTTTAAATTAGGTTGGTGGTAAAAATTTTAAATTTATAAAAAGTTTAAATTCAGACTGACGCCACAAATTTATTATATCCGTACCACAGTCTTATCTAATTTGGTCTCCTAGCCTTTGATTTAACTCGCTAGTTCACTTTCTATTTTCCTTTTTCCCAAAAATGAAATAATTTTTTTAAAGCTCAATATCTCTCTGATTTGGCAAAAATATATGGAGCTGGCATATCACCATATACAGCAACAACTCTGTCACCAGAAGGTTATATATCTAAAACAAATCTTAAAAAAAACGTATTAATATTAATTTATCAAATGAATTATATTTTTTCTTTAATTTTTACCACTAGAATATTGAAACTCTCAATTCTTGCTCTAACAATACTCTAGATGGTGGAGCAATAATTTGAGTAGCTGAGTTGTATATATAATCTAATGGCATCAAATCGATCATATTTATTAAATATCAATTAGATTGTATAGCTGTACAGTACTATAGACCCCAATATGTAAACTGAGTGTATATTTTAATTTTGATTCCCTTCAAGGAAACCCACACAACCATTAATATTACAATATCTTCCAAACTCCAAGCATAGGATACTTCATAATATGTACGGAAATCACTATAACAAACGAAAGTTAATGAATTAGTAAACAAAAATATAGGAATGTTTGTTCCTAATTTTAATTGCATCCAATAAAAAAGAGAAAATTATATTAAAATTCAAAAGAGGAAGATAACTAATTACACTATTTATTTTTTATTGCTGTCATAATACTCTATTACATAACATTACTATATAACTATTTTATAGCTATTAAAATCAGATAACAGCTCAAGAAATTTCTTGAAATTCGTCCATAAAGAAAAGAAATTGAAAGACTATTTTAACTCACGCATGCTCGCTCCATCAATTTGATTCACCAGTATCACGAATCGGACTTGACAGGTACAGCGGATCACCAGACTCTTGAGGCCACTGCAGAATTTGATGAGTGCAGTTTAATTGCTTAACAAATAATCAACAACAGTAAGCTCAAATTACTATTTAATATTTTACAGCCATTGACCTTAACTATTATCGAAGCCGGACCAATGCCTTTCTTTTTCCGATTCTTGGATGTCTCTGGAGAGAACAATTGGCTCTATACATTTTTTGTTTATAGCTCTCCAAATATATCTAATTTTATTTTGTCGGACTAACTTTCGATAGTGTGATATGAGCTTGGGAGCGCGATTTCGGGTGTGAAGTTGTTATGTATTTTGAGTTGTCTTTAATAAATTATGTAATATTTTGTTTTCGCTTGTTTTTTTTATTAAGAATCCATAAGATCACCTATTTAATATTTTTTTTTTAAAGTCCACCTATTTAATATGAGGGTAATATTTTTGCTTAAGATAATTTTTTGAGACAAATTACTTTTACAATTTTTTTCTATTTTTAGAGCACAAAACAAGCATTTTTCGAACAAAATCCTACTATTCATTCCTATTCGGCCTATTCCTACTAATTCACCCTATCCCAATTTCACAGTTAAATTACTGATTCTGCTTCCGATTCTAATTTTTAGAGCCTTGATTGAAAACCAATTAAAATATATGAAAAAGTAAATTGCATTAAGAAGTTAAGAAGTTTCGTAGTAGTTTGTGAAAAGTAATACTAGTACCTGGACATAAACCCCAATGGCGTCGAGGTACGCCCTAGAGCGTCCATGGAAACCTGTAATTTTATTGTCAAAAGCAGAGAGTTCGAAAGGAGTCCGTAACTTTTCAAATTGGTTATTAGTTGCAATGACCTCACAGTAAATATGTCACCAAAGTAACCAACACATAACCTCTCACAGACATAATGTACCCATTTTGTTTAAGATCGATCTACAGAAGAACAAAAAAAACATTATGCAAATAACAGTTTGTTTGTAGCTTTTAAATTTTACAAAAAGTTTGTTTGCTCTTTTGTATGTATCTGCAATACTAAAAAAACTGAAAAAAAAAAAAGTAATCTGAAAATTGTAAAATCGCCCCAGGGGAAGTTGATGTTTGGTGAAAGAATATGGCACCTCAGTCAGCGCTCATGTTCCTCCGCCCTAGAGTGGTGTGCTTTCAGTAGTGATATGAGAAGTAAATTTATAACACACAGAAAGAGCATCAATAGTATCCCCATGGTGAATACTCTTTATCAATTGGAGAAACCGAAAATGTCAGGTCCATATCTCTTGTTGAACCCCCACTGCCACCGCAAAGCACCGACTTTCTTCTTATAAAACCCTTAGCAATGCAAAATTATGTTATAATATCAATTTAAGCCAAACCTATATATATAATTTACAGAAAATGCCAAGAGGACAACAAAGAGTAATTAGAAAAAAAAGTTGTAAATACCTGGGCATAAACTCCAACACAGAAAACATAATTAATTCCGACACATGCAAAGAAGCCAATAATTTGACCGTGTAGAGAAGTGTGTTCAAAGGATGCCCCTTCTTCCTTGTTGTATGGTCCATAAACGTACAAATTGGTTTCCAGTACCAGTAGTGACTTCAAAATACTGGAGTCCCAGTAGCCTTTTACAAACCATAAAACTAGTGAGAAAACTTTATGCAGGCACATAATTATTTGTTAGTAGCCTCTACTGTTAATAGGTAAGTTATGAATGATTAAAATATCAATGCATCCCATCATGAACTGTTTAAAAATCACTACTATCAATATATTGGCGTAGCTGACTTTTCAGTATCTTGATATTTTGTAAAATTAAAAAGCTGATCAGAACTAACAGTTTTGTTCCTCTTTACAAAAATAATTATAATTGATAAGAAATGGTCAAGAGTAGTATTGTTGAGTGACCATTTATGTGATATAGTAAATAAAATATCTTATTATTTCAGGCGAAAATATAGGCATTGAATTAATTAAGGAATGTCCTCCCTGACAATTTTGAAAAGCTGAGAACAATTAATCCGCAGATTTTAATTAATTAATTAATTTTGTTTTTCGTAAAGAGCTCTCTGTTTTCAGTACCGGCCAAAATAAAAGGGTAATAAAAATCAAATTAAAGGAGCAAAATGTTCGTACCTCATCCAACATTCCTTCATTTCTGTCTCAAAGGCCTGTGCATTGTGTGGTGCCATTACATTCAAAATACACATTAAGAGCATCAATCTTGTCACTATGGTACTGAAAACCAATTTGGACGTTTATGGACGGCACCGAAGTAGGGGACTCTTTCGAATTTCCTGCTCTCGACGGTCAAATCATTGGCTTTCATTCACACTGTACTGAAGATTGGCTTTTCATGCACACCGAAGTAGGGGAGAATGTTTATGTTGAGCTTTGTTTCTATGGATTGCCTCTAGAGCCACAACATATATGGGGGATGGTTCACTTTTCATATTAAACCCTAACAAACTTTATATTTGCAGCAGTGGAAGCTTGATTGCAAAAGTTAGTAACCTTACTTAGATGTGTAATCAAATTATTTTTTACTTTTCCATTTGTTTTCCATTTAATCATAATTTAAGGTGAAGTTCAATGAATTGTCTCGGCGATATAATCATGTGCATATTTTTGTTTTTTTTAAGTTTATCAATAAAAATGACTTAAGCTAGATTTCACTGTTCTAAACTACTTCTTTAAGAAAATACAGAAAATTTATTTTCTTACTACGTAAATAAAAAAAAACCCATTCATTTTATTTCTGGCGACACTTGACGGGGCCTCGTTAAAATCAATTTGAATCCACTGAAAATGATCCTTTTATTCTTAATCGTTGGATCTGAATCGACGGTCCACAAACATGATATATAAGAAAACCATAATCCGTGGACGCAGATATCAACCAATCAGAGACATATAAATTAAAGGAAAATGGAAAACCGCGCCTTTGCTTTTTTGAAATAGAAACAGTGGAAATGCACTTCCCAAATCTTACTGCTTTTTTTTATGATGAGGGTTCAAATGTCTCTATTTTTTGTGCCTTCATGCCTTCATTTTTAAAAACTTTAATAACTCAAAATTTAAAACTTAAAAGTCAAAATAAAATCATTAGATATCATCTCCATCATTTTATCTATGCACGTGTAAAAAATTATGAAATTTCAACTTTATTTTGTTTGTCATTGGGAGGTTGTAAAAATGTATTGATGTGGATAATTTTTAGACGTTGAATTTTCAACTTATTGATTCATATATAAAAAAAATTAAAATGTGAAATTTTTTTATGAGCACATAGTGAAAATAACATAGATCACATCTAACGGTTTTATTTTGACATTTATGTTTTTAATTTTGAGTTATTAACATTTTTAAAAATAGAGGCATGGTGGAGGAACAAAAAATAGAGACATTTGAACCCTCTTCAGTATATTACTCATAACTGGTACGACTATTAATGAGTTAGGCCTGATGTAACTTTAGCATATTCTTGACTTGTATATCACTGATGTCCCTCAAGTACACTTTTCTTTTTTGTATACTTACTTTATTTCTCTCTCTCCCATCAAAAAAGAAAAAATTCCTTCGTTTTATAAAAGGAGTGAGGGTATTAAATTTCCAAAGGAATCCTGCTTTTTATAAAGGATGGAATCCTGCTTTTTATAAAGGAGTGAGGGTATTAAATTTCCCTTTATTTAATATACTAGACCAATTAATTATACAATAAAAACAAAATATATCAGCTATATTTAACGGAAGTCCTCTGTGGAATATTTATTTTTATTTGGTGATGATAGGGATTTAAATCAAAGCGAATGTGAAGGGCTGGAACAAGATTACCAGTTTACAACGCCATCTGAATTGGATCCAGGTTTTCAAAATAATAAACATTGTAAGGGTGTCAACGATACTTTTTTTGATAGTTTATCAGACTGTACTGTATTCGATAAGACAAATATGAGTATGCTTGTTTTTTCATTAGCTTATTAGGTAACAAATTGAGTAAGAGCTATTTCGTACCCATTGCCCTATAAGATAATTAATTAATAAATATAAAATTACATATGATATTTTTTATTTATACATATAACTATATAACTTCATTATTATGATTAGGTTTATTTAAATTACATTTATATAATTTTTTATTTAGTATTGATGATAAAAAATGATTTATCACGGGTCTGATAATCTACTAGATCTAATCTCAGGAACCAATTGCACTCTGCTTCGACTTGTATATCATGGGGTGCTTCGACTGTCCGTATATCATGGAACGAGACGATATTTAGAGGTTCGGTACTGCAGCCGGCAATACTAGCATACAAGAATTGAAAAAATGGGGCTGTGGGTTCGGTTTTGTAGACAGACTGGTGTTTCAAATTACGGTCGGGCATTGGGTATAGGAATACTGGCAGAGTAGCAAATATGTGTAAAGCTGTGTAGGATTGTAATGTAAACACATTTATTTATTCCAAACTTGATAGTCTCTACCAAGCATTTAAAAAAAAAAAAGACATCACAATTAATACAAAACTTCTTCTGAATAAAAAATAGACTTCATGCTGAGAATTATTTCTAAAATTTGAATAGAAATTTGCTAAAGACCGAGTGAGTCTTCACATGTTTTTCATATTGAGTATCAGTATTTGTTACATTTCTCTTTCAAGGACCTTCACTATTTCTGGATGCGGTAGTTGACAAATCAATTTCCAGCAACCAAAATTGACATAGGAGATCGGGCCACAAGTGGGTTAATGCAGATGATGGGGCTCACTAAGGAGGTACGTAAAGCATTCTTTCACTTTGAACTAAGTGCAGTGGCATGTGCTTTGGTTGGTAACTAGTCTAAATTGGATTCGATTCCCACTAAGCAATTCATTTTGCACGATGTTGCACGGCTCACGATGAACCCACCTTAACCGGTCTGTGGACCACAGAATTGCGGACCAAAAATCTGAAATGACTGAAATAGGCAGATTGGTTGAAACTATGCGTATCGGAGATCTTACCGGATACGTATCAGGTACGTATCAGACACATATCGGTATTCGATACGGATACGAAGCCTAAGAAACTTAAAAATCGGCAAGTGTATGTAAAAGTAAATAGAAGAGTTAAAAGCATTTGACACGAGATATGTTTACGGAGTTCTGCTTAAGATGCCTAAGTTTCCGGGGCTCCGCGACCTTTGAGATGGCGCACATTTATTTGTCCAATAAGAAAGGAGTACAAGATGAAATCGGTGAGTCGTTACAAACTCCGGGAAGTCACACGGCCCAAAGAAGCGAGCACTAAAGGCTCTAGTGTTTAAATAAACAAGAGATCCCACACAAATCACTCTAATTCTTATAAAAAAGATTGAGTATGGTGGAGTAGGCTTGAGATTGTTATAAATATGTTGAAGTTTGATGCACAAGGAACAATGAAATTCTAGATCTGGTATAAAACTGTATTTTTAAAATTGGAGGCAGCCAAAGATTGATGTGAAACCTAAATTTCGTTTCTATTTATAGAGGAAGAAACAAAATATAGTAACTAGCATCAACCATGACAACGGCCGAATTAACCGTTACAACGGTTGGTCCCACTCTACTGGTTACAATGCATTTAATACGATTATTTATGACAATGCTTATAACCGTTACAACGAGTTACACAACGGAAAATCTCTGGAGATTTTTCAGAAAAATAAGAGTTTGGAATTTGGAAAAAAATTAATTGTTCCATTGTGCAACGGTTGTTAATCATTACAACGGGTAATATTAATTACCTCAATCTCAAGCTTACTTAACTAACTTTACAGATTTTTATTTCAACAAGACTTGAGACGTGTTCTTAATCAATTTCCTAGTTCATCCTGGTTCTTTCTTGATTCATCTAGCAATTCATAGCATAATGAACATGTACAATATCTTACGACAAGTAGATGATTGCTTACAACAACAACTAATGCCGTCTGCACCCTTAAATTATTCCACCTGTTAGGCTCTCATTTTATGAATGAATAAACCCATTCATTCGTAAGTTCTATATACTTGTTGTTGGAAAAAAAAAAAAAAAGTTACAAAAATGCACAAATTTTCATTTTTAAATTTAACGTTGAGTTTTTTATTTTATTTTTATTGTAAACGCTCCAAATTTAATTGATATTTGTATAATATTTTTTTTTGGCAAATCAATCCGTATTTTCATGTTAAATCTAAAACTCATATTTTTCTCTGTTAAATTTCACTCATATTTCTAATTTTCTAATGTCGGTGTCAGATGATCTTGTTTAGTGAATTAAACATTTCAACACCAAATTTGCGGAAGACGGAAATGCTAAATGATAGACAAAAATAAAAAGAACTTACTCCATCAAAGTTTAACTAATTTCACGTTTCATCGATACACCAAGTTACCTTGGCCAGAAGTAACAGTTTGGGCAAAGAACCTTTCTTTTTCAAATAAAAGAAGATATATATAAAAAAAAAGATAGTACAAATCATTCATGTATGACTAACACCTAGCTACCTTGGCCGGAAGTATCCACACAATATGAAGAAGGCACTATAGGGTTTGGGGGCATCTGCAAATTTTGCAAGTTCTCCCCCATCATTTGAACAATTCTCGTCATAGAAGGTCGATCTTGTGGACTCCATTGGATGCACCATAATGCCACAATGGCCAGCTTTTTTGCAATTTCTTCATTGCCTCCCACATCAAGAACTAGACATAAGTCTATTCCTTTAGCTAATTGTTCGTAAATCCACTCTGGAAAGGGTACCTCCTCAATCTGAACCTCTTCCCCTCTTAAAGGGTCCATGTTCTTTCTTCCACTTAACATCTCCAAAATCAACATGCCAAAACTATAGACGTCTGATTTGTAAGAGACTGCTCCGAAGTTTCGGGAGTACATTTCTGGAGCAAGATAACCCATTGTACCCCTAGCAGCACTTATGGTCAGGTAGCTCTGATCCTTGGGACAGAGTTTAGAGAGACCAAAATCGGAGATTTTAGGAACCAAATTGTGGTCAAGCAAAATATTCTGGGGATTGATGTCAAAGTGAAGAATACGTTGGTCACAGCCCTGGTGTAAATATTCAATACCATCTGCAATGCCCGTAACAAGTACAAGCATCTCTTCCATGCTAAATTGGCGATTTCTTGTGGAGAATATGTACTTATCTAGTGACCCATTCTCCATGAATTCATAAACAAGTGCTTGCTTCGCTCCTTCAGAGCAAAATCCCAAAAGGCGAACAACGTGTACATGGTGAATTCTTCCAATGGTGGCTACTTCATTTACAAATTGTTCTCCGCCCCAAGCGGAGCTATGTAGCATCTTCATGGCTACTGGAATTCCGTTTGGCAACTCTCCTTTATAGACTGTCCCAAATGCCCCAGCACCTATTCTTTTGTTGAAACTCTTAGTTATCTTTTTGAGATCGTTGTATGTGTATCGTATTGAATTCATCACCCTGTAGTTTGTCAGGAAGAGTTCAATCTTCTGACGAACAGTTTTCTTTTTCTTAGACTGGCGACGTACGAAGAAGAAAGCAATGCCTCCCAAAAGAAGAAGGGATGTTATGCCTATGGATAAACCTAATGACAATTAAAAAAGCATTAAGTTCTTAAGCTCAGTAGAATGTAATCAAATCTGATCTTTGAGCATAGTAGCACAAGTTCTTGTGGAATCATACCGGCTTTCAGCACCATTTGAGATTCTGAAAAAGAAATCGAAAATGGTTTATATGTTAGTTCTGAGAGTAAGTTAGTTCTCTTTATTTTTGTAAACTAATTACAAATAAATGAGAAATTAGTAGCCAGCAGGCATATTATAATAATAAATACCGGCATAATGTTGAAAATTAATTCAAATTGATTAAGAGCATGTACGAATCAGTTTTCACCAGCATAAAAACTGTATGGGTTATTTTAGACATTAGTTATTTTAAGCATAGTTATTTTAGGAGTAATTAGCATAGTGGTTAGCTATTTTTAGCATGTTATGTAGTGGGTGCTTAATTTAGGAAAGTTGTGGGTGTTTATTTTATGAACATTGTATTGTTTTACATACTGCAGAACTCTATGTAATTGAGTAAGAGAGAAAGGAAATAAAGTATTGTTTCTGTTCAGAAAAATATTATTCTCTCTTCAATATTTTGCATACTGGCACAAAGCAGTGCACTATTGCTGAGTTTATCCCAACACATAAAAGGGACCAAAGGGCACAGTATGGCACTTTTGATGTCAAACAAGAGGTCAGGAGCCAGGATAACACTTTCACAAATATTTTGTCACATTTAATTTTCACTCCAAAATATATAATTGTTCCAGACTCCATATATTATTATAAATAGGATATGCCATAGGTCTTAGCAAAAATGGTAGATATTCTTCAATTCGAGTTGGATGATGTATATAAACATTGTAATACTACTGGTAGTCATGGGTAGTAAAGAACCAAAGTTAAAATTTTATCTTAATTATTAGAAGGTTAACTTATAAGGTCACCTTGACAGAATGATCTTTTTGTTTTGTGGTTGAATTCACAGCGATGCCACCATTTCTTCTCACACATGCTGCAGTTGATCAACTCATCCTGCCAATACAGCGCAATGACTGGTTTTGCTTCAAAGTCTCTAATCAAATTTTGGAATTCAGAAGACGACGAAGGAGTCCACCAATATTGATCTGATACTCTGGGTCCAGTAAACAAGGTGCTGTTCCTAATCTTGGTGCAGGTGGAAGGAATCTCAGCAGTGATGGTATTAGCCCAGGCCACATAGATGAAGTGGCCTTCAGATCCGAGGCAGGAGATAGGACCCGCTAAAAATTCATCGACTGTGAAAGAATTGAGCATGTCTGTGCAATTAAGCCAACTTATATCTACCGGAAAAGGAGGATTGAAGAGAGAGCCGGTTACATTGGGTTCAGCAATTTGAGACCATGGACAATTAGGGGCCCAAGAGTACCTTGTTATTGTGAGCATCGACTTTTTGTAGTCTATGGAGGTTACGTTGTAGTCGCCCGAAAAGGGGAGTCTTAAGACCGTGTTGCCACCTGAGCAAGAGAGAACAAGGGTGTCATAGCCACAGTGCGGTGCATGGCTGTCAAGGCGGAAGGGGTACCTGACTATGGGTCCGTGCTTGCTGCATCTTGATGGGCCACAATCATTGGAATTTGTTTGTTTAGAAAGCACCATAATGATAGGAGGGGAATAAGAGATTAAGAGTGCCATTGCAAGTATATGGGTCAGTGGAGCCATGGGAGAGGAAATGATCCAGAGAACCAAATGGGAGAGGAGAAATAGAGAATATATTTTTTTAGGAGAACAAATAGAGAATATAGGGATAATAGAATTTTGAGTAGGATACAGTCAGGGTCACATATGGGAAATTAAACATTCAAAATTATATAACAATGATTACTTCCAAACTAATTATATATAACATTCAAAATTAATAATAAAAAAATTAGCTTTAATTATATGACATCATTATTTGTTGGAAATTATTCAAAGATATTATATTTTATAAAGAGCTAGCGTGGCATTTCATATAATTTTCTTATAATTTTCTGGACATTTTCTTAACTTGAAAGCTTCCCATATATTTTTATTTTCTGGACATCATTTCTTAACATGAAAATACAGGTCGATCTCCAAAAAAAACCTATTATACAAATATCAATTAGAAAAAAAATGTGCAGAAGATGAATCACTTATCATTATCTCCAAAAAAACCTATTATACTGGCGATTACAACACTTATCCTTATCTCCAAGAAGATGAATCACTTATCATTATCATCTTATCCTTATTGCAGAGGAATCAAAAGTAGTGTAAAATTGACCAACGTGTAGTCAGGTTTCGATCATAATTTAATTGGGAGTAAAGTGTAATAATGTAAGACTTTCAGTGGCATTAAATAGTTATTCAAAATTTAATAAGATAGGCGTGCTAATAGATTAGGTGCTTTGTTCGGCTTTTTGTATGATTATTATATACGTTTTATGGTTTCCTCCTCATATTCGTACTGGCCCCACCACGTGCACTGATCAACTTCTATGCTGAAAGATGCTTGAAATTGATTTTTTTTTTCCCTTTTGTTATTTGAGAAACTTCGCAGATGCTTCCAAGTGTTGCATTTCAAATTGATTTGTCACTCCTGGCCATTTGCTAACAAGTTGCTATGGTACTCATTATAAAAATACGAAAATAGTGACAGGCTATTATGGATCATTAAAAAAGGGGAATTTCACGTATACCCCTCAAAAACTTCAAAATTAAGTATTTATCCCTCTAAACTTTGAAATTACGTATTTTCCTCTCAAAACTTCAAAAACTCACAAATTTACCAATTTATTGTCTTTTATATAATAACTCATTTTAAATTTATAAAATATCCATTTTACCCTTTTAAAACATAAAAATGTAGCTTGTTTAAGGAAAATGTTGGTCTTATATTTGATCGATGCATGTCACTTCAATATTCGTGTGGTTCGCTTCAAGATTTGAGCCAATCTAGCGCACACAGTTCTTTTAGTAATTTAGACGGTAAAGGAACTCATCGGATTCAAATTTTACTATGATAGGCATTGAATGCAAACCATCTCCATACCTAAATAAATGAACCATTTGCCCTCGAAAACCAATGATATATAAAACCGACATTTTCCACAAACAAGCTACAAATTTTTTATGCTTTTAATAAATGGTAAAATAGTATTTTATAAATTTAAAATGAGTTTTAATATAAAAGATAATAAAATTGGTAAATTTGTGAGTTTTTGTAGTTTTGAGGGGGGAATACATAATTTCAAAGTTTAGAGGGAGAAATACATAATTTTCACAAAAAATTTACAGGTATATGAGAAATTCCCCCTTAAAAATAACAGGCGCTGGAGTTCGCATGAAGAATTTACGAATAATCAACCAAATTATCATTTGTAGTAAAAAATAATATGGACATGATCGAAATTTTTATTGATAACCTCAATATAAAAAGTTACACAAACCCTCAATTTTTTTAAAAAAAAATGCCCCCAAACTGCTGGACAATGGGAAACTCAACGGTTGTCTTGTTTTTTTTATATCTTTTTGCTTTTTAAACTAAGAAGATGTGACATTCATATCTTATTACAGAAATATTGATATTTTTGTATTGAAGCATCGATGTTTTTTACATTGAAACATCGATGCACTTGTGCTGATATTAACCAGGGTATAAAACATCGTGACACTTGTGCTGAGATTAACTAGGGCATAGAACATAAGCGCATCATTGTTGTTTTTGAATAAAATATTGATACACTTGTGCTGAGATTAACCAAGGCATCAAACATGGGCGCGTCATAGATGTTTTTGCAATAAACATCGATACATTGTTTAAAATTTAAACGGCCACAAGTGTTGGTAGGAAACTCTGATTACAATGTTTGATGACAATTCGGAAAACTCATGAAGGGATGGATGCCTAGAGTCCAATGCATAAGCCTCTGGATGTCGGAAGAATCGGAATTGTTAAAAAGAACATCGTTTAGGATATCAAAACTTCAGTTGAAGTTGTTTCTTATTCTATGATTTGTTAATTATTCATCAGAATATATTATTTTACAATAATAAACATTCTAAATTTTGGTATCAATATTAAAAAAAATGAGAAGCATCATTTACTTTTTTATTTTTACTTGAACTAATACAATATTCTGTTTTGTTCTGTCATTTAGTAAGGGTTATAGATTGTGAGGTTGATATTAATCATTAATAAAATTAATTGATGAACAATTGAGGATATGAATAAAACAAGACAATGTATGTTATTTGCTTGAGAATTTTCAATTCAAGAAAAAAAAAAGACAACCGCTATTGTGAAGCTCAGCGATTGGGCATTTTTTTTTAAAAAAATCGAGAGTATTTGTGTAATTTTTTTTTAATTGAGGATATGAATAAAAATTTCGGTGGACATCATCTTCATGGAAACTTCTTGTACTGATAATTGTTTGACATCATTTTCATTGATGCTTCCTCATCATTTATATACATATCTCTTAAAAAAACAATAACTCACAACTGGTTTATATGCTAACCAACACAAAAAGTAAGAAGCATGAAATTCCTAAACTTAGTCATTGTTCTCTTCCTCTTTTATAATTTTGGAGGATCCAGCTCTTCTTCATGTGGAGAGCTTGGTAACATCACTTATCCTTTTCATCTTCCTGGAATATGCAATTGGAAGTGCTACGAGGTGCAGTGTGAGGGCAACAACACCGTGTTATACATTGGAGCCACCAAGTATTTTGTAAAAGATATGTCGATAAAAAACAAGACACTTTGGCTTGTTGATCCCGACTTGGCAGTAGGAGGCTTACCAAATCAGACTGTTTCTTTGGATCAATACTGTCATTTATTTACACCATACAGCATTTCTTTTATTGAAATTTTTATCTACTTCTTCAATTGTACTGAAGAAGTAGATGACTCAGATAACTACAAGCTAATAATGAATGGGCCTCGTTCAAGAGTTTATGCCGGAGTTTTCAATCTTGTTGACAGCACTCCCAAGTCATGCAGGCATGTAGGAAGCACTGTATTCGATTCTGACATCTCTATGGTTTGGGACGGCATTGATGGTGTCGGTTTGATGAAGATACTGAGACGGGGAATTATGGTAAGCTGGGACGTTGATGCTGTCCATCAGTGTTATCTATTGTCATATTGCTGGAATTCTACCTTGAGGTAAACAAAGGTGTCTATCTTTTCTCCAAAATAGTCTTGCAGCTTTATTTCTACCCAATTTACACAGCTAGCAGATTTTTGTGCTGAAACTCGGTCGAATCGGTGCTTTAAAAATTGTACTAACTGGAAGAGATTTTAAGTATACTTATGCTTTTCAAAATCGTATTAACTAAGTTGGGCCATTAGTAAGATGGTTCAAAAAATGAATGGGCGAACTTTTGTGTTTACTTCAAGTCTTTTATTCTGTTGTGTTCAACGAAGGACCGGTCAGAACACTGTAATTAATTAGATCTATTTCAATTTTTTAATTACTCCTAAACCGGTGAAATTTATGCATTTGAATTACTCCTAAACCGGTGAAATTTTTCAATTACTCCTAGCATTACTATTCCTATAGTACAGCTTAAATGAAAAATGTCACGTGTATTTAAACATTTAACTTTCTTATCAATTATTTAATATTTTAATTTTTTGCAATTTTTTGTTTGTTTGTCAATGCAGTCAGTTCATGATTATAAATAGATACAATGAATTATCTATTGGCGAAAAGCTCCATCAGTTTCTTTCCTTTCAGTCGTTATTTTTGCAATGCACTTATCAACCACCAGAATTTGGAACATATAGTCATTCGCTCGTGGTTTTTGGTTTCATGCTCATATTGCTTGCTCTATTCGACATTCTTCTCATTTTATTGGGTAAGCAACCTTCCTAAATGAAACCCCTCTTCCCACAACCACAGATGCAAATTTTCCTTTATATTCAAGTTACTGTTCATAAAAGATTAACAATGAATTATTGAAAGTTTTGTTGTGATTTTAGTCTGGCAGTTGGTAAATTATTAAAAGTTTTGGGCCCAAATTACAGTCAAATAATTTGAACTCTCTCCTCTGCCAAAAAACCAGGGGAAAAAGAATAAGTGCACCAAAACACATTAATAGTCTGAGTACGGACTAAATGGAATCAATTTTAAGTACATAGCTCAAAACAATCAGTTAAACAATGAAACGTGGCTGAGTTCCAGGATGGAGGATAGAGTGAGATAAAAATCTAGAATAAAACATAATTAATCCCTAATTATTTTGATGTTCAAATCATAGTTTTTTTTTTTTGTACTTCGAAGTATTGTTTTAGAGACATATATACTTCACAAAATATTAGGGCCGAAAGAGTGTGTTTGGTAACAAAAGAGAAAAATATAATAATAGTTCTTTGATAACAATCATTACTCTCTTTGAGTCCTTCATTTGCTTTATCCATGATCTAATGTTTGTTTGTTTTTTTTTTTTGCAGGACTAAGGCTTACATTAGTTCCACTAACAATACTTTCGTTCCTTCTTCACAAGTACAAGCGAGTTTCTCTATCAGTCAATTATGTAGAGAAGTTTTTAAGAAAACATGAAATGTTTTCCGTTAGACGGTATGATTTTGTAGAGATCTCTATAATGACGAACAATTTTAGAGAAAAGCTTGGGCAAGGTGGCTTTGGATCAGTTTACAAAGGTAAACTCTTTAATGGTCGTCTGGTGGCTGTCAAAATGTTGACCAATAATTCATTGGCTGACGGCGATGATTTCATTAGCGAAGTGGCAACAATTGGTAACATTCACCATGCAAACATAGTGCACCTTATTGGGTTTTGCTCCGAGGGTTCAAAGCGGGCACTCGTTTATCCCTATATGCCAAAGAGCTCACTTGACAAGTATATCTTCTCTTCGAGTTACAATTCTTTTTCAATAGAGAAAAGAAGAGAGATAGCCCTAGGCATTGCACGAGGTATAGACTACCTTCATCGCGGGTGTCAGATGCAGATATTGCACTTCGACATAAAGCCTCACAATATCCTATTGGATCATGATTTAACCCCAAAAATTTCCGACTTTGGACTTGCCAAATTATACTCTAGAGAATACAACAAAGTGACACTCAGCACGGCACGTGGCACAATAGGGTATATAGCTCCTGAGCTAATATCAAGGGCCTTTGGTGTGATATCATATAAGGCTGATGTATATAGTTTTGGGATGCTGCTGATGGAGATGGCGAGCGGCCGACGAAATGTTAATAATCATACAGAGAACTTGAGCCAAGTCTATTATCCATCATGGATCTACAACCAACTCAACCTTGCAGAGGAGACACATAATTATAACTCGAATAATAGTGTTGCACAATTTGGAGAAATAGAAGGAATCCTATATAAGGTTTCCTTGTGGTGCATTCAAATGAGGGCAACGAACCGCCCCTCCATGAGTAGAGTCATAGAGATGCTGCAGAGTGATCCAGATAGTTTGGAGATGCCACCGAGACCTTTCACGACAGGCTCGCCACACGACGTCTCTGCGAGATTCTCTAAAATTGATTCATGTAGCATAGAGCTGTCAGAGATTTCAGAAGAAATTAGTTTGCTTTGATTATCCAAAAAAGAAAAGAAAAAAGAACATGTGTTGCTTTGATTTTGGAGGAAATTAGTATCTTTGTACTTAATGTAACTAGATTAAAGAACCTGGATTTGCAGCATTTTTTTAATTAATTATAACACAATGTAGAGATTTAAAAATTAGTGTTCCGGACCCCCCTTTAAGAGGACTTTCATTAGCATCATTTTGATAACTTTTAATGCAGCGGATACTGAGCTGTCCAATAGACACCAGTTCCGATTGGTGTGAACTGTGTAGTCAAACGTGCCACAAGTAAGGATGAGGGATCTCATGGGTAACTAAATTTCTGCTTCGTAAAATTTGCTAAGTTACTGCTGTATTAAATCAAAACAAGGAGAGGGAAGACGTGTAGAGGCCACATGTTCTTTTGGGGCCCACACTATCTCTATTGACCAGTAAATGCACGACACGCAGAAGAGAGAAAGAGAGGCCAGGTATGTGTCAGGATCTTTTATGGTTGAGTAAGCATGGCCATCCCTGTTGAAGATAACTAATTATTATTTCAAAAATTGCAAAAAAACACTGAACATTTTTTGGGTGGCTAATAAATTTATAGCGGATTAGTATTTATTTATTTTATTTGGAATTAAGATACTTCTGACAGAATACTCGTCTTGCTTTTACCAACAAAATGATGATGTCAACATTGAACAAGTTTTTTGTAACCATTTTGACATTTTTCATATTTTTTGTGCTGTGAACCTACAGATCGAATATATAGAGCTGTGTCGAATTGAATGTACCAATCATAACAATACCATTTTTTAGTATAATATTTAAGACATCATTTAAAAATTTGTTTGTTTATATTATGAAATCATTTTATTGGGTATCATTTTATTTAGCTTCTTTCAGATTTTTGGGTATCATTTATTTTAAATCATCTAAATTTACACATGAGTTGTATTGATGCTAACTTTTTATTGTTCTTATTACTATTATATTTTAAGTATGGCATAAAATTACTGAAATAAATTTCTTTCAAGAATCAAATATATTTCAAATACTTATTGACTATTTTATTACAAGTTTATTTAGTGTAATTTTAATAAAAAAATTACACTTTTATTTTTGAATTATTTCTCCAATGTTGATATTTTTCCTTATATTTTATGGATTATATATATTATAGGTACATTTTTATTGTCTGATGGATTTTATATATATATATATATATATATATATATTTCTGAATGAATCGTGCTGCTTAGTCGTGTGACACGTAGTTCAAATAATATTAGCCCATGGGCTATGGCAGCCTTCTGTTATAATTTTGGAACGGTTAATGGACCTGTTAATGCTTACAGAGATTTTAGTAAGGCCCATTTATTATTTGGTAAATGTGAAATTGTTCAAATAAAATATGCTATTACGTATTCTTCTGCAAATCTTGTATGATTTTATCCAAGTCCTCTAATTGTTTAAAATTAATCTCGTATGATTTTATCCAAAATGACTTGTATTTCTTATCCATAACATATCTCTCAATAGCGTAGTATTAGATATTTCTTTAAAAAAGCGTACTATGATAAATATTTTGTTAAGGAGGAATCACATACTATAGTTGAGATTAACAGTGAAACCATTTCAAAAACGGTTAAATTCTGATCCTAAATTTGGTACACCTAGGAAACCACCTGCTGCAATGTTACTGCCTTTTTGGGTAAAAATTTAACAACTGTTGTTTTATTTTCCTTATTAATTTAATAATATTTTTACTTATACAAAAATTGTGTTTCAGGGGCTAAAGAGGTGAATCCAATGCATGGAATATTTATAAAAATATTTATACCATGCATCGACTGTGCTTACACGTATTTCTAATTTTATGCAGATATTTTTTGACGTATTTCTAATTTTAGCATATTTACCTGATATTTTTATTTTTATTTTGCATATTTATGAAGATATTTTATTTAATCAAGAGTCAAGATCAATACCGATGCAGATATTATACAGATATTTTGTTTAATTTTGTCTTTTTTTTTATTTTGTACAAATCAAGAAGGGTCGAAAGAATTTGTATTCAAATTCTTAGAAAGAATTTTCAACATAAGTAGTCTATGTTTTCTTTAGAAGAAATCTCACGTTGATTGTGATGTGATAATGACATCTCTTGGTAAATTAAATATTTCTCCTTAGTCCTTGCAGTTTAAGATTGTTTCAATTTTCTGTTTGGTTTTTCCACTTAAAGCCAACTTCATATATTCATTATGTAACAAAAAAATATTAGTTTCTGAAATGTCTCCCACGAACTACTATTCTATGTGAGGGATAGAAGAGAGGATATATATAACCAATCTTTAATATCCTCTTTCCTTTTCATTTTTTTTTAAGATTTTCGAAAGACAGAGGATATATGAGGTTGGCTGTAAGTGCGAAAACCTGACCCTATATAGACAACTGAAACAAGCTTAAAATGTGAGGACTAAGGAGAAATTTCATATAGCAAGAGGTGTCATTATTACATCACAATTAATGTGAGGTAGACATCTTCTAAAGAAAACATATATTGCTGATTTTTAAAAATCTTTCTGAAAATGAGAAGAGATATTTGATAGACAAAGGATTACTAATGAGTGATGGTGCAGGAAGCAAAAGACCGAGTAAGTCTTCGCATTCCTCCATCAGAGGAGTCTAGCTAGTCATTAACACTTAAGACTGAGTGAGTGTTGGAGATACAAGTTCTGGGTAGAGGGTGAGATAACGAGGACTGAGTGAGTGTTGGAGAAATGTTCTGGATAGAGGCTCAGATTGTATCTTTTGTCGATTAGACCTTCTCGATGTTAACCTTTTCTGCATGTAGCAGATATATGTACATGGTGGGCCCACTTAGGATTGACAAATCAATTTACTAATTGCACCCTTAAATTATTGCACCCCTTCATTTGTCAGTTCTAAAATCCTTTTTGTCGGAAAAAAGTTACAAAAATGTCACTAATTTTGATTTTTTTTATTTTAATGTTGTGCTTTTTTTCATAATTTTACTTTTGTAATTTATGCTGCCATTTTAGATTTTTATTTGTATAATAGCTTTTTGGGCAGATTTATCCGTATTTTCATGATAAGAACAATATCATGATCTATAACAAACTTTCAAGTAAATAAAGGAAAATATCCAATAAAATATAACAATATGACATTAAGAAATGCCGCGCTCTTTATAAAAAAATTTCCAATTTGGTAATCTTTTCAGGGATGAAAAGTTACCTCATCTGACCCGTATTGCATGGAGACAGATCGATGGATCATCCTTATTGGTACTGTAGTTGTTTATTATCTTTTGACATATTTATGTAGATATTTTGTTTGATAAAAAGTTAAGATCAATACCATGCATTTACCGTGAAACATTTTTGACGTATTTTTATAAAGTTAAAATCAAGTAGGGTCGAAAGCTATTCCAGGAAATTAATAGTCCTGTCAAAATAGAAAGAATTTTCTATTCAAATTTTTAGAAGGAATTTTCAGAATCAGTAGTCTTGGTAACATATTGTATATATGAACTTGTCTATAAGTGGCAAAATAAATCTCTCTATATAAGAAAAACCAAACAGACAACTTGAAGAAGCTAAAATTAGACTGGTAGTTCTGAAAATTCTTTTCTGCAGACCGAGTGAGCAGTCTGAATCTTTGTTGTACCCACCACTAACAGTCTGAGTCAGAGTCAGACAATTTAATTTTCAGCATCTTTTAGCCAGAAAATTGACATAGCTTATCTGTCTACAAGTTCCTCAGTGAAGTTGGTGGGGCCCACTAATTAAGGAGGTAATGGCTAGGAGGCATTATCTCCTTAGTGGGCAGATTTATCTGTATTTTCATGATAAGAACAATAAAAACATGATATATGACAAACTTTCAAGTAAATAAAGGAAAATGTCCAATAAAATATAACACTATGACATATAAGAAATGTCGCGCTCTTTATAAATTAGATTATCTTTGAATAATTTCCTACCAATTAATGATTATGTCATATGACAGGAAAAAATTTGAAAATTTTAGTTTTTTAATGTGAAGTACTACTGGTTCGGCAGCAGTGATTGTCAAAAGCAATTTGTTTTTTTTTTTGTGGTGGCCATATATTAACGATCGAAAGGAAAAAAATTCGGATTTCGTAATCTTTTTAGGTGATGAAAAGTTATTGGTACTGTAGTTGTTTATTATTTTTGACATATTTATGTACATATTTAGTTTCATAAAGAGTTAAAAAAACTTAAGATCAATACCATATTACCATGCATCGACTGTGCAATATTTTTGACGTATTTCTAATTTTATCTTTGTTTTTTTGCTACAAATCAAGCAGGGTCGAAATAGAAAGTATTTTCAGAATCAGCAATGTTTGTAACATATTGTATATATGAAGTTAGCCCTAAGTGGTAAAATCAAACTCTATATAAGAAAAACCAAACAGGCAACTAAAACAAGCTTAAAGTGTAACGACTAAGGAAAATCTTCTTATGAAGAAATGTCGTCACATCACAAATAATAGACTGCTAATTCTGAAAATTCTCTCCGAAGACCAAGTGAGTCTTCGCATTTCTCTTTAAGCCTGAGTCTTAGTTATAACGATTAAAGGCTAACATTCTTCTCGTCTTCACCTTTTCTGCACGCAGGAGATATTTGTACATGGTGGGGACCACTAAGGAGTGACTAATCAATTTGCAGGATATTTCAGAATAAAAAATTGACTACCTATGACCTCCTAATTCTTTCACTTTAAACCACAAATAAACATGGCGTTAGAGTTTTAGCACAATTATCTAATTAAATTTGTAACAAATAATGACTAATGCCGCATGCACACTCAAATTATTGCACCGAACATTAAGTTTGACAAAGACCTCTGTTAGGATCTCAATTTTTGAGTTAATACACCCATCCATTCTTAAGTTCTAAAATACTTAAAAATGACACCAATTTTTTTTTAATTTAGTGATGTATGTTTTCTATAATTTTTTTGTAATTTATGCTGCCATTTTAATTGATACTTGTATAATAGTTTTTGTTGGGAGATTGATCCGTATTTTCATGTTAAGAATAATGTCCACAAAATAAAAATATGTGGCAAACTTTTAAGATAATAAAAATGAGCCGAAACCTGATATTCTCTATCTGGGTTTCAAAAAAAAATGTGCCGAAAATTATAAGAATATGACATACAAGAAAACCCGTGCTCTCTATAAAATATAATATCTTTGAATAATTTTCAACAAATGTTGATTTCATATGAAGGGATTTTTTTTTTACAAAATTTAAGGTTTTTAGTAAAGATACTGGTTTGATAGTGATGAATGTAGTAAAGAATTTTCTTTGGAGTGGCCAATAACGGTCGAAATTAAAATTTTGGATTTAATAATCTCAACTACTGATAATCTCAACTGCTCAATTCTCTGTTCTCTCCATTCTCTATTTCTCGTCTCCCTTTTGATACTCTAGGTTGTTCTCCCCTCACATGGCTCCACTCACATATATACTTGCAATCGCACTCTTAATCTCCTATTACACTTCTACAATTCTGGTGCTTGGAAAACAAACTAATTTGAAAGATTGCCGCCCATTAAGATGCAGCAAGCACGGACCCATAGTCAGGTACCCATTCCGCCTCGACTCCCATGCACCTCACTGTGGCTATGACACCCTCATTCTCTCTTGCTCAGGCGACGGCAACACGGTTTTAAGCCTTCCCTTTTCTGGTGACTACAACGTGACAACAATAGATTACAAAAACTCAATGCTTGCGATAACAAGATACTCATGGACCCTTAATTGTTCATGGTCTCAAATTGTCCAGCCCAATGTAACCGACTCTCTCTTCTTTAGTCCTTCGTCAATTGATCTCAGTTGGTTTGATTGCTCAGATATGCTCACCAATTTCTCAGAAGAAGAGTATTTAGCCGGTCCTATCTCGTGCCTCGGGTCTCAAGACCACTTCATCTATCTGGCCTGGGCTGGAACCTACAATGAAGAGATTCCTTCAACCTGCACCAAGACTATAAACAGCACCTTCTTTACTGGACCCAAAGTACCACTATATCTCGACACTTCGACAAATAATTGGGTGTACGAAGCTTCATCGTCTTCCGAATTTCAACACATGATTAGAGACTTCGAGGCAAGACCAGTCATTGCTCTGTATTGGCACCATGAGATGATCAACTGCAGCATGTGTGAAAAGAAATGGTGGCATCGCTGTGAATTCGACATTGAAACAAAAAAATCATTCTGTCGAGGTGACCTCATAAGTTGACCTTTCTTTTAGTACTTTGATTTTTTACTGCCAACAACTATATATGAGATTTACAATGTTTATAGTATCATCTATCTCGAATTGAAAAAAATTGACCATTTTGTCTGAGAGCGTTGGAATATGTTATTGTTATACTTTGGAGTGCAAATTATACTGATGAAATGTCTGACCCTAGCTCCTGGCCTCCTGTTTCAATCTTAAGTTTTAAAATTTTAATGTTTCCGTTTGACATGAAAGTCCCCATACTGTGCCATTCAGTCACTTCTTTTAACTTCAACCAAACAGTTGGAAAAAAAATTCAATTTTACATTGTTTTTTTAAGGTTAAAAAAATCATAATATGCCCGCTAGCCACAGGTCTAACTAATCTATTCATTTAATATTAAATTAGTTTATAAAAAGAACTAAAGTTAACTTGCCCTGGATACTAACATATAAACCTTTTTCTTTTTCAGATTCACATATGGTGCTGAAAGCCAGTATGATTTCTCAACAACTTTGCTATCATGCTCATGGATAAGAGTTAACATCATTCTATTAAACTTATGATCCTAATCTTTTTTTATTTTTCATTAGGTATATCCGCAGGCACAATATCCCTTCTCCTTTTGGCAGGCTTTGCTGCCTTCTACATACATCGTCAGTCAAAGCAAAACAAAACCGTTCGTCAAAAGATCGAAAACTTCCTGAGAAGCTACAGAGTGATGAATTCAACACGGTACACATACGACGACCTAAAAAAGATAACGAATAGGTTCAAGAAAAGAATAGGTGCTGGGGCATTTGGGACTGTCTATAAAGGGGAGTTGCCTAATGGAATTCCAGTAGCCGTTAAGATGCTACATAGATCTGCTTCAAGCGGAGAACAATTTGTAAATGAAGTTGCCACCATTGGAAGAATTCACCATGTACATGTTGTCCGCCTTTTGGGGTTTTGCTCTGAAGGAACAAATCAAGCACTTGTTTATGAATTCATGGAGAATGGGTCACTAGATAAGTACATATTCTCCTCAAAATGGAGAAAACGCCAATTTAGCATGGAAGAGATGATTGTAGTTGCTATGGGCATTGCAGAGGGTATCGAATATTTACACCAGGGCTGTGACCAGCGAATTCTTCACTTTGATATCAAGCCTCACAATATTTTGCTTGACCATAATTTGGTTCCTAAGATCTCCGATTTCGGTCTCTCCAAGCTCTGTCCCAAGGATCAGAGCTACTTGACCATAAGTGCTGCTCGGGGTACAATGGGTTACCTTGCTCCAGAAATGTACTCCAGAAACTTTGGAACTGTATCATATAAATCAGATGTTTATAGTTTTGGTATGTTGATTTTGGAGATGATAAGTGGAAGAAAGAATATCGACCCATTAAGAGAGGGAGGATTTCGGAGTGAAGATGTATACTTCCCAGAGTGGATTTACGAACAAGTAGCTCAAGAAAAAGATTTGTGTCTTGTTCTTGATGTGGGTGGCAATGAAGAAATAGCAAAAAAACTGGCTATTGTGGCATTTTGGTGCATACAATGGAGCCCGGAAGATCGACCTTCCATGACGAGAATTGTTCAAATGTTGGGAGAGAATTTGCAAAACTTGCAATTGCCCCCAAACCCTGTAATGTCTTCTTATTGTGTTGCTACTTCTGGCCAAGGTCTCTAGGTATTTGTCATACATGCATGCTTTGCATTATCTTTATCTTTTATCTTGTTTTCTTTTGAAAAGGAGGGTTCTTTGCCCTTATTGTTACTTGGTATTGTCTGTAAATAAATAACTATATATGAATTTATTTTGATGAAACGTGAAATTAGTTTAAATTTGATTGATTAAGTTCTTTTAAGCTTTGTCTGCTATTTGGCATTTTTGTCTTCCGAACAATTTGGGGTTGAAACATATAATTCACTTAACTAAATCATCAGAAATAGCTTCTATCAAGAATCTTTCAAAAACTGAATTCAGAAAAGTAAACAAATCGAAATCCAGTCGTTTGTAGAACGGTCATTGCTAAATCTCAAGGTGTTCTACTGTTTGCACATATAACTATTAGGTATTAATTATGCTAGAATAGGATTGAATGTCTACAACTCTAAATTAGATAAAATTTGCAAGTGCATTTTGTTTGTAATTTATCCCAGTTTTTAGCCTGGCTCAGGAAATCAGTCGATTCGTAGTTGACTCTGCCGAGTCAGATCGGAATTGGCCAAGATACATGGTGGGCGAGTTTTGTGGTGAAAATCGGTAGAATCGGTGTAATTAGAAAAATTCAACCAAGTTTTTTTCGAATCAGGCCAGTTCTCACAATTTTAGTGAAAAACAATATTCTTTTGCATTTCTATTCAAGGAAGATAATGGCGCTCCAAGAAATTGGAAATGGCTTGAGTTGGTAGGAAGAATGTTTACCATATTTTTTTTAATAGACTTGGTGCATACTTTTTACTATACTAAATTTTAAGTTCTTGAATAACCTTCACCATTTTATATCTGAACCCAATAAATTGTTTTGGTTTTGCTGGTGAATTAATATGTGGTTAAGTGTGAGGTTGACTCATTCACTAATAATTGCACTTTCGAACAAGCTTATAAATCTTGTTCATAACTATCAAGTTTTGTTTCTTTTTTTATTCTTTTCCACATGTGACTTCTCTTATCTATTTTTATGTTAATTGGACATCTCCATTTCACTCTTCATTTTTTAGTTTTTTTATTTGTATTTAATAATTTTCTTTTGTTTTTGTTATTTTTTCCTTTATTTTCTGGGAATAAACATTATGCGTATAGCAGTCTAGTAAACCGATTAATTTTTTTTGTCCAGCACCTTCATTCTGGACAAATTATTTTTTATCAATTTTTCCTAATTTCTTTTTACAAAACAAGCTTCTGACATAAAAAATCTGATTTTTCAATCCGATTCGGTTGATTCCTACTAATTCACCCGATTTCAGTTCTACGGTCAACTTATACCGATTCCGATTCCAATTTTCAAAGCCTTGGTTATCACTCAATAGTTTGTTTGTTGGATGCTTGTTTTCTTTTGTTTTTATTAGATTTTTAGACACTTTTTGGTGATTGGGCATATTAGTTCTTAGTAATAGTTCATTATTACTGTAATAGTTCTTCGCTCTGTAATAAATTGATTTTCTTTATGTGTTAATGGAAATTTAGCAGATAAACGTAAAGGAAAATTCTCTAGAACTATTCCCTAGAGGTCACATCAATACTTAAGTAAATGACTTTGATCATCCAAAATATCTTTTGTAGTCCAAAATAAATGCACATCAGCATCAAGGAAAATTCTCAGATTGATAATTATTTGACCTCATTTTCATTGATTCTTCCTCATCATCTATATAGGCCATTCATTCAGCTGGTTCATATGCTGACCAACAACAAAAAAAATAAGAAGCATGAAATTCTTAAACTTGCTCATTTTTCTCTTCCTCTTTTACAATTTTGAATGTTCCAGCTCTTCTTCATTTGGAGAGCTTCATAACATCACTTATCCTTATCATCTTCGTGGAACATGCAAGTGGAAGGCCTATGAGTTGCAGTGGGATGGCAATGACACCGCCTTATACATTGGGGCCTCTAAGTATCTTGTAAAAGATATGTCGGTGGAAAACATGACACTTAGGCTTGTTGATCCTGAGTTGGCAGTAGGGGCCTGCCACTTACCAAAGCAGACTCTTTCTTGGAATCAATATTCTAATTTAAATACTTGGTACGAAATTCAAGAGTCTATGCAAGATATACGTCCTCCTAATTATTATATTTATTTTCTATCAGTCTACTTCTTCAATTGCACCGAAGAAGTAAAAGATTCAAAGTACAAGCTTATAGATTGTATGGATGCGCCCCTTTCAAGAGTTTATGCAGCATATTCCCATCATGCTGGCAGCACCCCCAAGTCATGTAGGTATGTAGGAGGCACTGTATCCAATTTTGAGGCGTACAAGCGTTGGAATGACAGTGATGGTGTCGGTATGATGCAAATGCTGAGACGGGGATTTGTGGTAAGCTGGAACATATCAGAATTGTATAGTTCATCAGTACCTGGGGATGTCAATAAGATGTGCTCTCTTTTGCAATATTGCTGGAGTTCTACAAAAAGGTAAAAAAAAATATATATTTATCTTTTCTCCAATGGCCTTGCAGCTCTGATGATAAAATATTTTTCTACAATAGTTGATTACATAAATGAAAATATTTTTTTCTTAATATAATTTTGAACATATAATTTTACTATAGTGATATCTCATATTTGTAGCACAAAATAATCAATTTGGAAAAGAATCCGATATTCTGATCCGATTCCAATTCTATAGATATAATGCCAATCCTCATTTTATTTTAGCATTTATTAAAATTCATGTACGAATGCTAATCAGACTAATTTTAACTATCTTTCTGATATAAGTTTCTACCTTCTTTTAATATTTGTTAAAATCTGTCCGACTTATGTAAACACTTATTTGACAATCAACTAAGAAATTACTTAAAAAGGACAATCACCTAAAAAATAGATCAGCAAATAACCTTCTCTCTTCCAAATTTTTTGGTTGTCAATGCAGTGAGTTCAAGATTATAATGAGAGACGATGATGAACCTATTGGCTACAAACTCTTCGACCTTTTTTTCCTTCAGCCAAGGTTTTTGTATTGCACTTATCAACCGCCAGACTTTGGAACGTATACTACTAAACATGTGGTTTTTGGTTTCATGCTCATATTGCTTGCTCTTTTGGACATTCTTCTCCTTTTATTAGGTAAGCAACCTTTCTAAATGAAACCCCTCTTCCTGACATACCACACATGTAGATTTCCTCTATGTTATAGTTACTGGTCATAAAAGATAAGTGGAATTTCCATATTTACACCACTTTTGATTTCAAAATTAACATGGATTTCAAAGTTAAGTTCTACAGCTTCTCTATTTGAAACTGTGTTGTGATTTTGATCCAGTGTTTGGCAGTTGGTATTCTTAAAAGATTTTGGCCGAAAATGACAGTCAAATGGCAGGTCAGATCAATTTTAAATACAATGCGGATAACAATCATTAAATAATAAAACGTTCTGACTTTTAGGGGCGGAGTCACGATATGGGATTGGGGGAGACAAAAAATTATAAATAGACATAATATCATAATTATTCTGAAGTTCAATCTTAATTCTACTGTTATTTGTGTTTAGAAGTATAATTTGATAGGCGTATTTTATTACTACAGCCAAGGAGCGTAAGTATTCCTTCTACCTACAGCTGAAAATACAATAGTGTTTTTATTTTCCTCATCCCTCGACACAAATCCATTTCATTTGTATATTCCTGATCCTTTTTCAAACTTTTTTGCAGCACTACGGTTAACATTACTTCCACTATCAATATTTGTGTTTCTTCTTCACAAGTACAAGCGAGTTTCTCTATCAATCAACTCTGTTGAAAAGTTTTTGCGGAAACATGAGATGCTTTCTGTTAGACGGTATGATTTCATAGAGATCGCTATAATGACAAACCACTTCAGAGAAAAGCTTGGGCAAGGTGGCTTTGGATCAGTTTACAAAGGTAAACTCTTCAGTGGTTGTCAGGTGGCTGTCAAAATATTGACCAATTCACTGGGTGATGGCGATGATTTCATGAGCGAAGTGGCAACAATCGGTAGGATTCACCATGCAAACATAGTGCGTCTTATTGGATTTTGCTCGGAGGGTTCAAACAGGGCACTCGTGTATCCTTATATGTCAAAGAGTTCACTTGACAAGTATATCTTCTCTTCAAGTAACAATTTATTTTCCATAGAGAAAAAAAGAGAGATAGCCCTAGGAATTGCCCGAGGTATAGACTACCTTCATCGCGGGTGTCAGATGCAGATATTGCACTTCGACATTAAGCCTCACAATATCCTATTGGATCATGATTTGACCCCAAAAATTTCCGACTTTGGACTTGCGAAATTATACTCTAGGGAATTCAATTTGGTGACACTCAACACGGCACGGGGTACAATAGGGTATATAGCTCCTGAGCTAATATCTAGGGCCTTTGGTGTGATATCATACAAAGCCGATGTTTATAGTTTTGGGATGCTACTGATGGAGATGGTGAGCGGAAGAAGAAACGTCGATAATCATGCAGAGAGCTCTAACCAAGTCTATTATCCGTCATGGATCTACGACCAACTCAACTTGGCAGATGAGACACATAATTTTAACTCGAACAATAGTGTTGCACAATTTGGAGAAACTGAAGGAATCCTATATAAGGTTGCCTTGTGGTGCATTCAAATGAGGGCATCTAATCGCCCTTCCATGAGCAGAGTGATAGAGATGCTGCAGAGTGGTGCAGATAGCTTGGAGATGCCGCCGAGACCTTTCACGACATGCTCGCCAGACAATGTTTCAATGAGATGCTCCAAAATTGATTTATGTAGCATTGAGACGTCAGAGATTTCAGAGGAAATTAGTTTGCTTTAATTAAGAAAAGTAAATAAAAAAAGCATGTGTTGTATCTTGAAGTATATATGTAGCTACTCTTACTAGTTTAATGAAAGCCACATTGCAGCTTTTTAGTTAACATAAGGCAGAGATTTAATAATTTAAGAGTATTTTATACATTCATTTCTTATAGAACTAAATATTCAAATATTGTTTGGTATTATTGAAGATCTATAGCTAAATTTAAAATTGAAGGGGCTTATGTGGAAAAAATTTCCTTCTACCTAGTACCTACGAAGTATGAAGAGTAGAGAGCGCAGTACAGGAGATGGCTACAAGCGAAAAATATGGAAGATGTTAAAGCAAGTGCACATTTGACTCTTCTATAAATTTGCTCTGTGAACCCCACGCCTTTTTCTAATCCTCAGGATCAGATTGGAATGGCCGGGTTGTGCTTATCCCTTAATCAAATGGCTGAGATCCGCAGGATCAGCTTTTTCTGTGAACCACATGAGTTCTGCGTGCTAGTTAACGTGTGACACGCAGAAGAGAAAGAGGTAGCGAGCCCGTCAGGATCTTGAATGGTGGGGTGCACATCGGGATCCGTCTTAAAGCTAATAATTATTGAGAAAATGTAATATCCTCCGGATTATAATCCCCGGAAACCCCCCCCCCCCCAACGACTTGGACCACTTCTAATGCATTTTCCAAAAAACGGTTACATAGTTATATTTACATGATTCAAAGAAACGGTTTACAGTATTCAATGAAATAGTTTATAGAGTTTAAAGTTGTCCCCGGTTAGTTGCTAGTTTTGAAAAGTAATTAGAGAACTTCTACAGGTGGTTCCAAAAAAGCAGGATACACCTCCATGCACACCATAAGTACATAGTTTGAGGTTATGGCAAAAGCAGAGTAGGTAGTATGAGGTAGTATGAGGTAGGGGAAAAGCAGAGTAGGTAGTATGAGGTAGGGGTTGCACATAAAAAGCAGAGTAGTATACGAGGCACACCTTAAGTACTGAGTATGAGGTTATGGCAAAAAAGCTGGATATGAGATCCTGTTCAACCTAAACTATACTAAGTATATCGTATGAGGTAGGGGTTACACATAAAAGTATAGTGTTGGATATATTTAGTAGATAGTATGAGGTAGGGGTTACACATAAAAGTATAGTGTTGTATATAGTAAGTAGATAGGCAAAGTAGATAGGAAAAGTAGATAGTAAAAGTAGCTTCCATAATTATTAGATAATTTTGTGCCGCCACATGATAATAAGTAACACAATATTTGTAGCAAATAATTCTTACAAAATTTCTAATTGCGAAAAAGTGCAGAACTTTTTTCCTATGATCCCTATATATAAAAAAAAAATAGTATTTATTTATCTCTTTCATGTGTATGTATCTCAGTTTGAGAAATTATTTTGGAATGCCCGTCTCGCTTTTACAAAAAAATATGAGCGCAACATTAAAAAAAAAAAAATTAATCATTTAAATATTTTTCTAATTTTTTGGTGATTTGAACCACAAAAATTGAATGCACAGAGAGTAGGATAGCCATGAAGTATTTAGACTCTTGGATCCTACTATATCTCCGTTAACCGTTTATGTCCCTAAATAACAAGTAACTACTAAATATCATTTCTCCGTTAATCATGATTTTTATATAAAAACTTGCTTGCTTCTAAAATTTAGTATGCACATTATCTATTCATATACTCACATTATCTACCTAAATATAGCTTGATCGTTAATATATATATTTTTTTATTTTTGTGGTCCTTGCTAGGAATTTTATAATGTCATTTTTATGAAAAAAGCCCAATTTAATACACAGAGAACAAACCCCAATTTTACAAATGCCAGTTCTCTTTCATTTTTTATGAAAAAAAAAAAAAAATTACGGACATACTTATCTATCGGATACTATTGATAGAAAAACTATATAAAATTCTATGTAGTAATAAAAATATGCATCATGTGCAATAATATGCTTTTGTCTGTAGATTGTAATAATATGTTTTTCCAATCTATACTTTCCAATCACACCAATCCCAGCGTAATGAGACACAACAGGACCATTTTCAACGAAGAAATTAAGGCCCAATATGCATTATAGGCCGGAAATTACAGCACAATATCTGGCATTGGTAAGAAATTAAGGTCCAATATCTGGTATTGGGAAGAAATTAAGGCCCAAGAAGTTATCAAATGTAGACATAGTTCAATTGTTAGAGGACACAAAATTTACTTTGGGTGAGAGAGCAAGAGCAAAGGTCAGCATGCTGAATTAGTTTTTGCTAGAATCACCTTTAGACATTTGGCATAGTTGAAATTAGAAAACAGAGCATTGATTGTTATTATTAATATTTATAAAATTTTGGGATTAAATAGACAAAAATTATAACCCAGTAAGAAGAAAAATGGAGGACAGCTGAGGAGTTTAATTTAGAATAAATCAGGACTGACTAAACTACCTATAAATACAAATTAGTAATTTTATCCGGAATACTTTACAATTTTAAAAGTATTTATATGTTTCATGCTATCTTATATATGCTAAATGTCTGTTGTAATTAAGTGATTAGAACTTCACTTTATAACTGTGTAAATTTGCGTTTAAATATTAGTTGTCACACATTATGCATTTTATATTTCAGCCGTAAATTTTTGAATTATGTGGTTCATCTTCAAACAACCAGAGATGACTTGGTGACTAGTAGTGCTGCTGTTGATGCTAATTGGTCGGCTCTATTTTCTTGCTTCGTTCATTCTTCAATTTCTATCTAATAACGCGGTCGTACAGAGAGGATAAAATAAATGAAAATCAAAGAAAAATAGACAGCATGCTATGATGAAACTTCTCACATATAATAAAGGAAATATTTGAGGATCAGCTCGAAACATATAAAAACGATTGTGACCAATATCATATAAAAAAGATCAACTTTCAAATTTCATAAAAAGTAGTAAAAATTAGTATTCTACAAGGTTAATATATAACCAATTTACTAAACTATTTAACTCGACATTTCGATTATAAAATTTTGAAATTTGATCCATAAACATTTTAGCCGAAGTGTTTCCAAAAACATATTATCCGGACTCGTGAAATATATATATCACATTATAAATAAATATGTGCTATCCAAAAGTAAGATCATCAACTACTATATGTGTCATTTTCTCAAAAGGATAAAATTAAAAAATATACAAACTGACAAATTAGAGAATGACACGTGAGAAGATCAGCTGAATCTTTTTCTTTTTCTTTTTGGATTTTCAAGATGAGTGAATCTTAACAGCATGGATAGCGATGTAGGTGTTTACGCCACCACCCCCACCCCTAATTCACATGCTGCTCTTTAACCCATAAATTAAAAAAATAGATAAATAAATTGAGGCATTAACACTTCTCCCAAATGCATAATGGTTGGTTCTACTGCAAAAAAAAAAATAATAATAAAAAAAAAAAACTCAGTTTCAAAAAAGGCACGTTCAAATCAGCGCAAAAAAAAGGTATATAATTTACTGCTAATATAAATTTTAAAATTGGAGAATTTTGTGAATATTTGAAGTTGAGAAATTTTGACCTCATTTTAAATTTATAGAGTAACCATTTTATCCGTTAGTAAAAATTATATATAGCATATTTAAGATAAATATTGAGTCTTCTTATTAACCAATTGTGATGCAAAATGATTCATATTCTTACTTGTTATGCATACACAAGCATATACTTAAATATCAATCTACAAGTAGATAAATATCAATGCATACACAAGGAGTGCCTTGCCGGCTCTAGTTCGTATTCCTCTTCAAATGCTCGTTGGGGCTGGCCTTTGCTGTCTTACTTCCGCAGCCCGTTCTTTGAGATTGGTTTCAAAATCAATGATATCAATTTGAGACTGGAGAGTATTGCCAAGAGAAGGGATGATCTGAGTTTGACCGAATCACAATTCTTTTCTAGGCCTTCTGATCGAGTTCGCCGAGTGGACTCAATCATCGACCACGAGACTGATCCCTTGTTTGTGGTGGATGATATTGTTGGAGAGAAGATTGAAGAAGATACTGAGATGCTAGTTAACTGGCTGACCGAAGAAGAGAAGGAAGTGAGAGAAAATATTCGTGTTGTTGCTATTCTAGGGATGGGAGGAATTGGGAAGAGCACACTAGCGAAAAAAGTCTTCAGTGATCAAAGAATTATGGATGAATTTCAGTTTAAAATTTGGTTATGCGTTTCAAAGGAGGCGAAAGGAGTAGAATTGTTAAAGTGTATGATCCGAGAGGCAGGAGGTGAGTATGGTGCTGCTCACGAAAGATCGGAGTTGGTACCTCTACTCGAGAGGTTCATCAAGGGGAAAAAGTTCTTTCTTGTTCTCGATGATGTTTGGGAAGAAAGTCAAGCAGTATGGGACGGCCTGTTGCGGGCTCCAATGAGTAGGGGAGCACATGGGAGTAGGTTACTTGTTACCACTCGAGATGAAAGAGTTGCAAATGGAATGAGGGCAACAAAATCACTTCGAGTGCAGAAGTTATCTGACGAGGATGGATGGTCTTTATTAATTAAACAGGTATCACTGAAAACTATATATGATTATACTTCATAATTCTCTCCTAATTTAAATTAATATTAGATGTGGTTAACTTGCTCAGATTTTCTCTATCATTATTCTTGACATCAAAATTATTGACAAGTAGTCATGGGTTCGAAACTCAAATGAGAAATCTTTGTTAAATTATCCAGCGGAATTGGGCCAATTCAATTCCGCTAGATGATCTAGTAAAAATATTGTTTCTGGAAATATTCTAAAAACATATTTTAATATGTTTAATTTGATTTTTTTTATATGTTATTAATAAAAAATTCGGATTTTAATGTGTTCTATCTACTGTTTCAATGTGTGATTCAAACTAGAGTTGTTTTACACAGGCCAGATGAGCCTATGAGTACAACTATTTCGATCACAACTAGTGGGCTAATTTTGAACTCTATTCTTAATCTTTATATACCTCTATAATTTCCTACACATTGGCGTTGCTTATGAATACTTCAGTTCTAGAAACATTCGAAGTTACTAACTTCATGTTCAAATACTTATATGATATATATAGGTAATTCCAAATGGGATTGAGAGTGAGATTCAAGATAACAAGGAAATCGGGATGCAAATTGTTCAAAAATGTGATGGTCTTCCCCTTGCCATAAAAAGCATAGGCGGTGTACTTTGCACAAAGGGTAATTCAAGGGAAAATTGGCAAGCAATTCTTAGAAGCAACGTTTGGTCTATGGACGGGCTACCGGGAGATGTTCATCATGCAATCTATTTGAGCTACGAGGACCTTCCACCGCCTTTGAAGCAGTGCTTCATCTTTTGCTCCATCTTTCCTGAAGATTTTGAGTTTCGCAAAACAGATTTAATATATGGTTGGCTAGCGGAAGGATTTTTGCCAGATAATGATAATTTTTGGGAGTTGGGAAATGAGTACTATACGGAATTACTGCAGCGCAATATTTTGGAAGATACCGATGCATACTATAATCAAGGAGAATGCAAAATGCATGACCTTTTGTGGTCTTTTGCTCGTCAATTAGGAAAAGATGAGAACCGTCAGTTACGGGGGGGACAAGTTTTATCTAAGTCTGAGGGTTCAATGAAAATAAGAAGGCTATCAATAGAAGGAAATGTGGTTAACATTGAAGTAATTAAAAAGGAAAAAGGATTGAGAACATTGATTTATTATGAACCTGGAATTGCACTTGATGATATGTGTAAAACCTTTTCAAACCTCCGCACCATAAATCTCGGTCCGTACAATTCCAATTGAGTGAGGCTATGGTGCTATGCATAGCACGGATGACTAGTGTACTACGGCTCAATATGGTACTTTTTAAAATCCTAACGGTCGATCCGACCGTCCAATGTGATAACCATATGAATATGTACTTGCAAACTAAATTTTATATTTTTTCGAATTTTTTACTATTTTTTCAGATAGGTAGAATTTTGATGGTCTAGAATTGTCAAAAAACACTGATTTTTCTACCTATCTAAAAAAATAGTAAAAAAATTCAAAAAAAATATAAAATTTAGTTTGCAAGTACATATTCATATGGATATCACATTGAACGGTCGGATCGACCGTTAGGATTTTAAAAAGTACCATATTGAGCCGTAGTACACTAGCCATTGGTGCTATGCATAGCACCATAGCCTCACTCATTCCAATTTGTCAAGCCTACCAGATTCTTTGTGTGACCTCTTGCATCTAAGGTACTTAGATGTCAGTAATTCAGGGTTAGCTAAGATTCCAAATTCCATAGGAAATCTAAGAAATTTAGAATATTTTAAATTTAGAATATTTTAATTGTTTTGGCTGCAAAGAGTTGTCACATGCTCCCCCAAGCATTGGTAATCTACGGGAATTGAGGTTTCTTAATTTTCTAAATACAAATGTCGAGGCAATCCCAACGGCATTAAATAATCTAGAAAAGCTCTCCCATCTAATTGGCTTTGTGCCATACAAGAATAGTTTGGAGGGATTTAGTAGCCTAGATGGGTTAGAATTATTGCAAAAACTAATTTATCTTTGTTTAATGGGCCTCGAGAGAGTATTTGATAGGAACATAGCAGAAAGAGCTAACCTTAGGAGCAAAGATCTTTTGCAAGTCTTATACCTTGTGTACACGGCATTGAGCTCCGAAGAACAACTTTCCCAAACTAACGAGAAGAAGATAACAACAGAGGATGTTTTAAAAGAGCTTTGTCCTCCGCGTTCTGTAAAAAGAGTTAGAGTTGAGGGTTACTTTGGTAGATGCCTTCCTAATTGGTTGAAATTGGGAGCAGCCCTTCCAAATTTGCGAGTTGTTGAAATTTTGAATTGTGCTTGCTTTGAGGTGCTTGCCATGTTAGGCCAACTCCCCAATTTGCATAGACTTTCAATAAAAGGTGCATATTCAGTGGTGAGGGTGGGAGAAGAGTTCATGCAGGGAGATAGCAAAAGCAGAGATCCAACAGTTCATACAATGAGTTCTTATGTTATACCGGCATTTCCCAAACTAAATGATCTAATCTTTGATAGGATGCCCAATTGGAAAGAGTGGCAGTGGAATAAGGGACAGCCAGCCATGCCCAAGCTGAAGGAATTATTTATTATAGATTGTCCCCAATTGAGATCTCTTCCAGAGGGTCTTTTACTCTATGCTACTTCTTTGGAGTTCCTACAAATTGAAGGTGCTGATAAGCTTATTACCATAGAGAATATCCCGTCAATCAAAGATATTCGTGTTCTTAGAAATCCAAACTTGGCGAGAATTTCAAATTTGCCCAGCATCTCGCATGTTGTAATCAACCACTGCCCAAATCTAAAAGCAGTAGGAAACCCTAAAGCTTTACAGACCATGGTGTTAAGTGATTATAATATAAAATTCCTACCAGATTACTTAACCACCACAATGACACATAAGCTAATAATCTGGTGTCATGAGGAGCTGCTGGTGAAGATTGCAAACCAAGGAGAAAGTGGTTCTGAGCGGCACAAATTTAAGCACATTTCCAATGTGAAGATTGGCACAGAGGATGAATCGCTCCATGCTACCTACCAGAAGACACCATTTAAATTCACCACCAACGTCAATGCAAGTTCAGATGAGCTGACAAGAAAAGTAGAAACTTGATTTTGGCATAAATATTATTTTTTCGTTCAGGTATGTTATTCCTCTTCTTGATCTAACTAGCTTTATCAAAAGGAGTCAAAGCTTGAGAACTGCACAAGAAAAGCAGTGGTGGGGTAACCATTAAACACAAATTAAGCAAATTTGATAGAAGAGTGATATTTTTTTTCAATTATTTATTCTTCTTTGTTATTCCCATTCTGTAATTCTTTGGTCTGGGCTTGCCTTCTTTCATTAGTCATTTTCTTTTGTTCTCCTTTTGTGTATTTTGATGTCAAAATGCAATTTTGGGTTTGGAATAAAAGTTCTGATTCAATGTTAAAGTTATCTCTAATTCTCTCTAATGATGTTGAACAAATTTTGGTATATTGTGTGGGTGTATTAGATTTGATGGCAGGATATTTTGAAATAGGAATGTTCACTTTGGTGCTTAACAGAATATGGCTGAAGGAATTGTTTCTAGTTTTTAGAACTTTTGTGGACTTTATTGCTTAATTGCATGTTTTTGTCAGTTGTGTTCTATGTTTCTGTTTTGTAAATGTTATGTTTAGGTTTAATGGATTCTAGTAGCTGCTGGTTGTATGTTTTGCTTAGCAAGTTCATTTTAGGGTCAGTAGTTGCTAGATTAGAGGCTTCTTGTTTTACTGTTTTTAGTTGGTCATTGTAAAACTATAGATGTGTTGGTACCAGCTTGGTACCAATCCATCAAACTTATGGTTTCTAATAGAAATCGGTGGGATACCCACTTTTATTCAGAAAAAATACTGCTTGCCTACTATTCATCTCCAAAAACCCAGTGTTATTTTGCTCTCATACATTTGAATCGAAAAAAGAACACCGAAATTCAAAGGTTACAATCAAATATCATCCATGTGTTCATCGCAATGGATAGTTTGAAAAAGAATGTCAAAGGCCCTAAAAGGCCCATATCCGGGTCACTATCTTGTTTTCTGGCCCAAATTAGCCCACCTAAATTTAAAATAGGAAGGCTAATTGAATTGGTTTTGTCTTTATCCGGGTCACTTTGTCTCAACTATGATCAATATTGTTGTTTTGCTTTTTTTTTTATATTACTTTATCCCTTGCAAGTACATCAAAAATAAAATAAATAAAAATCCTCTTTGTTAGATAAGCAAAACAACAAAAATGAAATTAATAAAGTCCCATCAACTGATATATGCAATTGTGTCTATGGAGATAGGAGTAGGTCCGATGGGCATCGGACCTACATTTAGGTTCAATTAGCTCTAGGACCGTACGATTAGCATCAAAATCTATGTGCACAGAAATTGATAATATTGGCATGGATTTTGATGCATAACACACGAATCTTGATGCATATCGAATGGTTATCACACCCATCGAATTAAGGTAGGTCCGATGGACATCGGACCTACTCTGATTCCGTGTCTATGAGGTTGGTACGCTATTTTTATATAGTTTATCCGTTTATTTTATTATAGTTCAAGCTTCATTGCTTGCTTACATTACTAGAAAAATGTTATTCCTGAGAATGTTCGCTATTACTGATAGGAGATCCTCAAGCTCGCGGATATTGTCTCATTTTTGTAGTGAATTGTATTTGGATATCTGTTGTCTTTGGATAAAATGTGCATCTTTGAAACGCCTTCTACCATTGTGTGCATGTTTCCAAACCACAAAACTAATTAAAAACTAAATTTATGATCAATTTTTTAACTAAGGAAAAAGCTAATACTTTTGTATGGAAAGTATGCTTTCGGAACGAAGGAATTAAGGACGTGATTTCAATTCAATTTGGTTGAGATGAATTTAGAGAAATGAACAAAATATAAGTTTTAGCAATCATGTGGTAGGTAATTAAAACAAAAAACACTAACAAACCTCTCCATTAAACCTAAATTTCTTATTGCCTACAGTTAACTTCTTCTTCTTTTTGTGGAAACATGCTTACAGTTAACTTGCATCAATAATGATATTGGCAATTAAACATAGCTAGCACTATTGGCCTACTACAGAGCTGTCCAAGTGATGCAACACAATCTCAACCGCCTGAATTCAATCCAACGGCTGAGATCAAGTCAGAGACAGCTAAATCTGCTCTCCCCCCAAATCTTCTAAAAGTTTTTTGTCTGGAAAAGTTGGATCAAAATTAGAAGTGGATTTGTGGAGACATGGCAATGCTGTTCAATGGGCCCCATAGTAAACTCCATCAAGTGTTGAAAATTATACGAAATTATACACAATCTGTCTAAGTTTCTTTAGTCATCAATCATTATAAAACATAGCTTAATTATACATATTTTATTTCATTAACTGTTTGTTTGTCAAAAAAATTGTTGTAATACAATTCTTTTTCAAAATTGTTGTTATCGTAAATTAGCTTCAAAATCTTGTCATAAATGATTTGCAATTTGATAAATTTTCACGGCTGAGTTTCAATAGCAATTTGATATATTATCTTATAGTTTCGTAGCTAGGAATAATCCATGAATATGCCAATATGTTATACTTCTAGAAGCTTTCTTAATTTTCTCAGAAAACTTGTACCGAATGTGATTACCAAAGTGCACACACGATTTAATTCAAAAAAAAATTAAAATCGAAAACGACATTATTCAGAGTTCAGACACACGATTAATCATACAATATAACCTTACTATTATAGATTTAGCTGGGCTAATATTGGGCCAGGAAACAGGATAGTGGCCCGGGTATGGGCCTTGCATGAACATATGGATGATATTTGATTGCAAACTTTGAATTTCAGTATTGTTAAGTCTGTCCATATCTGCTATTTTTTATAAAGGATTAAGGCCTTGATGTGATATCACAATCCAATTCTTCATTTTTAAAGTGTAAGAGGGACTATGGACCGTTTCTAGTGAAAAACAGATCCAAATTGTGGCTACTGCTTTTAACACAATTTAAATTTGCATCATATTTCATCCATTCTCCAATTAACTACCCTGATTTGTGGTGCAGGATTAATAGTGTTGGGGTGCTTTATAATGTAACATTTTTTTTTTTTTACTTCACATTCATATCTTTGATTTTGAAGTCCAAAATTCAATCCGAGCTGCTTAGTATGATCTCCATATGAAAATATATTTGGAGACCAAAGTTTACATTTTTCAGAATATTTTACTAGGTTTTTTAGATATTGAGTTGTAATTAGAAGGACAAAAGGGCCCTTTTTAATTAGGAAAGATTAATGCCTAATAAGCGTATATAAACACCTTATAATCCTCTGTAACAATTCATTCAATCAATATACAAAACAATTGGTATAATCACTGGTGTTTGAAATACTGCATTAGTAAAACTAATATGACAATACGTTGTACCAATAACTAATTAATATAGTCAACATCTCATAACTTATTAAGTCTAATTCAGAATCAGCAAGACAATTAATCCAGACTTCTTCTCGTGGTATTGGTGTCTGAACTCTTCCCTGACAATGAGCTTCACATTGCCATGGAACACTCCTCGCTCATGGAAATGTCTATAAAAGCCCTCCATGTTGAAGGAAGATTTGGAATGGCACCACCAGCGAGCATGTGGTTCACGGCCTCCATATTGGGCCTGACGCTCGGCTCTTCTTGCACACAAACTAATGCTATATGAACACATTTGGTGACCTCTTCAAAATACAAATCCTCTATCATTGGATCTTTTAGTTCATCTATTGTGTTGTTTTTCCAATGTTTCCATGCCTACATGGAAGAATTCAAAAACTTCTTGAATTGGATCTTGTATTTGCTTGTTAATACATAAACTCTTAATTGCTTAATTTATTACTCATGTGGAATCTAGGTCCGAAATTAGTTATAACATTGCATGAAAATTAAATTGTTTAACTTTCTTATGACTTACGTAGCTAACGAGGTTTGAAGCACGGCCTGAGATTGCAAAGGAACTATTTCTCTGACCTGTAACAGTTTCCAGAAGTAAAACACCGAAACTGTAAACATCTGATTTTGCAGAGAAATTTCCATGCAGAACATACTCTGGTGCCATGTATCCACTGCATGTATATTATCAAGATTCAAGAAAAAATAAGAGGATTGTACAAAAAGTAGCAATAATGGGCTTACAATGTTCCAGCAATAATTGAGGTGTCTATATGAGTTTGATCTTCCGCAAAGAACCTTGCGAGACCAAAATCAGAAATTTTGGGGATCATGTCTTTGTCAAGCAATATATTACTTGCTTTCAGATCTCTGTGTATAATTTTTAGTCGTGATTCCTCATGGAGATAATGTATCCCACGACCAATCCCTTCAATTATTTTGTAGCGCATCTTCCAGCCAAGTTCTAACCGTTTCGATGGATCCTTTGCTGCATTAATCGCACAGTCAGTTAATATATATATAGCTCTGGATTAGATAAAAATAAATTGAAGTAACATTTTGATGAGTTACAGTTGATTTAGTTAAAAATACCAAAGAGAATCTTGTCGAGGCTCCCATTCGGAAGGAACTCATAGCAAAGAATATTTTCCTTCTTTTGTATACAACACCCCAGCAGTTGCACAAGATTCTTATGCTTAAGCTTTGCAAGGAATTCAACCTCATTTTTCAGCTCTCTCAACCCTTGTAGTGAACTTCCGGACAGTCTTTTCACTGCCACTTGTCGACCATTTGGAAGAATTCCCTGCAAATTTTTCATATTTACATATAAATTAATGATCTTATTTACTTTGAACTTTTCTGGATATAGAGTCGATCGATGCTCAAAATTTCTCTACGGTGGATCCAACTCTAATAGAAAATTTTCAAGAATAATGATTTTGCTTGTCCTAGTTGAGCCAAGATATGGCAATCCTTATCAGTACCCCATCATCCCTCATCTTGAAACGACATCTTTTGAAGGGTTACTGTAGAGATGTTTTGAGGATCCACAGTGGAATATGCCATTAGAGCGCTTTTAGTAAATATTCTGTTGTTAACATGTATTTACCTCATAGACGGGACCAAAACCGCCTTGTCCAAGCTTATTCTTTTCTGAGAAGTTCTGAGTAGCATTTCTCAAGGTATCCAAGTCAAAAACTTGGTATTCTGCACTTGGGTTTAGAATGAGCTCAAGATTTGTGTCGAGATTTTCTTGTAGATAACTAGTGGACAGACAATCATCCTCTGGTCACAATGAAACATATGATCGACTGTTATTGTGGAAAAAGCATGATATGATGGAAAAATGGAAACAAAAAGTTGTATCTCCATCGCAATCAAACCTACCAGCTGTAAGTCATATATTTATTGAGATAAACTAGGATGTAATCTAGCAGCTAACTTGCAAGTAAGACAGATAAAAATTCTTTGAAATTAAAGAATTCTCTTAAATCATTTTCAAGGGTCCCTTTAATGATTCACAACAACAGGACAGACAATAATAAAAATGGTACCCATGTCAACCAACCACAATTATATTCTAATTACTATCAAATGAGAACTATGACTACCTGTTCTGCTTTGCCTTTTCACTCTCCTCCTCCACAGTAAAATTAAAGTCGCTGAAAGAAGTACCAGTCCAGCAGTTACTGAGACAGCAACTATGATGGTTGAAATTGAGCCTTGGTGATTTCAAGCATGAAAAAAAAAAATTAGAAAAGTTGGAGGAGTTAAATTACATTTATTTTATGGAAGAAGGTGATTTTCATAGTACAATAAAAAATAAGTATAATGAACAAGGATTTGACTACCAGAAAAGATTAGGAATCATTTGTCAGTTCTTCATGAAAGAAAATAAAAGGCAAGCTAGTGCAGTGAATTATCCTGTAAAAATGATTTTGGTTTCTTACTTTGAGACTTAGGAATTGGAGATGGATCGAGTGATGTTGATGGAGGTAAAGCCGGTGGAACGGGTGATATTGATGGAGGTAGAGCAGATGGGGGAGGTGGAGAGGACGCTGTGTATGTGGTTACATCAAAGGAATATAACTCGTATCTTATGTAGCAATTTGGGCCCATGATGCGTGCACCCTGCTGGTCCGAGCAATTTGGTTTAGATGAATTTGCCCTTGCAATGTAACTCTGCACACACTTAGTGCACTCGTCAGCTACCAGGTCTCTCGTGCACTGCACAAGCACTTGAACGGTTTGGCCTGCCATGTAGTTTGTCTTGTTAGTTGCGTACTTTTGATCCAAGTTGGATGCATCAGCTGTTAAGCTAGATATCAGTGATCCCACAGATGAACTACTCAGGAAGTCTGGTCCTGTGAGGTTTGCATGGGGCTCCTGTAAGCATTTCGGCTCAAAATGTTCTGTAATAGAGAAGAAGTTTTCATTTGAGTAGTGAAGGAAACATGCATTGTAATGAATGGCAGCGGTCTTCCTGTACTCGCATATCAAGAAGTTTTCCACTTCATATGCTGCAGTATTGAGGCAATCCAGGCAATCAGTTTGGCTGGCATCGGCATAGCACATGATTTTGCCGTTTATTTGGTCGGGGGTCCCTGCACCGACTGTGTCGTCAATGTAGGAGCTGCCGGATTTGGACGCGTTTGAAGCTAGCGAGGTGATGAGTAGCTTAAGGTTGGATTCGTAAGTGCCTCCGTTTGTGTAGAATCCCCAATCCGCCTGACAGTACGAAAAAATTGGACGGGCAAGTGCAAAGCTGCCACAAATTATTACGCTAATTAGGAAAATTAGAGGATGCACTTGAAAAGAACTCATCATCGTCTTGCAAAATTGAAGCAACAGAGAATAAGATTGCTGGAGAAATATAGAGATCTGAAAATGATAACTGTGAATCCACCTTTACATGCATCCTGTCCGTCTTGCAAACAGTGTTATGTATACCCTTGAAAAACTTTGAAATTACATAATATTATATGCCCCCCCGCCCCCCCCCCCCCCCCCCCCCCCTAAATTTCATAATATTATATTTGCCCTTCTAAATTTGAAAAATCTCACAAATTTACTTAATTTATTGTCATTTCTATTCAAACTCATTTTAAATTTATAAAGTACCTATTTTATTCTTTAGTAAAAAAAAATATGTAGTATATTTAAGAGAAATACACAGTCTTCTTATTAGCCAGTTGTGAGGAAAAATGATTCATTTTCTTACTTGAGATGCACGAACAAGCATATGCTTAAATGTCAATATACACGTAGATAAATGAACAATTTGCTCTAGAAAAGTGACAAAATGGAATGAACATTTTTCATACACATACGACATATTTTTGTTGTTTAATAAACGATAAAATAATAAGTTTATAAATTTAAAATTAATTTTAATAGAAAAGGCCATAGATTGGTAAAATTGTGAGTTTTTTAAATTTAGATGGGTCAATATTATATTACGAATTTTAGAGGTGAAATATGTAATTTCAAGATTTTTTTAAGGGTATGCATGAAATTTCCCCTACTTTTAGAAGATGATAGTGTGTGTGTGTGTGTGTATTACTGTCTCTTCAGTCAACGGGAATGCTATCGGACAATAAAGGTTCAAGGGCACATGATCCGCATTGTGTGCTCCCATGCATTGACGCTCATATATTCTGGGATAACTACGAAGTCCTCTTCCAGTTCAGTTTTATTATTCAGTCCCTTGAGGAAATGTCAACTAACAATTTTTTGCACTTCAATTTTGCAATTTGAACACAAACAACTCAGAATTCATAAAATTCAAAATAAAATAGCAAACGTAATTTAAATCTTACAGTTTTAAAGTGACAATATCGTTAAGCAGAAGCATAAATACGATCATTAAAAATAGTAAAAAAATTCAAAAAAATTCAAAAAATTATAAAATTTGGTCTCCAAGCACATTTCAATATGGAGAACATGTTGAGCGGTTCGGATCAATCGTTTAGATTTTCAAAATAAAAATATGAGCGTGAAGTAAAAATGGCATCTTACTTCGCAACTCACCCTAGCCCAGCTCTATATATATATATATATATATATATATATATATATAAAGAGATGAGCTATTCTGCTTTGCAAAGTAAAGCCATCGTTTTACTTCGGCTTATTTTTTGGATTTTCAAAATCCAAAACGTCGATCCGACCGTTCAAGTTGATCTACATATTGAAATGTGCTTGCAGACCAAATTTTACATTTTTTGGAATTTTTTTACTATTTATTAAGCCACTTTGAAAATTGCTGATCACATGGTCCAGAATTTTGTTGCACTGTTTTTTCTGGACCATGTGATCAGCAATTTTCAAAGTGGCTTAATAAATAGTAACAAAATTCCAAAAAATGTAAAATTTGGTCTGCAAGCACATTTCAATATGTAGATCAACTTGAACGGTCGGATCGACGTTTTGGACTTTGAAAATCCAAAAGGTAAGCCGAAGTAAAACGATGGCTTTACTTTGCAAAGCACAATAGCCCATCTCTCTCTCTATATATATATACACACACACACATATATATATATATAGAGAGAGAGAGAGATAGGCTATTGTACTTCGCAAAGTAAAGCGAAGTTTTACTTCACGCTCATATTCCCATTTGAAAATCCAAAACGTCGATCCAAACCGTTCAAGTTGATCTCCATATTGAAATGTGCTTGGAGACCAAATTTTACATTTTTTGGAATTTTTTTTATTATTTATTAAGCCACTTTGAAAATTACTGATCCGGGTGAACAGTAAAAACAGTGCAACAAAATTCTGAACCATGTGATCAGCAATTTTCAAAGTGGCTTAATAAATAGTAAAAAAATTCCAAAAAATGTAAAATTTGTTCTCCAAGCACATTTCAATATGGAGATCAACTTGAATGGTTCAAATCGACGTTTTGGATTTTCAAAATGAAAATATGAGCGTGAAGTAAAACATTCGCTTTATTTCGCGAAGTACAATAGCTCATCTCTCTCTCTATATATATATATATATATATATATATATAGAGGTTAGCTAATGTCATAACGTTATAACTTCAGCCAAAGTTATAACGAGTCGTTTTCGAATTTTCAAAGTCCAAACAGTCGATCCGAACCGTTCAATTTGTTCTCCATATTGAAATGTGCTTGGAGACCAAATTTTACATTTTTTGGAATTTTTATACTATTTATTAAGCCACTTTGAAAATTGATGATCCGGGTGAACAGTAAAACAGTGCAACAAAATTCTGGACCATGCGATCAGAATTTTCAAAGTGGCTTAATAAATAGTAAAAAAATTCCAAAAAATGTAAAATTTGGTCTCCAAGCACATTTCAATATGGAGAACAACTTGAACGGTTCGGATCGACTGTTTGGACTTTGAAAATTCAAAAATGACTCGTTATAACTTTGGCCGAAGTTATAACGGTATGACATTAGCCAACCTCTAAATATATATATATATATAGAGAGAGAGAGAGAGAGAGAGAGAGATGGACTAGGCTAAGCCATGGTGTAAAACGACTTGGTACTGGATGCCATATCTTCATTTTCAATGTTCAAATAGTCGATTCGAACCTTCCAACATGTTCTTCATATTGAAATGTACTTGGAGACCAAATTTTACATTTTTTTGAATTTTTTTACTATTTATTAAGCCACTTTGAAAATCTGAAAATCCGGGTGAACAGTAAAAAACAATAAAAATTTCTGGACCGCCGGATCAGTGATTTTCAAAGTGGCTTAATAAATAGTAAAAAAATTCCAAAAAATGTAAAATTTGGTCTCCAAGCACATTTCAATATGGAGAACAACTTGAGCGGTTCGGATCGGTAATTTGGATTTTCAAAATGGAAATAATGAGGCGTCGAGCACCAAGTCGTTTTACACCATGGCTTAGCTAAGCCCAACACTATATATATATATATATATATAGAGCTGGGCTATAGTGAGTTGCAAAGTAAGATGTCATTTTTACTTCACGCTCATTTTTTTTTTTTGAAAATCTGAACAACCGATCCGAACTGCTCAACATGTTCTCCATATTGAAATGTGTTTGGAGACCAAATTTTATATTTTTTGGAATTTTTTTACTATTTATTAAGCCACTTTGAAAATCGCTGATCGAATGTTCCAGAATTTTTTACTGTTTTTTACTGTTCACCCGGATCTGCGATTTTCAAAGTGGCTTAATAAATAGTAAAAAATTCCAAAAAATATAAATTTGGTCTCCAAGCACATTTCAATATGGAGAACATGTTGAGCGGCTTGGATCGGTTGTTTAGATTTTCAAAATGAAATATGAGCGTGAAGTAAAATGACGTTTTACTTCACAACTCACCATAGTCGATCTCATATATATATATATATATATAGAGAGAGAGAGAGAGAGAGAGAGAGAGAGAGAGATGGGCTATTGTGCTTTGCAAAGTAAAGCCATCGTTTTACTTCGGCTTACTTTTGGATTTTCAAAGTCCAAAACGTCGATCCGACCGTTCAAGTTGATCTACATATTGAAATGTGTTTGCAGACCAAATTTTACATTTTTTGGAATTTTTTTACTACTTTGAAAACTGCTGATCACAAGGTCCATAATTTTGTTGCACTGTTTTTTCTGGACCATGTGATCAGCAATTTTCAAAGTGGCTTAATAAATAGTAAAGAAATTCCAAAAAATGTAAAATTTGGTTTGCAAGAACATTTCAATATATAGATCAACTTGAACGGTCGGATCGACGTTTTGGACTTTGAAAATCCAAAAAGTAAGCCGAAGTAAAACGATGGCTTTACTTTGCAAAGCACAATAGCCCATCTCTCTCTCTATATATATATATTGTTGTAGTATTGGAATGCACATGGCATGGTTCATACTTCATACAGTGGATGTGTTGATCGATCCCTCAACAATTTTATATTTTATGCCAGATTAATTCACTGGACTAATCGTATTAAGAAATATAGTTTGGAAATTTCATAGTGTATTGATCAACCAAGATCAGTATATGCAGGTTCATATATATCAGACATCGTTTCGAGTGAGGCTAGGGTAATATACATATTACTAATTGGTTCATCCGAAATTTTTTTAGTTACCACCCTAATATTTCATAATTAACACATTATCACTGTAATTGTCAAAATTCAGTGATTACCACCCACGCAAGCTAGACTTGCGCACTAAATGGAGTTGGTGCATGCACCAGTGTGGTCTACGCATCAATTTTTTTTAAGTTGTTTTTTGTTTTAGGTATAATTTATAGCATAAGGCATTTTGTGCTACGGTCTTAAAAACCTATAGTATAAACTTTAAATTTCAATTTAAGTAGCTTAGTAAATTGTTTATATAATGAACTTGTAGAATACTAATTTTTACTATTTTTTTTTTTAACTATTTTTTATGATTTATGAAAAATAACAAAAAGTAGTCTAAACATTGACAATTTTTTTTTATTTTTAAGCCATTTTTTATCATCTTTCATAAATAATAAAAAATAGTAATTTTTTTTAAATAATAAAAATTAGTAGTCTACAAGTTCATTATATAATAAATTTATTGAGCTACTTAATCGAAATTTAAAGTTTTATACGATAAATTTTTGAGACTGTAGCATCTAAGCCTTACTCAAAACGTTGATTCGATTGTGCGTCATTGTCATCAAAGTTTATATATATATATTTTTAAATTGCCATCAACGACTAGCAGTCAAGGCCTTCGAGAAAATTAGTGGACTCTAAAGTCATCCAAAGACTAGTAATGGCCGGCAAAGAGGAAAAGAAAAGAAAAGTGACTTCCTTTTTAATGATGAAACAAGAAAAAACAAAGAAAAAGAAAAATGAACGCGTCAAAGAGGATAAAAAACAAGGTGAATCCAATCAGGATAAGAGTCGTTGAGCCATTTGCAATTTAATACGAAAGCCCCAACTACCAAAGGCAATTTCTGATTTATTTATTATGAAAAAAAAAATTACGGACATAGTTATCTACTATGAGAAGTTATCAATTTTTTACGTTTATTTTTTCTTTTCAACGAGAAGTACAATATGCCAAGTTTAATTATTAGGAAGCAACTAATTGTATTTAAGGTTCTCTATCTGATTTGTACTCAAGCCCAACAATCATTTGATTAGCACCGATACTATAAAACTCAATATTAGATACTGTAAACCTCAATAGAAAATCATATATAATAAATAATTCAAATTTCGCATAACTAGCGGCTTTTGAAAGTGGTCCCGAGTTAGTTGCTAACCGCTTATAACTTGCACAACTTGCCTAACTTCCTGTAGTTTCTCCGGAACCACTTCTACAACTTGCAGTACTTTGCAACTAACACCGGAAATACTATAAAATTTAATTTTTTTCAAAATTTTAATTTTTGTAAACAACATTATGAATACTGTAAACTAATATTATGGATACTATAAAACCACACTATGAATACTATAAATTTTTTTTTTTTCAAAATTTAATTTTTCTGAAAATTAAATTTTTTTTTTCAAATTTTGATATTTTATATATGCATCTACATCATGTAAAATAACACTATAGATACTGTAAAACAACATTATGGATACTATAAATTAAAAGATTGATACTGTAAAGAGTTATAAATGATGAATACTGTAAAAACAACATATGCATACTATAAAACAACATGATGGATGCTGCAAAACAAAATGATACACAAATATAAAATGTAATTGTTCACAAACACATTGTTTTTTCAAAACCCATAATTGTTTACCAACACTAGCATACACAAACATAACTGTTCAACAACACTAGCATACATAATATTCCACAAAACCATATTATTCAACACACAAATATTACATGAGACAGAATAAAAACATAAAGACAAGTCTCTTGAAAAGTTGTTACTTCAGAACTCTCTGATGAACATTATTTGAATGAAAGAGAAGTCTCATCACTAGAACAAAACGTTCCTTTGATATATCACCTTGCAAAAAAAAAAATGTTATAAATTGGAGTTACTTGGCTGAAAGAACAAACTTACAAATAGCAATTACATCATAAACTTACAAAAAGTTACCTAGGTGAAAGAGTTAGGCATCTCGGTGATCAAATTATACACAAAGCGCAAAACAAATATCACATAGTCCATTGATTTTGGTCCCTGCTTTGGGCAACTCACAAGAACAACATCAATTTCTCTCCAAGCTGGTTTAGCTGAATACTATTCTAAATACTGTTTACCAAACATATTGTTCATCAAACACATATTACATCATTCACAAATACAAAAATACATAAAAATATTGTTCCACAAAATTTGTTATTTAAGAACCCTACGATGCACATTGTTAGCATGAGACATAAGTCTCATCACTAGAACAAGACGTTCCTTTGATATATCCTCCTTCAAAAAAATAAGCAAGGTCATAATTGTAAAATATATCAAACTTCAATAATATAATAAAAAAACTTTACATCATAAACTTACAAAAAATAAAAAAAAGTTACATAGCTGAAAGAAATTGGAGTCCCGGTGATCATATTGTACACATAGAGCATCTATATCCTGTAAAACAACAAGATATAAATTAAATAACTAAATGGATACTATAAACCAACAAGATGGGTATTGTAAAAGAACACGGTTAATACTATAAAATTTTAATTTGTGTATATTCGTCTAGATCCTGTAAACCAACAAGCTGGATACTGTGAAAACACAATATGGATATTGTAAAATCAAAATTTGCATACTATAAAACAACAAGATGGATGTTGTAAAACCACATGATGGATTCTGTAAAATAACAAGATGGATGTTGTAAAACCACATGATGGATTCTATAAAATAACAAGATGAATAATGTAAAACAACAAGGTTAATACTGTAAAACACAAGCATAAATAAAGATAAATGTCATTATTCCAACCATCTTACTGTTCACCAACACATTGTTTCTCATCTTACTGTAACCACAAATAAACATTTTTTAATTGACCAAGTAAATACTGTAACCCTAACCGATTCAGACCGTAAACATAACAAATCGAAATTTTAAAACCTATCATATCAAGTGAAACAATAAAAAGGCGCTAAAATTTTGCCATTTTAGTAAGAAAATTTTAAATTATTACACTAGAGTCTTTCAATGCACTGCAAATAAGTAATAAAAAGAAAAATAAGTACAAAAACCTTGCGAATTTTGCCTCCCAGTGTCATCGAACTCCTCGCCACTAATTTGACTGAGAACTTTGGGTGAATCACCTTTCGCCTGAAAATGGATGTAAAACTCTGAATGGAATCCTATAAAACGCAATATGAAATACTATAAAACTGTGCCTCGTACTCCTCTGGCCGCTCATTTGGTATCGGCCGGGAGTTGTTGCGGATTCCATCGGTTGCGAGGAAGAAGAGCACGGTCTCCTTACCACTCCTCAGGCAGCGCTGCATTGGCGCCTGGCCGCCCTTCCCGACCAGGATCACCTTGAAAAGGCCTGGATCCATGTCTCCCTCAAGCTCGCGCAGCTCGAAAGGACGCACATGACATGAGGAAGAGGTGGAGAAGAGGCGAAGAGACTGAGATGGGAGGCAGAGGTGGCCGGAGAGAAAGCTGCGTGAGAGGAGGGCGTTCGCCATCTAGGAAGGGTTTTGGTTTCGTGTGGGTGCGAGAGAAAAAGAGATATGAGGAAAGGAGAGAGAACGTGAGAGATCAAGAAAGTTATTTATAAGACAATTAAGAAGACTTATCCGAATGTTTGGGTAAAAATTGGGTACAAAATGTTGGTACGAAAACCTTTTCTCTAATTATTAATCTGTACAGAAACTCGGAAAAAATTGAACTGAATGCTTATCATTCATGCAATGAAAACTATAGCTTGTTATTAACAATACTTTAAAGTTATCTACAGTTACCATTTGCACATCCAAGCAGAGACAGACCCATGATACCTCGCATATTTAGTCTATTTTAGGCCTGTTTTAGTACCAGATTCGTGCCCTAATTCACCAGAATCATGTGCATTTCATCGATATATCTTTAGAATTTGGTACTGCTGAGTGTTTGTTTGTTTTCTGCAGGTTTGGAGCAAAACACACGAAGAAACGGCGATTTGGGATGATCTGGTACGACCCTTACCAGGCTTGGTACGGGTCTTACCAGACTTAGCCGATTTTCAGCTCATCACGCCTGGTACGGCCAGGCCGTACCACTTTGGTACGGGCCGTACCTAAAGGAGTCCTGACAGATTCAAATCTTGGTAGAGGCTATTTAAGGCGGGGAGCTCTCCAATTTCGAAAAACTTTTGATTCCAGAAACATTTGAGAGCACAGTAAGAGAGAGAAAGTGAGCTGAGGAGCTAAGATCATGTGCTGTGAGTAGTTGTTTTAGTTTCTAGGGTTTTGAGATGGATTCTTGATTTGCTTTGACTTTCTTTGACTTGTACTTTGTATGAACTCTTTTGATTGATTGATTGTGATTTCTTTGCTATCTCTTGCTTTGCTTGCCGTGATTGTGTATGGTGAACCTCTAGGTCTAGATCAAACCTATCAAGGTCATGTGATCATCTCAATCTCTCAACCAAATCAATTGCTTAGGGTAGACTTGTTCGAATTGAAGCCGAGAGGTAGAATTCCCCTCTAATTGACAGATTAGAGGGTACCTTAGGTCTCCAATCAACCAGCTAGGGTAGATCTATACCAATATATGAAAATTGAGGTGTAGAAACCCTAAAAGGCAATCAATTGCATTCCAACCTAGATCTTGATCCAACACACGAGAGTTGAGGCTTAGGAATCTTAGGTGTGGTCAATTGAACCTTTCTAAAGAGTTTAGCACAAGGTACCAGCAAGAAATGCATCAACTCGAACTGGTAAGCTCTGTTCTGGCAAGCCAGTACGGGTCTTACTAGAGTGGTGCGGCCTTGCCTTACCAAGTCTGGTACGGCCTAGCCTTACCAACTTGGTACGGGCCGTACAACTAGAGGCAGATCACAGATGAAGTCTGAAACCCTGGAAACGCCTTTTATCCATAATCAAAACACAGTTTACATTTCTTCTAGCACTTTATTACATCTGTTTACATTGTTCGATTTGTTTAAATTGATCTTTTAGGAACTTAAATACCAAACCCAATCTTTTTCACTTCTAGTTTTTAATTGAGTTTAGTGGATGCTAACCTAGTAATTGCCCGTCCCTGTGGATCGATACCCGATTATACTACTCGATAGGGGTTGTGCACTTGCAACCCTTACTCGTGAAATGTAAGCGCGGTTTTAAAAGGTACGCCCTCAAGCGTACCGAAACTTGCGTTGCGCTTTCGTGCGAACAACCCATTATGACAAGGTGGGTAACTTCCCTACTTTAAATTTTCAAAACCAATTTACGGGATATTGAATTTTTTACTCTTGCCTAACCCGAAAAAATTAAATGGCCTATTCTCGAACCAATCGGTGCCAGTCTGATTTGTATCCGAATTATGTGTCTAAACGAGTTTCATGTGAAAAATCGACAAAATCGGTAGTCACAACTTTTTTTTTTGAAGATCTATGATTCACGGAGCGATTTTGTAAACATAAAAAAAGATACGAGAAAGTGATTTAATTGAATGGGTCTTAATAGGCATTTTTTCATATTTAATATATATATATATTTTAAGTTATATATAATAATAAATTTTAACCGTAGTCACAACTTTTTTTGGGTTTCAATTATATTAGGGGTGAAAATGGAGTGAATTCGGAGTGGATAATTCTGATATCAAATATGTATCCGCCATTTAGTGAGCGGATATGAATATAGATACAGATAGTACGTAAATAAATATCAAAATTCAAAACCAAATCCGTCTTAAATGGATACGAATATAGGGTGGATAATTTACGAATACGGATACGGAGCGGATAATTTACGAATATGGATTTGAATACGGATACGAAACGAATAATTATCGGATAATTGAGTTATGTAAACTTTAAGACATATATCTATATAGGCATTTGCTTCGGTGGACATAAGGACCTATTTGTAAAATGAACATATTTTAATTTTCAAAGTTCAAACAGTCGATCCGACCGTTCAACATTATCTCCATATTAAAATGTACTTGGAGGTCAAATTTTACATTTTTTTGAATTTTTTTACTATTTATTAAGTATTTTACAAAAACTAGTCAAATTCAGACCATTGAATTTGTAAAATACTTAATAAATAGTAACAAAATTCAAAAAAATGTAAAATTTGACCTTCAAGTACATTTTAATATGGAGATAATGTTGAACGGTCGGATCAACTGTTTGAACTTTGAAAATAAAAATATGTTAATTTTACAAATAGGTCCTTATGTCCACTAAAGCATCCCTCATCTATATATATATATATAGGGATGGGCTATGGTGAGCTATGGAGTAAAACGAGTTTGTACTTCACGCCATATTTTCATCTTGAAAATCCGAACAACCGATCTGAACCGTTCAAGTTGTTCTCCATATTGAAATATGTTTGGAGACCAAATTTTACATTTTTTGGAATTTTTTTACTATTTATTAAGCCACTTTGAAAATCGCTGATCCATTGGTCCATAATGTTTTACTGTTTTGCTACTGTTCACCCAGATCAGCGATTTTCAAAGTGGCTTAATAAATAGTAAAAAAATTCCAAAAAATGTAAAATTTGGTCTCCAAGCACATTTCAATATGGAGATCATGTTGAACGGTTCGGATCGGTTGTTTGGATTTTCAAAATGAAAATAATAAGGTGTGGAGTAAAAACTTATTTTACTCCATAGCTCACCATAGCCCATCCCTATATATATATATGAGGAGGGTTCAAATGCACCCAAATTTCTATGCTCCCAATGCACCAAAAAAATAATATATATCTCCATTTTGAAAGTCGGAACAGTCGATCCGAGCCGCTCAACATAATCTTCATAATAAAATATGCTTGGAGACCAAATTTATTTACTATTTTTTTTGGATATATAAAAAATCACTGTTTTAAGGAGATTCTGGACCATCCGATAAAGTGATTTTGTATCTATCTAAAAAAATAGTAGATAAATTCTAAAAAATATAATATTTGGTCTCCAAGCATATTTTATTATGAAGATTATGTTGAGCGGCGCGGATCGACTGTTCGGACTTTAAAAACGGAGATAAAGGATGTGGGTGCATTGGGAGCACAAAAATGTGGGTGCATTTGAACCCTCCTCTATATATATATATATATATATAATTTTGCTATTGTACTTCGCGAAGTAAAGCCAATGTTTTACTTCACGCTCATATTCCCATTTTGAAAATCTAAAACGTCGATCCGAACCATTCAAGTTGATCTCCATATTGAAATGTGCTTGGAGACCAAATTTTACATTTTTTGAAATTTTTTTACTATTTATTAAGCCACTTTGAAAATCGCTGATCCATTGGTCCAGAATTTTTTACTGTTTTGCTACTGTTCACAATGGATCAGCGATTTTCAAAGTGGCTTAATAAATAGTAAAAATTTTTCCAAAAAATGTAAAATTTGGTCTCCAAGCACATTTCAATATGGAGAGCAACTTGAACGATTCGGATCGATGTTTTGGATTTTCAAAATGGGAATATGAGCGTGAAGTAAAACTTCGCTTTACTTCGCGAAGTACAATAGCCCTAATATATATATATATATAGAGTCCGACTAGGCTACTCCATGGAGTAAAACGACTTGGTACTCCACGCCATATCTTCGTTTTCAAAGTTCAAATAGTCAATTCGAACCTTCCAACATGTTCTCCATATTGAAATGTGCTTGGAGACCAAATTTTACATTTTTTGGAATTTTTTTACTATTTATTAAGCCACTTTGAAAATCTGAAAATCCTTATGAACAGTAAAAAACAGTAAAAATTTCTGGACCGCCAGATCAGTGATTTTCAAAGTGGCTTAATAAATAGTAAAAAAATTCCAAAAAATGTAAAATTTGGTCTCCAAGCACATATCAATATGGAGAACAACTTGAGCGGTTCGGATCGGTCGTTTGGATTTTCAAAATGGAAATAATGAGGCGTGGAGCACCAAGTCGTTTTACACCATGGCTTAGCTAAGCCCAGCACTATATATATATATATATATATATATATATATATATATAAGAGGAGGGTTCAAATGCACCCACATTTTTGTGCACCCAATGCACCCACATCCTTTATCTCTGTTTTTAAAGTTCGAACAGTCAATCCGAGCCGCTCAACATAATCTTCATAATAAAATATGCTTGGAGACCAAATTTTATATTTTTTAGAATTTATGTACTATTTTTTTAGATAGATACAAAATCACTTTATCGGATGGTCCAGAAACTCCTTAAAACAGTGATTTTGTATCTATCCAAAAAAATAGTAAATAAATTCTAAAAAATATAAACTTTGGTCTCCAAGCATATTTTATTATGAAGATTATGTTGAGCGGCTCGGATCGACTGTTCGGACTTTAAAAATGGAGATATATATATATATTTTTTTTTTGGGTGCATTAGGAGCATAGAAATTTTGGGTGCATTTGAACCCTCCTTATATATATAGAATTTTGCTATTGTACTTCGTGAAGTAAAACCAATATTTTACTTCACGCTCATATTCCCATTTTCAAAATCCAAAATGTCGATCCGACCGTTCAAGTTGTTCTCCATATTGAAATGTGCTTGGAGACCAAATTTTACATTTTTTGGAATTTTTTTACTATTTATTAAGCCACTTTGAAAATCGCTGATCCATTGGTCCAGAATTTTTTACTGTTTTTTACTGTTCACAATGGATCAGCGATTTTCAAAGTGGCTTAATAAATAGTAAAAAAATTCCAAAAAATGTAAAATTTGGTCTCCAAGCACATTTCATTATGGAGAACAACTTGAACGGTTCGGATCGACGATTTGGATTTTGGAAATGGGAGTATGAGCGTGTACATTTTTTGGAATTCTTTTACTATTTATTAAGCCACTTTGAAAATTGCTGATCCATTGGTCCAGAACTTTTTACTATTCACAATGGATCAGCGATTTTCAAAGTGGTTTAATAAATAGTAAAAAAATTCCAAAAAATGTAAAATTTGGTCTCCAAGCACATTTCAATATGGAGAACAACTTGAACGGTTTGGATTGACATTTTGGATTTTGAAAATGGAAATATGAGCCCGAAGTAAAATTTCGTTTTACTCTATATATATATATATATATATAGTGCTGGGCTTAGCTACTCCATGGAGTAAAACGACTTGGTGCTCCACGCCTCATTATTTCCATTTTGAAAATCCAAATGACCGATCCGAACCGCTCAAGTTGTTCTCCATATTGATATGTGCTTGGAGACCAAATTTTACATTTTTTGGAATTTTTTTACTATTTATTAAGCCACTTTGAAAATCACTGATCCGGCGGTCCAGAAATTTTTACTGTTTTTTACTGTTCATCTGGATTTTCAGATTTTCAAAGTGGCTTAATAAATAGTAAAAAAATTCCAAAAAATGTAAAATTTGGTCTCCAAGTACATTTCAATATGAAGAACATGTTGGAAGGTTCGAATCGACTATTTGAACTTTGAAAATGAAGATATGGCGTGGAGTACAAAGTCGTTTTACTCCATGGAGTAGCTAAGTCAGACTCATATATATATATATATATATATATGCTAATTAACAAAATTCAAATATTAAAATAAATAATTAATTTAATTAGTTTATAATTTAACTAAATGCAGCAACACAATTTTATTAATATGTAATTATTAATTGGTACGAAAACCTTTTCTCTAATTATTAATCTGTACAGAAACTCGGAAACAATTGAACTGAATGCTTATCATTCATGAATTCGGAGTGGATAATTCTGATACCAAATCTGTATCCGCCATTTAGTGAGCGGATACGAATATAGATACAGATAGTACGTAAACGGATATCAAAATTCAAAACCAAATTCGTCTTAAATGGATACGAATATTGGGTGGATAATTTACGAATACGGATACGGAGCGGATAATTTACGAATACGGATACGAAACGAATAATTATCGGATAATTGAGTTATATAAACTTTAAGACATATATATATATACTAATTAACAAAATTCAAATATTATAATAAATAAATAATTTAAATTAGTTTATAATTTAACTAAATGCAGCAACAATTTTTAGTGATATAAGTATTTTTTGTGAACCATTCCGGATATATTTTTTTTGTGTTAGTCCCACAACGGTAGACTAAACATGAGCCAAGAGTATATAAGTCTCCAATAAAGTTCAGATTGTGCTAGAATAGCTTCACAGTGTTGTAAAAACGGCCGTTTAGATCGATTAATCGGCTGATTAGTCGTTGGCAGCCCTCTGTTTTCTCTCTTCTCAACTCCGTTCAACTTCATTCTTTTCATTTCCTGTAGACTTCATTTCCGATACAACTACACTCTTTCTCGATACTATCTTTTCGAGCGGAGAGGAGAATGAGACAGAGGGAAGGAACCGGAGCCGAGCGGAGTCGATCGGGGTCGAAATTGCAGTATCGTCGGAGTTCGGAGCGTAGAGTTAACTCGGTCGAAGCATGACGGTGAATAGATCCGGTTATCGTCGGAGTATACGGTGATGATCGATGAAGCGGATCCGGTCGTGGCGAGATGGAGAGTAAGGTATTAGAGTGATTAAGATTGTATATAAGTATTAGAATATTAGAGTAAGAGATTTTTATGAGAATAAAAGAGTAAATCTAGAAATTACAGTCATTTGACTCATTGTAAATATATATTTTTTTATTAATGAAATTTGTTAGTTGACATTTAAAGTCACTAATTAAAAAAAAAAAAAAAAACAGATCGGCTAATAAATATGCTTCGTTTATATCCGAATAGATCCGGATATATGATCCGTTTGTGCATCGGAAACCAAATCCGGATATCCGGTCCGTTTATGCATGGGCACCGAATCGGAATCCGATGCTCGGCTTCTCCTCTTTTCACATGGCAAAGTATTAAAGTTCATGAACGTTTATCGCACGACACATGGATGCCTTCAAATCATACATAGAAATAGAATTAATACTCTTTCACCCCACATACAAAATTACAAATTATCAGTCAATAAAATTAAAGAATGTGGATACCCCACCCATGTGACTTTGGGTAGCAATATAAAGAAATTTACTTCATTACTTGTAATTTGTAATTTGTAAATATATCTTGACAGATGTTATTTTCAAGTTATAAAATGTATATATGGGTATTAAATTGTAATTTGTAAATATTAAATTAAACCAATTACTTTTGATCGATCCGTAAGTTAGATTTATTACCAACATTGAGCATATATTTAATTTAATTATGGATTGTTTACTATCATATATGGTTGTCAATTAAAATGATCAAATAAGGTAATAAACAATCAATATATTCGTTAGGATGTGGTCTATAAATGTGTATAACAATTTAGGCAAAGATCAAATCATTGATGGACTGAATCTGAGATTTGCAATTTAGAAAACTGTCATTTAAGAGGAGGATTGTGTGAGCCACACGAATGTTACTACGGCCGCACAGATTTTGATACTACAACACAATTTTTTATGCAGTCACACAAAATACCTTTTTCAAGTTGGTAGATAACCAGATAGATTATTATATATAAGGATTAGTCCCCAAGACACAAGATAACACAGAAAAATACAGAAACTGGACATACATGTATTTTTCTCTTTAGAAAAACACAGCTCTGTGTGTCTTCTCTTCTTCTTCCAGCATCAAAAAATAGAGAAGAGAAATCTATTAGGAAATTTGGAGAGAATTTCTCAAGGGTCATATCTTGCTGTCTTGGAAGACTTATTCCTATGACCATACGACAAAACAACAAGAATGATTTCTTGCCATTAGAGTCTAGTCTCGCGCTCACGGAGATGGTTGGTGATATCTCAAAGAATCGAGTTACTCCATGAAAACATCCATGAAATCAGGTATTATGTTCAACACTTAAGATTTATGTTTTATGAGTCGGCTTTGGCTTACGACGGTCCTTAGGTTAAGTTGGAGAATTGTTTCTCCTTTCCCGGGTTGTAAGTTTTTGACCCCTAAATGAGATGTAATTGTATGATCTTTAGATAAGACGTAATTATTCAGCCTTTATGATTCCCCAATACAGTATTGTTATGTTAAGACACTGTCTAGAATACAAAAAATATATGACATATAAGTAATGCCACGCTCTTCCAACTAATTATTTTATCTGAAATATATTTCTTTCCTTATGCACAGTATTCTCAACAGTCAACATGTGATGATAATATGGAAAAGCAAAATTCTTAACAAGTTAAAGATACTAGCTAAATAAAATTATTATTGAACGAACACAAATTGCTAAAAAAATGCCTCATCTGACCCTCCGTTAACAAGTTATGGTTGTATCCTTCTCAATTCACTTTTCCCACCATTCTCTATTTCTCGTCTCCCATTTGATTCTCTTGGTTTTGTTCCTCTCCCATGGCTGCACTCAGACATATACTTGCATTCACACTCTTAATCTCCTATTACAGTCCAACAATTCTGGTGCATGGAAAACAAACATATTCGACAGATTGTCTCCCATTAAGATGCAGCAAGCACGGACCCATTGTCAGGTTCCCATTCCGGCTCGACACCCAAGCACCACACTGTGGCTATGACACCCTCGTCCTCTCTTGCTCAGGCGGCAACACAGTTTTAAGGCTTCCCTTTTCTGGTGACTACAATGTGACCTCAATAGACTACAAAGAGTTGAGGCTGGAGATAACAAGGCACTCGTGGTCGCTTAATTGTCCATGGCCTCAAATTGCCAAGCCCAATGTAACCGGCTCTCACTTCATTCGTCCTTTTTCGATAGAACTCAGTTGGTTTAATTGCTCAGCCGTGCTCACCTCTTTCTCAAAAAATGAGTATTTAGCTGGTCCAATCTCTTGCCTCGGATCTGAAGGCCACTTTATCTATGTGGCCTGGAGTTCTACAGATACTGCTGCACTTCCTTCCATCTGCACTAAGACTAGAAACAGCACCTTCTTTACCAAGCCGAATAATGTATTGCCTGGATATTTGAATTACCGTCCTTCATCGTCTTCCGAATTCCAACGCATGATTAGAGACTTTGCAGCAAGTCCAGTTGTTACGTTGAATTGGGATGATACACAATTAAGTAAATTTTTAATCTTTCCGTTTGACATCAAAGTGTCCATATGTGCCATTTGGTGTTCAATTAACTTCAAGCAAACAGTTGAAAGAAAATCCCAATTTTGCTTTGCTTTTTTACTTTTTTACCATTTGGTGTCCATATGTGCCATTTGGTGTTAGCAACAAGTCTAACTAATTTCTTAATTTAATTTAAATTTGTTTATGAAAAACAAGTTAATAAACTTTCATGTAATTTAATACTAACATTGAAACCTTTTTTATTTTTCAGAATCACATAAGGCGCTCAAAGTTGGTATGATTCCTCAACAGCTTGTGCTATTATGCTCAAGGATCAGATTAATTTGACTACATTCTATTTAGCTTAAGATCCTAATATTTTTTTTTATCATTAGGTGTATCCGTAGGCGCAACATTCCTTCTTCTTTTGGGAGGCATTGCTTTCGTCTATATACATTGCCAGTCAAAGAAAAAGAAAATCCTTCGTCAGAAAATCGAAAACTTCCTGAGAAGCTACAGGGTGATGAATTCAACACGGTACACATACAACGAACTTAAAAAAATAACAAATAGGTTCAAAAAAAGTATAGGTACTGGGGCATTTGGGACAGTCTATAAAGGGGAGTTATCTAATGGAATTCCAGTAGCCGTTAAGATGCTACATATATCTGCTGGGGGCGGAGAACAATTTGTAAATGAAGTAGCCACCCTCGGAAGAATTCACCATGTACATGTCGTTCGCCTTTTGGGATTTTGCTCTGAAGGAGCGAAGCAAGCACTTGTTTATGAATTCATGGAGAATGGGTCACTAGATAAGTACATATCCTCCACAAGATGGAGAAATCGCCAATTTAGCATGGAAGAGATGCTTGTAGTTGTTACGGGCATTGCAGAGGGTATCGAATATTTACACCAGGGCTGCGACCAACGCATTCTTCACTTTGATATCAAGCCTCACAATATTTTGCTTGACCATAATTTGGTTTCTAAGATCTCTGATTTTGGTCTCTCTAAGCTCTGTCCGAAGGATCAGAGCTACCTGACCATAAGTGCTGCTAGGGGTACAATGGGTTATCTTGCTCCAGAAATGTACTCTAGAAACTTTGGAGCAGTCTCTTACAAATCAGATGTTTATAGTTTTGGTATGTTGATTTTGGAGATGATAACTGGAGGAAAGAATATCAACCATTTAATGGAGAGAGGGGTTGGAAGTGAGGAGGTATACTTCCCAGAGTGGATTCACAAGCAATTGGCTCAAGGAAAAGACTTATGTCTAGTTCTTGATGTGGGAGGCAATGAAGAAATTGTAAAAAAGCTGGCTATTGTGGCATTATGGTGCATCCAATGGAGTCCAGTAGATCGACCTACCATGACGAGAATTGTGAAAATGTTAGGGGAGAACTTGCAAAATTTGCAAATGCCCCCAAACCCTGTAATGCCTTCTTCAAATTGTGTTATTACTTCTGGCCAAGGTTGCTAGTATTGGTCAAAAATGGATGCTTTGTATTATCTTTTTCTAGATTTTCTTTTCTTTTAGGAGGAATGGTCTTTTGCCCCATTCTATTATTCTGCATTTTGTACTAAGTTCTTTTGATGAAATAATGAACATGAAATTAATTAAATTTCTTGTATTAAGTTTTCTTCTTTTATTTTTGTCTGTCCTTTACCATTTCCATCTACTGAAAATATGGGGTTGATAATTTAATTAAATAAACTAATCATCCGAAATTTACTTAGAAAGTTAGGTGTTCTTTTAATCATAGAAGGCAAACTCGGCCGAGTCATACCAGAATCGGCCGAGTCGGACTGGAATCGGACCACACCGATCCTATTTTGGACCGAGTTACTCGGCAAATGAGTTTTCTACGAAAATCCAGCTTGAACAGTGGTTAATCGGCCAATTCAAGTGAATCTGCACAGATTCTAGATCGATTCTAATGATTTGGAGCGATTCTCCTCTAATGGAGGCCGATTCTGCAATTTTTTTGCGTCAATTGTGTTACAACGGATTTGGGGGCGAAATCTGTGATTTTGACTGGGTCAAAATGCTGCTTGGAGAAGAAGGGTTCACGGGCCGTTCTGGTAAAAAAACCCGAGTTTCCGATCCGATTAGGTCGATTTTGACCGATTCATCCGATTCCGATTCCGATTCTGATTTTTCCTTCTATGCTTTTAATGCTGAATGAGATGGCCCTGTCTTCCGCTGTTTGAAAATTTGACCATGGAGGTGGCCAAGAATAATTAGGTGGCCTGTGCTGGCACAGAGGACTGATTTGTTTGTTGGGTGCTGCAATATTTGCTTTTTCATTTATTAGGTTTTTAGAAACTTTTTGGTGTTTACGCAATAGTTTTATTACTGTGATAATTTTTTACTTCAATTTGGTGACTTCCTTTTTCTAGTTAGAAATTTAACAGTGGCTCTGGCAGTCATTTGAAAAAAATAAAATAAAAAGGTACGTGGACGGTGGACCATTAAAAAAATTATCTATAGATTTTTCGCTCGATGTCACATCAAGCATTAACTAAAGGTCAAGTAGAACTTGATGACATCAACACCAAGGAAAAGTGTTCGATTGATATTTATTTTACCTCATTTTCATTGATACTTCCTCATCATATACATCATCTATAAAAGACCATTCCTCCAAACAGATTTATATGCTAACCAATAAAAAAAAATAAGAAGCATGAAATTCTTAAACTTACTGATTGTTCTCTTCCTCTTTTACAAACTTGGTGGTTCCAGCTCTTCTTCATGTGGAGAGCTAAATAACATCACTTATCCTTATTTTCATTCAGCAAATTGCGGGGGAGAGGCCTTTAAGTTGCAGTGTGATGGCAACAACACCATCTTATACACCGTGCCTGCTAAGTATCTTGTAAAAGATATATCCATCGAAAACAAGACATTTAGGCTTGTTGATCCTGACATGGCAGTTGGTGGCTGCCACTTACCAAAGCAGACTCTTTCTTGGGATGAATACTTTGAATGCACTGATAATTCGAGTGTAATGTTATTCAGGGCCAGTTCGAGTTTAATCTACTTCTTCAATTGTACGGAAGAAGTAGAAAACTCAATGTACAAGCAAATACACTGTATGGATGGACCTCATTCAAGAGTTTATGCGGCATATGATTCCTATTATGCCAGAGACATCCCCAAGTCATGTAGGTACGAAGGAAGCATTCTAGGCGATTCAGTGGTGGAAAATCGTTGGAAAGACATTGATGGTGTCGAACTTATGGAGATGCTGAGACGTGGATTTGTTGTAAGATGGACCATGAGAGATTGGAACATGACCAATTTGCCCAATTCCCAAATAGTAAAAATTTGCTGGAATTATACCAAAAGGTAAACAAAATTATCTATTTTTCTCCAAAATGGTCTTGCAGTTATGGTGGTAAAAAAAAAGATGACTAAATTTAAATGGTCATGGTTTGGAAAATCGGTCCAGTCTTAGTCCAGCCAGAATCGGTCAAGAGCGACCAGATTTCTGACAGATTTACACAGCTAGATGGTTTTTTAGTAAATCCATGATTTTGGAGGGGGGGGGGGTGGTGGGGGACTGAATTGGACAAAGGTAACCATGAACATATAAATATTCTCCATTGCACCAATCAGATTAATTTTAACAATATTTCTGAAAAAAGTTTCTACCTTTTTTTTAATGTTTGTTAACATCTATCAACTATGCTGTAAACTTGAGAGACATGACTTGAACTGTCACTGATAAACCCATAATTACTTGCCAATCACCTAAAAAATTACATAAAAAAAGACGATCACCAATAAGAAATAATCAGCATATAATCTTTTGTCTTGCATTTCTTTTTGTTGCAATGCAGATACTTAGATTTATTGAGTGACCCTGATACAAGTACCATCGATACGCTCCTTATGCTTCTTTTCATTGAGCGAGAGTTTTTGTATTGCACTTATCAACCACAACTATATCGAACGTATCAGCAGCAAGAACAAGGACTTCAAATGTATACTAGTTCACATGTGGTTTTTGGTTTCATGCTTGTATTGCTTCCTCTTTTGGACATTCTTCTCGTTTTATTAGGTAAGCAACCTTTCTAAATGATGAAACCCCTCTTCCCGACATAGCCACAAATGTAAATTGCCATATTCACATCACTTTCAATTTCAAAATTAACAAGGAATTATTGGAGTAATATGTTATGTGTTCTCAATTTGAAACTGATTTAAACGCTGTTGGCCAAAAAATACGGTCAATTAATTTTTACGCACATTAATAGTCCAAGGATTGAGGATTAAATGGTAGATGTTGTCAACTTTAACTACATTGCCCAAAACACAACCAATTGAACAATTTAAGTTTCATTGATTTTCAGGGGTGAAACCATAATGTGCGATGGGGGAGTGTGAGATAAAAATTTAGAATGGGACATAATTCCATTATATAATTACTTTGAAAGTTCAATCATACTTTTAGAGTTTTTTTTTATATAGAAGTATATTTATAGAGACAAATTAACTTTACAAAATATTAGAGCCAAAGAGCGCAAGTGGTCCTTCTAACTATATTTGGTTTCGGTACTGCAAATTCAAACTTTGGTAAAAAAAAGAAAAGCAATAGTTGTTTGATTTCAATTATCTCTCTTCAAGTCCATTGCATTCACATTATCCATGATTTTCTTTTACATTTTTTTGCAGCAGTAAGGCTTACATTACTTCCCTTGGCGATATTTTCATTCCTTCTTCACAAGTATAAGCGAGTTTCTCTATCAATCAACTTTGTGGAGAAGTTTTTACGAAAACATGAGATACTTTCTGTTAGACGGTATGATTTCATAGAGCTCGCTTTAATGACAAACAACTTCAGAGAAAAGCTCGGGCAAGGTGGCTTTGGATCAGTTTACAAAGGTAAACTTTTCGGTGGTTATCAGGTCGCTGTCAAAATATTGACCAATTCATCTGGTAATGGGGATGATTTTATCAGCGAAGTGGCAACAATCGGTAGGATTCACCATACAAACATAGTGCGACTTATTGGGTTTTGCTCGGAGGGCTCAAAGCGAGCACTCGTGTATCCTTTTATGCGAAAGGGCTCACTTGACAAGTTCATCTTCTCTTCAAATTACAGTTCTTTTCCAATAGAGAAAAGAAGACAAATAGCCCTAGGCATTGCGCGAGGTATAGACTACCTTCATCGTGGGTGTCAAATGCAGATATTGCACTTTGACATCAAACCTCACAATATCCTATTGGATCATGACTTGACCCCAAAAATTTCAGACTTTGGACTTGCCAAATTATACTCCAGAGAACACAACTTGGTGACACTCAGCATGGTACGGGGTACACCAGGATATACAGCTCCTGAGCTAGTATCAAGGGCCTTTGGTGTGATATCATACAAGGTAGATGTTTATAGCTTTGGGATGGTACTGATGGAGATGGCGAGCGGAAGAAGAAACGTCAACAATCATGCAGAGAGCTCGAGCCAAGTTTATTATCCGTCATGGATATACGAGCAACTCAAACTTGCAGACGGCATACACAATTGTAAATTGCACAATAGTGTTGTACAATTTGGAGAAATAGAAGGAATCTTGTACAAGGTTGCCTTGTGGTGCATTCAATCGAGAGTATCTAACCGCCCCCCCATGAGTAGAGTGATAGAGATGCTACAGAGTGATGCAGATAGCTTGGAGATGCCACCGAAACCTTTCACAACATGCTCACCAGACGATGTCTCCATGAGATGCTCTAAAATTGATTCATGTAGCATAGAGCTATCAGAGATTTCCGAAGAAATTAGTTTGCTTTGATTATGCAAAAAAAAAAAAAAAAAAAAAAATGAACATCTGTTGCTTTTAATTTGGAGGAAATTATTATATATCCTTGTACCTAATGTAACTAGATTAAAGAACGCAGGCTTGCAGCTTTTTAATTAATAACATAAGGGTACGTAGAAGTTCAAAAAATTTGGGTGTTAATTTTATTACATTCATTTTTCTTTCTCTGTGTAAAGTTTGTTTTTCTGAATGAATCGTTCTTCAAATAATATAGCCCATGGGTTATGGAAGCCTGTTGTTATAATTTTGGAACGGTTAATGGACCTGTTAATGCTTACAGACATTTTAGTGAGGCCCGTTTATCATTCGAGTATTCGAATTGGTGATAACCAAATTTTCTACAAGTAATCTGGTAAATATTAAATTGTTTTACCGTATTGACCTGATATCTTGGTTATATTATTTCTCTGTCGTCCACCAGGGAGAGAAATGATTGCCGACAGTGGCGAAGCCATAATTTTTGCCCGGGTAATCAAAAATATTTATAGTACAACTAAATAGAAGAACATATATGTTGCAAAACAAAATTAAACATACACTACTACATAATTTCATCAGCACCGGTCAAACAACACTGAATTTGATGCAACCGGTGTTGTATATATTTTAGCACCGGTTAAAAGTAAAACAGGTGCTAAATGTCTGACATACAACACTGTTTTATTTGTAAAAACCGGTGCTGAATTTTTTGCACGGTTTATTATTAATAACCGGTGTTGTATGTTAGAAATTTAGGACCGGTTATTTTTAAAAACCGGTGCTAACTTTTCAACACTGATTTATTCAAAGAAACCGGTGTTGTCTGTAAGACATTTAGCGGTGCTGCTGTTTGGGATTTTAGAGGAAAATGAAAAGTACGGTACTTATAAATGTACAACAAATAACATGACAATTTTTTTTAAAAAATTTATACTTTTTTACATCTTCAATGACCAAATCATACTTATAAATGTCAATTTTATAGAATACCATCGTTATTTGCATCTTAAAATTAAGCCAATAATTGCGGACCGTTCATTTTCACAATATCCATCGACGATTGATCTGCAATGAAATGATTATAAATTTGTTTTGAAATGATCAAGGGAAAACTCTGAACATAAACAACATAAAAGTTCTCGAGTTTGGTTATGTCTGATCTTCGATCTAATGTTAAGTGTTTGTAGCCATTCGATGACGCAATATTCCGTCAGCGGGTAACCAAACGTGTCACGGGTAAGAATGAGAGCCTCAGGGACAAGGAAAATTTCAGCTTTGTAAACATGTTAAGTTACCGCCGCATTTAATCTGAAAGGAGGAGAGTGAAAGGAACATGTATTATCTCCAAAAACCTTTCGTTCTCCAAACAGCAAGTTACTCTTAAATATTAGATAAACTTGATTTACATATACAAACTTGCTTCTTAAAGTTGGAAGGCACATTAATTATTCAAATATCCACATACCTTGTTTTTTTTTCCCTTCTTTGAAATCTACCCAAATTTAACTCGTTTGATATGTTTTCCTTTATCATTTGCTTCTTTTGGTTCTTGCAAGGTATTTCTTTAACTCAATTTTTACGAACAGATTAAAGACAAATCCTCTAATTCTAATGGCTCAATGGGAAATTCTAGGAAATATAATTGTGTAAAGAATTGTACTTAACAAGAGAATACTCTGTATCTTACGGGAATGTATTAAAAAAAAAAGTTCGATCTTTACAAGCCCAATATGTAGCATTGTTATTTTAGGCCCAATATGTAATATTGGTATTAAGGCCCAAGATGTTCTCCCTGTACAAAACTAAGTTGTTCAATTGTTGGACAACCCAAATTTACTTTGTTGTGGTGATGAAGGGAGAGAAAAGCCTTGCATATGCTGATTTACCTTATGCTAGACTCAGCTTTAGACACAAGGCATAATTTAACTTAGAAAACAGAGTATTAATTGTTATTATTCTTTATAAAAGGTTGGGATTAATTAGGTGAATAACAAAATTTCAGTAACAAATAATGGAGGACAATTGAGTAGTATAAACTACATGTAAATACAAATTAGCAATTTAGTCTTTATACTTTATAATTTTAAAAAGTGTAACTGAGATTTCCTTTGAATGCTAAATACATGGTTGTAATTTAGTGGCTAGAAGTTCACTTTATGATTATAAAATCTTAAATTTTAATTATAATTATCACACATTTTATATTTCACCAACCTTCCGATCTAAATTTTCTGATTGTATTAAATGACTTGATGACTAGTTGTCGTTGGTGCGTAGACTTGCAAGTCAATGCTAGGAGAACAGTGACGTGAATTTGGATGTACTATTAATTCTCTTATTTAAGTGACGGTATCAATGACTCGGTGGTACAAAGAAATGATAAAAATTGAATATATAAACAAACTTATAAAATAACTTATAAAAAGTTCATTTCTTTGACCGCTTGACCTTGTAACAAATAAACTCGAAACTTTCAAAATTTTGAATGTACATGCATCACTCATGAAGTACATGGATTTCAACGGTTTGGATTCGTTGTTTGAAGTCGATCCGATATACTTTTGGAGTTGTGCTCACCAAACCCTCTTGGTGAGCACATCACACCCTAGCTTTGCTCTGTGTTAATTATGGAATGAAACATTTCGGTTGGTTCATGCTATGGATACATATCTCTGTTTTAAATTTTCAAACAATAGATCCGAACCTCTCATCATGAGTTTCATATGCATATAAAAATGTAATTGGAGACCAAAATTTATATATATTTTTTTTAAATTGCCGTCAAAGACTTGCAGTCAGTGGCGGATCTACACTATGCCCAGGGGGTACTAAGCCACTCCATGATTTTGAAATATTTAATCACGTATGTTGGAAATTAATTGATTTTTTATTTTTTTGGAGTTTTTATATAGTTTAGTTCCTCATAAAATGTTAGATGTGTACTTGTAGTCTAGTAGTTAAGACTCTATTTTATTCTTGGAAGGTCTTGAGTTCAAGTCCCACTAACCACAAATTAATATTTGTGCATTTTAAGTTTCAGCACCCTCTAACTAAATTTTCTAGTTCCACCCTTGCTAGCAGTCAAGGTCTTCGAGAAAAGTAGTCGACTCTAAAGTCATCCAAATTCAAAAGACTAACAATGGCCGGCAAAGAGGAAAAGAAAAGAGAAGTGACTTCCTTTTTAATTTGATTTATAACAAGCTTGTACCCGTAGTGAATTAAAATTGCCGTGAAAGACTAGCAGTCAAGGTCTTCCACTCTAACGTCATCCAAATTCCAAAGACTAACAATGGCCGGCAAAGAGGAAAAGAAAAGAGTAGTGAATTAAGTATGTATTTTCTGAGCAATCGCCTACTTCTAAATATCCAGTGCAATGTGTTAAGAAATATCGTTTTGCCTACGGTTATCTTCTTAAAATATATCTCCATTTCATTATTAAGCACGTTGGGTGTCCGATCCGCCAACGGCTACAATTGAAAGATTAATTTTTGGATTTAATCTCAGCTCTCCAATCACATAATCTATCTTCTTTTAATTAAATGCATATGTTTTATGTATAGAAGTTTAAATTTACCTACAAACATACTCGCCACACATACTGCCACATGATGCGTTACAATTAAAATTAAACAGATTCTAAAATTTAGTGATATAATTCTCCATTTCCTTATTTTTTTTGTTTCCTTATTTCTCTCTCTCCAATTGAAATTTTGCTATACGGCGGATCACAATGCAAATCAATTTTTTGTTCACTTCCTTATTTCTATACATATTACTGTGATAAATGTAGAATATATTTTTAATTTTGTTTCTTTTATGAAAATTTGTCATTTTGTATGAAAATTTATTTTTGTTATCTTATTATATATTCCGTTGCAATGCACGGGCACGATGCTAGTATATATATATATAGAGAGAGAGAGAGAGATGGGCTATTGTACTTCGCGAAGTAAAGCGAAGTTTTACTTCACGCTCATTTTGAAAATCCAAAACGTCGATCCGAACCGTTCAAGTTGATCTCTATATTGAAATGTGCTTGGAGACCATATTTTACATTTTTTTGGAATTTTTTTATTATTTATTAAGCCACTTTGAAAATTGCTGATCCGGGTGAACAGTAAAAACAGTGCAACAAAATTCTGGACCATGTGATCAGTAATTTTCAAAGTGGCTTAATAAATAGTAAAAAAATTTCAAAAAATGTAAAATTTGGTCTCCAAGCACATTTCAATATGGAGATCAACTTGAACGGTTCGGATCGACGTTTTGGATTTTCAAAATGGAAATATGAGCGTGAAGTAAAACATTCGCTTTACTTCGCGAAGGACAATAGCTCATCTCTATATACATATAGAGGTTGGCTAATGTCATAACGTTATAACTTCGGCCGAAGTTATAACGAGTCGTTTTCGAATTTTCAAAGTCCAAACAGTCGATCCGAACCGTTCAATTTGTTCTCCATATTGAAATGTGCTTGGAGACCAAATTTTATATTTTCTGGAATTTTTATACTATTTATTAAGCCACTTTGAAAATTGCTGATCTGGGTGAGTGCAACAAAATTCTAGATCATGCGATCAGAATTTTCAAAGTGGCTTAATAAATAGTAAAAAAAATTCCAAAAAATGTAAAATTTGGTCTCCAAGCACATTGCAATATGGAGAACAACTTGAATGGTTCGGATCGACTGTTTGGACTTTGAAAATCCGAAAACGACTCGTTATAACTTCAGCCGAAGTTATAACGTTATGACATTAGCTAACCTCTATATATATATATGTATATATTGTTGTAGTATTGGAATGCACATGGCATGGTTCATATCAACCAAGATCAGTATATGCAGGTTCATATCAGACATCGTTTCGAGTGAGGCTAGGGTAATATACATATTACTAATTGGTTCATCCGAAATTTTTTTAGTTACCACCCTAACATTTCATAATTAACACATTATCACTGCAATTGTCAAAATTCAGTGATTACCACCCACGCAAGCTAGGCTTCCTCACTAAATGGGGTTGGTGCATGCACCAGTGTGGTCTACGCATCAATTTTTTTTAAGTTGTTTTTTGTTTTTTGTGCTACGGTCTTAAAAATCTATAGTATAAACTTCAAATTTCAATTTAAGTAGCTTAGTAAATTGTTTATATAATGAACTTGTAGAATACCAATTTTGACTGTTTTTTATTTATTTTTTACTATTTTTTATGATTTATGAAAGATGGCAAAAAATAGTCTAAACATTGACAATTTTCTTTTATTTTCAAGTCATTTTTTATCATCTTTTGTAAATAATAAAAAATAGTAATTTTTTTTTAAAATAATAAAAATTAGTAGTCTACAAGTTCATTATATAATAAATTTATTGAGTTACTTAATCAAAATTTAAAGTTTTATACAATAGATTTCTGAGACTGTAGCACCTATGCCTTACTCAAAACGTTGATTCGATGGTGCGTCATTGTCATCAAAGTTTATATATATATTTTTTAAATTGCCATCAACGACTAGCAGTCAAGGCCTTGGAGAAAATTAGTGGACTCTAAAGTCATCCAAAGACTAGTAATGGCCGGCAAAGAGGAAAAGAAAAGAAAAGTGACTTCCTTTTTAATGCTGAAAGAAGAAAAAACAAAGAAAAAGAAAAGTGAACGCGTCAAAGAGGATAAAAAAGAAGGTGAATCCAATCAGGATAAGAGTCGTTGAGCCATGTGCAATTTAATATTCTAGACTCTAGTTTATCTACACAGAGAACAAAAGTCCCACATACAAAAGGAAATTTCTGATTTATTTATTATGAAAAAAATTACGGACATAGTTATCTGCCAAGCAATTCAAGTGTATTACATGTCTTACGCTTCGTCGAAGCGAGTGAGATACGATTGGTGGGTTACTGTCAAGACAAAAGGAAAATCACGATTGCTTATTTTGTTCGATGGAGATGCGTTCTTTCAAGAAGATGACCCACCCACATAATTTGTAGTGCGTGCTGAGTATGGATTGAATCAACCAAATCTTTTCGTTGATGGGGCAACTCCTGAGGAAATAACAATAGAATACTTAAGTAATGAATCAAAAAGTAAAAAAAGGTCAAGAAAAAACAACGTCAAATGAGAAATTAGGTCAGTAACTTCTAATTTATTTGTAAATGGAAAAAACATTTAAGTAATGTATTATTTTTTTTGGAATTGTCACTAAAAACTAATTATTTTACAAACTTTATTGCAGGTATACCGAGCAGAAAGGGGAAGAAGAAGGAGGCATCATCCAGTGGATCCACGCACCCTCCGCGTGGCCGAAATGCATACATCCCGTCGCCAGAAAGGCCGGAGGATAGACCAGTGATTTGTCGGGTCGGTTATAGGTAAAATTTATTTTTTGTGAATTTTTGTGTATGTAGGATTATCCATTTGTAGTGGTTTTAAGTAATTTTGTTTGCAGATCTTTTGTTGGAGATTTGTTGATGGCGACCAAAAATGTCAACAAAATAATCTCACAATGCGCAAGTTTCCACTATCCTGAGAGAACTAGATTGCCCACCGTAGACGTGTGTACAAAATTTGATGACTGTCATGAGGGAACTAAACAAAAAGGTCCAGGACGAGTTTTTGGTGAGTAAAATCTCATTTTTAAAATTGACAACCTAATGTGCCTCTTTTTAAGCTAACCAACGACTTTTTAATGATGCATGCAGAAGTACTTTCAGTTTCCCCCAGGTGAAGACACGGATTTGGCCTGGAAGACATTCAGCAGCATAGCCAACAAAACTCTCCAAAACCTGCTTAACAAGTGCAGAGACGAAGCGAAAAATAGGTATAGAGATAGCATTATGGAGTGGAAGGATCGTGGGGTGCTAAGCACATATGATTGGATAACGACAAATAACTGGCCCAAATTGTGCGACTATTGGTGCACTGAAGACTTTGCTAGGCGGAGCGACAGAATCAATGAAATAGGGCCTCATCTGGAGAGGGTTCCTTTGCAGCCACGGGCTATGTAAACATGCTGGTTTACAAACAAAGATTCGTAAGATGTTTTATTTCATCAAAACAATTAATTTCAATTTCAGTTTACTCGAACTAACCTTGATAATTTTATTTGGGTTGAAATGTTTATTCATCATAGGAAAATGAAAACCAGCGTGAGCCCAGGTGGTCTGACGAGCTGTTCACGCCGACGCATACCAAGAAGAAGACGGGACAATTTTGTTCCGTGAGGGTAAAAAAAGCACAGGTAATAAAACATAACAATATTTTAATAATATTCATTCTTTGTTGTACTTTATTGTTTTATTTTATAAATTTTGTAGGAAGACTACAATCAGGATATGAGCTCAAAGTATGGGTCTGATCGAGCCCTTTGGCCCTCTTTTGACACAGACATCTGGTACGGCAACATAGATAATAATGCTCACGGCGTTAACTATGGTCTCGGTGCTCTAGGTAAAATACACATACTTAAAATTATAAATTTGTATTTTGTTATAACGTAATACTAATTATCTTATTTTTAATGTTTCAGGCAAGACGAGATCGCTGTATCATCCAGGTGGGTCCCAAACGTCTTCTTCGCAATCGCAATCGCAATCACAATCATATTCTTCGGCGCCACCTCCTCTCAAGCAATAACACATAAATGCGATTTCAAGTCAGGTGTTGGGCGTGCTTCAACCACAGATTAACCAAATCATGGAGGAGATAAGACGTAGTGTGGGACATTCTTCGTCTCATCAGGTACGAAATCCGATTTTTGAGTATGTTTGAATCCAATAAGGACATCCTAAAAATGTTAGTTATATTCTCGCACGGAGGTTCTAGGTCGCACCATTCATCGAACCCCGATGATCAGGATGACAGCAGGGATGATATGGGAGATGAGTTTTAGACACTTTGATTTTTAATTAGGACGTTTTGTATGAGTTTTAGACACTTTGATTTTTATGTCGTACTTTAGATATTTTATTTTGATGTGGTACTTTAGATATTTGTTATTTCATGTTTATGTAGTACTTTAGATATTTCATGTTTATGTCGTTTTGTGAATTGCTTGGTATGTACCAATTAAATTGCTTGTGAATTACTTTTAAATTGATTGGTGCTTGATACATTTTGTACCAGTATTTTATATTGTATATTTGAATTGCTTGTGAATTGTTTGGTACGTTTCGTACCAATTGGGGCTGGAAAAATATAAATGAACAGAATGGGTTCAATGGTTGTTTTATTTGTTTGGTACATTTCGTACCAATTGGGGAAAAGAAAAATGACAGCAAATACCAAAAAAAAAAAATTACCCTTCTGCGACCGATTATGGGCTCATCAGCGTCTATCGAATCGGTCTCTGATAGTCTTCCTGCCACGTCAACATATACCATCAGAGACCGATCTCATTGGTCGCTATAGGGCCATTTGCGACCGGCGCCTTACCTTTCTATGACCGGTGACGTCAGTGGGGTGGACATCAGCAACGAAGCAACTGCGACCGATTTAAGCCTTCTGTGACCGACACCATAGCCTTATGTGACCGATTTGGCCAGTCGCAGAAGGATCTTGCTGCTGTAGTGGCATAAGAAAATATTGGAATGCACATGGCACGGTTCATACAGTGGATGTGTTGATTGATCCCAAACATTTCATAATTAACACATTATCACTGAAATTGTCAAAATTCAGTGATTACCACCCACACTAAATGGGGCTGGTGCACTAGTGTGGTCTGCGCACCAAATTTTTTTTTTAAGTTGTTTTTTGTTGTAGATATAATTTATACTATAAAACGTTGATCCGATTGTACGTCATTGTCGTGAAAGATTATATATATATTTTTAAAATTGCCATCAACGACTAGCAGTCAAGGCCTTGGAGAAAAGTAGTGGACTCTAAAGTAATCCAAAGACTAGTAATGGCCGGCAAAGAGGAAAAGAGAAGAAAAGTGACTTCCTTTTTAATGATGAAAAAAATACTCTAGACTCTAGTCTCCCACACTACAAAAGGCAATTTCTGATTTATTTAATATGAAAAAAAAATATGGACATAGTTATTTACTATGGGAAGTTATCAATTTTTTACGTTTATTTTTTCTTTTCAAAGAGAAGTACATAGTATGCATATGGGTGCCTCCTCCACTAATCGCTACTCACCTCCGCTAATGGATTTGAACCCGATTAACTATTTCAACTTAATTAACTATTTTCTTGTCCTAAGTTGACGAAAATCCTAGATCCGCCCTGCATCTAAGAATTGTTTAGTGCTTCTACAAATGCACTTGAAGTATTTTGTGCAATTGGCAGTATCCCTCTTAACCTAATGCAGCCTCTAAATTTTATCCTGTCATGACAAAGAATTATCCTAACAACCGAGCGTCGGCCTCACATCTCCTAATTCATTACGGAATTGATAAACAATGTTATTCTAGTATGAATTAATAAATTCCGCATTATATACTTAATGTTTTATTAAACATCAATTCCTATATGAATCTTACAAAATGGATTAGCATTTAAGTTAAATAAAATTCGTTTTGAATCCGATCCACTAATAGTTGCGGAAGACAGGGATGCTGGCCGCAGCAGTTGGTCGTAGCATTTACACGGCAAAGTATTGAAGTTCATGAACGTTTATCGCACGACACATAGATGCCTTCAAATCATACATAGAAATAGAATTAATACTCTTTGACCCCACATACAAAATTACAAATGATCAGTCAATAAAATTAAAGAATGTGAGTGAATATATCTTTGGGTGAATATATTCAAAGCAATATAAAGAAATTTACTTCATTACTTGTAATCCCTTTGTTTTATTTATTCGGTAAATATATCTTGACAGAGGTTATTTGTAAATATTAAATTAAACCAATTACTTTTGATCGATCCGTATTGTTATGTTAAGACAATGTCGAGAATACAAAAAATATATGGCATATAAGTAATGCCACGCTCTTCCAACAAATATTGTTCTTCCAACTTATTTATTTATGATTTTTATCTGAAATATATTTCTTTCCTTATGCACAGTATTCTCAACAGTCAACATGTGATGATAATATGGAAAAGGAAAATTCTTAACAAGTTAAAGATACTAGCTAAATAAAATTATTATTGAACGAACACAAATTGCTAAAAAAATGCCTCATCTGACCCTCCGTTAACAAGTTATGGTTGTATCCTTCTCAATTCACTTTTCCCACCATTCTCTATTTCTCGTCTCCCATTTGATTCGCTTGGTTTCGTTCCTCTCCCATGGCTGCACTCAGACATATACTTGCAATCACACTCTTAATCTCCTATTACAGTCCAACAATTCTTGTGCATGGAAAACAAACACATTCGACAGATTGTCTCCCATTACGATGCAGCAAGGACGGACCCGTTGTCAGGTTCCCATTCCGGCTCCACACCCAAGCACCGCACTGTGGCTATGACACCCTCGTCCTCTCTTGCTCAGGCGGTAACACTGTTTTAAGGCTCCCCTTTTCTGGTGACTACAATGTGACCTCAATAGACTACAAAGAGTTCAGGCTGGAGATAACAAGGCACTCGTGGTCGCTTAATTGTCCATGGTCTCAAATTGCTGAGCCCAATGTAACCGGCTCTCACTTCATTCCTCCTTTTTCGATAGAACTCAGTTGGTTTAATTGCTCAGAAGTGCTCACCTCTTTCTCAAAATATGAGTATTTAGCTCGTCCAATCTCTTGCCTCGGATCTGAAGGCCACTTTATCTATGTGGCCATGAGTTATACAGATACTACTGAACTTCCTTCCATCTGTACTAAGACTAGAAACAGCACCTTATTTACCAAGCCGAAGAATGTATTGCCCGGAGATTCATATTACAATCCTTCATCGTCTTCCGAATTCCAACGCATGATTAGAGACTTTGAAGCAAATCCAGTTGTTACGTTGAATTGGAATGATACATTGATCAATTACTACATCATGTGTAAGAAGAAACGGTGTCATCTCTGTGAATTCGACCTCCAAACAAAACAACCATTCTGTCAAGGTGACATAATAAGTTACATAAGTATAACTTTCTTCTAATTATTGGATAAAAAATTTCACTTTGATTCTTTACTGCCGTTGACTATGAGAGGTACAATGTTTATAAATACCATCTAACTTGAATTGAAGAATATTAACCATTTTTGCTATGACCCTAGGCATATCCTATTTGTTATATATAAGGAGTCTGGTGTCTGGACCATGTTTGATCTCAAGTTATAAATTTTAATCTTTCCTTTTGACACCAAAGTGTCCATATGTGCCATTTGGTGTTCAATTAACTTCAAGCAAACAGTTGAAAGAAAATTCCAATTTTACTTTGTTTTTTTTACTTTTTTACCAGTTGGTGTCCATATGTGCCATTGGTGTTAGCAACAAGTCTAACAAATTTCTTAATTTAATTTAAATTTGTTTATGAAAAACAAGTTAATAAACTTTCATGTAATTTAATACTAACATTGAAACCTTTTTTATTTTTCAGAATCACATATGGTGCGCAAAGTTGGTATGATTCCTCAACAGCTTGTGCTATTATGCTCAAGGATCAGATTAATTTGACTACATTCTATTTAGCTTAAGATCCTAATATTTTTTTTTTTTATCCTTAGGTATATCCGTAGGCGCAACATTCCTTCTTCTTTTGGGAGGCATTGCTTTGGTCTATATACATTGCCAGTCTAAGAAAAAGAAAATCGTTCGTCAGAAAATCGAAAACTTCCTGAGAAGCTACAGGGTGATGAATTCAACACGGTACACATACAACGAACTTAAAAACATAACAAATAGGTTCAAAAAAAGTATAGGTACTGGGGCATTTGGGACAGTCTATAAAGGGGAGTTATCTAATGGAATTCCAGTAGCCGTTAAGATGCTACATATATCTGCTGGGGGCGGAGAACAATTTGTAAATGAAGTAGCCACCCTCGGAAGAATTCACCATGTACATGTTGTTCGCCTTTTGGGGTTTTGCTCTGAAGGAGCGAAGCGAGCACTTGTTTATGAATTCATGGAGAATGGGTCACTAGATAAGTACATATCCTCCACAAGATGGAGAAATCGCCAATTTAGCATGGAAGAGATGCTTGTAGTTGCTACGGGCATTGCAGAGGGTATCGAATATTTACACCAGGGCTGCGACCAACGCATTCTTCACTTTGATATCAAGCCTCACAATATTTTGCTTGACCATAATTTGGTTCCTAAGATCTCTGATTTTGGTCTCTCTAAGCTCTGTCCGAAGGATCAGAGCTACCTGACCATAAGTGCTGCTAGGGGTACAATGGGTTATCTTGCTCCAGAAATGTACTCTAGAAACTTTGGAGCAGTCTCTTACAAATCAGATGTTTATAGTTTTGGTATGTTGATTTTGGAGATGATTACTGGAGGAAAGAATATCAACCATTTAATGGAGAGAGGGGTTGGAAGTGAGGAGGTGTACTTCCCAGAGTGGATTCACAAGCAATTGGCTCAAGGAAAAGACTTGTGTCTAGTTCTTGATGTGGGAGGCAATGAAGAAATTGCAAAAAAGCTGGCTATTGTGGCATTATGGTGCATCCAATGGAGTCCAGTAGATCGACCTACCATGACGAGAATTCTGAAAATGTTAGGGGAGAACTTGCAAAATTTGCAAATGCCCCCAAACCCTGTAATGCCTTCTTCAAATTGTGTTATTACTTCTGGCCAAGGTTGCTAGTATTGGTCAAAAATGGATGCTTTGTATTATCTTTTTCTAGATTTTCTTTTCTTTTAGGAGGAATGGTCTTTTGCCCCATTCTATTATTCTGCATTTTGTACTAAGTTCTTTTGATGAAATAATGAACATGAAATTAATTAAATTTCTTGTATTAAGTTTTCTTCTTTTATTTTTGTCTGTCCTTTACCATTTCCATCTACCGAAAATATGGGGTTGATAATTTAATTAAATAAACTAATCATCCGAAATTTACTTAGAAAGTTAGGTGTTCTTTTAATCATAGAAGGCAAACTCGGCCGAGTCATACCGGAATCGGCCGAGTCGGACTGGAATCGGACCACACCGATCCTATTTTGGACCGAGTTACTCGGCAAATGAGTTTTCTACGAAAATCCGGCTTGAACAGTGGTTAATCGGCCGATTCAAGTGAATCTGCACAGATTCTAGATTGATTCTAACGATTTGGAGCGATTCTCCTCTAATGGAGGCCGATTCTGCAATTTTTTTGCGTCAATTGTGTTACAACGGATTTGGGGGCGAAATCTGTGATTTTGACTGGGTCAAAATGCTGCTTGGAGAAGAAGGGTTCACGGGCCGTTCTGGTAAAAAAACCCGAGTTTCCGATCCGATTAGGTCGATTTTGACCGATTCATCCGATTCCGATTCCGATTCTGATTTTTCCTTCTATGCTTTTAATGCTGAATGAGATGGCCCTGTCTTCCGCTGTTTGAAAATTTGACCATGGAGGTGGCCAAGAATAATTAGGTGGCCTGTGCTGGCACAGAGGACTGATTTGTTTGTTGGGTGCTGCAATATTTGCTTTTTCATTTATTAGGTTTTTAGAAACTTTTTGGTGTTTACGCAATAGTTTTATTACTGTGATAATTTTTTACTTCAATTTGGTGACTTCCTTTTTCTAGTTAGAAATTTAACAGTGGCTCTGGCAGTCATTTGAAAAAAATAAAAATAAAAAGGTACGTGGACCATTCAAAAAATTACCTATAGATTTTTCGCTCGATGTCACATCAAGCATTAACTAAAGGTCAAGTAGAACTTGATGACATCAACACCAAGGAAAAGTCTTCCATTGATATTTATTTTACCTCATTTTCATTGATACTTCCTCATCATATACATCATCTATAAAAGACCATTCCTCCAAACAGATTTATATGCTAACCAATAAAAAAAAATAAGAAGCATGAAATTCTTAAACTTACTGATTGTTGTCTTCCTCTTTTACAAACTTGGTGGTTCCAGCTCTTCTTCATGTGGAGAGCTTCATAACATCACTTATCCTTATTTTCATCCAGCAAATTGCTGGGGGGAGCTGAAGGCCATTGAGTTGCAGTGTGATGGCAACAACACCATCTTATACACCGTGCCTGCTAAGTATCTTGTAAAAGATATATCCATCGAAAACAAGACATTTAGGCTTGTTGATCCTGACATGGCAGTTGGTGGCTGCCACTTACCAAAGCAGACTCTTTCTTGGGATGAATACTTTGAATGCACTGATAATTCGAGTGTAATGTACTTGTCCCCCATTTCGAGTTTAATCTACTTCTTCAATTGTACGGAAGAAGTAGAAAACTCAATGTTCAAGCAAATACATTGTATGGATGGGCCTCATTCAAGAGTTTATGCGGCATATATTACTTATGTTGCCGGCAACATCCCCAAGTCATGTAGGTACGAAGGAAGCACTCCAGGCGATTCATTGGTGGAAAATCGTTGGAAAGACATTGATGGTGTCGAACTTCTGGAGATGCTGAGACGTGGATTTGTTGTAAGCTGGACCATGACAGAATGGCACCAGGATTGGAACATGTCCAATTCCCAAATAGTAAAATTTTGCTGGAATTCTACCAAAAGGTAATTATCTATCTTTCTCCAAAATGGTCTTGCGGCTACAGTGGTAAAAAAATAAGATGACTAAATTTAAATGGTCATCGTTTGGAAAATCGGTCCAGTCTTAGTCCGGCCGGAATCGGTCAAGAGCAACCTGATTTCTGTCAGATTTGCACAGCTAGATGGTTTTTTAGTAAATCCATGATTTTGGAGGGCGGGGGGGCGGTGGGGACTGAATCGGACAAAGGTAACCATGAACATATAAATATTCTCCATTGCACCAATCAGATTAATTTTAACAATATTTCTGAAAAAAGTTTCTACCTTTTTTTAATGTTTGTTAACATCTATCAACTATGCTGTAAATTTGAGAGACATGACTTGAACTGTCACTGATAAACCCATAATTACTTGCCAATCACCTAAGAAATAATAAGCATATAATCTTCTGTCTTGCATTTCTTTTTGTTGCAATGCAGTTACTTAGATATAATGAGTGGCACTGATTCAGATATTATCGATACGCTCCTTACGCTTCTTTTCATTCAGCCAGGGTTTTTGTATTGCACTTATCAACCACAACTATATCGAACGTATCAGCAGCAAGAACAAGGACTTCAAATGTATACTAGTTCACATGTGGTTTTTGGTTTCATGCTTGTATTGCTTCCTCTTTTGGACATTCTTCTCGTTGTATTAGGTAAGCAACCTTTATAAATGATGAAACCCCTCTTCCCGACATAGCCACAAATGTAAATTGCCATATTCACATCACTTTCAATTTCAAAATTACCAAGGAATTATTGGAGTAATATGTTATGTGTTCTCAATTTGAAACTGATTTAAACGCTGTTGGCCAAAAAATATGGTCAATTAATTTTTACGCACATTAATAGTCCAAGGATTGAGGATTAAATGGTAGATGTTGTCAACTTTAACTACATTGCCCAAAACAAAACCAATTAAACAATTTAAACTTGATTGATTTTCAGGGGTGAAACCATAATGTGGGAAGGGGTAGTGTGAGACAAAAATTTAGAATGGGACAGAATTCCATTATATAAATACTTTGAAAGTTCAATCATACTTTTTCAGTGTTTTGTATATAGAAGTATATTTATAGAGACAAATTAACTTTACAAAATATTAGAGCCAAAGAGCGCAAGTGGTCGTTCTAACTGTATTTGGTTTTGGTACTGCAAATTCAAACTTTAGTAAAAAAAGAAAAACTATAGTTGTTTGATTTCAATTATCTCTCTTCAAGTCCATTGCATTCACATTATCCATGATTTTCTTTTACATTTTTTTGCAGCAGCAAGGCTTACATTACTTCCGTTGGTGATATTTTCGTTCCTTCTTCACAAGTATAAGCGAGTTTCTCTATCAATCAACTTTGTGGAAAAGTTTTTACGAAAACATGAGATACTTTCTGTTAGACGGTATGATTTTATAGAGCTCGCTTTAGTGACAAACAACTTCAGAGAAAAGCTCGGGCAAGGTGGCTTTGGATCAGTTTACAAAGGTAAACTTTTCGGTGGTTATCAGGTCGCTGTCAAAATATTGACCAATTCATCTGGTAATGGGGATGATTTTATCAGCGAAGTGGCAACAATCGGTAGGATTCACCATACAAACATAGTGCGACTTATTGGGTTTTGCTCGGAGGGCTCAAAGCGAGCACTCGTGTATCCTTTTATGCAAAAGGGCTCACTTGACAAGTTCATCTTCTCTTCAAATTACAGTTCTTTTCCAATAGAGAAAAGAAGACAAATAGCCCTAGGCATTGCGCGAGGTATAGACTACCTTCATCGTGGGTGTCAAATGCAGATATTGCACTTCGACATAAAACCTCACAATATCCTATTAGATCATGACTTGACCCCAAAAATTTCAGACTTTGGACTTGCCAAATTATACTCCAGAGAACACAACTTGGTGACACTCAGCATGGTACGGGGTACACCAGGATATACAGCTCCTGAGCTAGTATCAAGGGCCTTTGGTGTGATATCATACAAGGTAGATGTTTATAGCTTTGGGATGGTACTGATGGAGATGGCGAGCGGAAGAAGAAACGTCAACAATCATGCAGAGAGCTCGAGCCAAGTTTATTATCCGTCATGGATCTACGAGCAACTCAAACTTGCAGACGGCATACACAATTGTAACTTGCACAATAGTGTTGTACAATTTGGAGAAATAGAAGGAATCTTGTACAAGGTTGCCTTGTGGTGCATTCAATCGAGAGTATCTAACCGCCCCCCCATGAGTAGAGTGATAGAGATGCTACAGAGTGATGCAGATAGCTTGGAGATGCCACCGAAACCTTTCACAACATGCTCACCAGACGACGTCTCCATGAGATGCTCTAAAATTGATTCATGTAGCATAGAGCTATCAGAGATTTCTGAAGAAATTAGTTTACCTTGATTATGCAAAAAAAAAAAAAAAAAAAAAAATGAACATGTGTTGCTTTGAATTTGGAAGAAATTATTATCCTTGTACCTAATGTAACTAGATTAAAGAACGCAGGCTTGCAGCTTTTTAATTAATAACATAAGGGTACGTAGATGTTCAAAAAATTTGGGTGTTAATTTTATTACATTCATTTTTCTTTCTGTGTAAAGTTTTTTTTTCTGAATGAATCGTTCTTCAAATAATATAGCCCATGGGCTATGGAAGCCTGCTGTTATAATTTTGGAACGGTTAATGGACCTGTTAATGCTTACAGACATTTTAGTGAGGCCCGTTTATCATTCGAGTATTCGAATTGGTGATCACCAAATTTTCTACAAGTAATCTGGTAAATATTAAATTGTTTTACCGTATTGACCTGATATCCTGGTTATATTATTTCTCTGTCCACCAGTTATTGGGAGAGAAATGATTGCACAGTGGCGAAGTCAGAATTTTTGTCAGGAGTAGACAAAAATATTTATAGTACAACTAAATAGGAGAACATATATGTTGCAAAAAAAAATTAAACATACACTACTACATAATTTCAAATCAGCACCGGTCAAACAACACCGGATTTGATGCAACCGGTGTTGTATTTTTTAGCACTGGTTAAACGTACAACCGGTACTAAATGTCTGACATACAACACCGGTTTATTTGTAAAAACCGGTGCTGAATTTTTTGCACTGGTTTATTATTAATAGCTGGTGTTGTATGTTAGACATTTAGCACCTGTTATTTTTAAAAATGGGTGCTAACTTTTCAACACTGGTTTTTTCAAATAAACCGGTGTTGTATGTAAGACATTTAGCAGTGCTGCTGTTTGGGATTTTAGAGGGAAATGAAAAGTAGGATACTTATAAATGTACAACAAATAATATGAAAAAAAATTAAAAAAATATTTTATACTTTTTTACATCTTCCTCCATCATTATTTGCATCTTAAAATTAAGCCAATAATTGCGGATCATTCATTTTCACATTATCCATCGATGGTCGATCTGCAATGAAATGATTATAAATTTGTTTTGAAATGATCAAGGGAAAACTCTGAACATAAACAACATAAAAGTTCTCGAGTTTGGCTATGTCTGAGCTTCGGTCCAATGTGAAGTGTTAGTAGCCATTTGATGATGCAATATTCTGTCAGCGGGATGGATATATAGGTAAATCAACATAATTTTGATCAAACTTTCCTACAATAAAATTAATGTAATAATCTTTAATTTGAACAGTTTCGATCGACCAACGGACGACAAATTTCCGCGTGCCTTCACTAACTGACAAAAGAAGAGGTTTATGTTTCATGTCAACATGAAAATTAAACATAAACCTCTTGTTTTGTGAGTTAATAAAGACGCACCAGAATATGTCGTTCGTTGGTTGATCGGAACCGTTTAAATTAAAGAGCATTTCATTTATTGTCTTGTATCCAAGTTTGATCAAATTTTGTTTTCATTTACCTATCCATCTAGTTGATCGAAAATTGAAGCATCGTATAGTCATAAACACTTCGTATTGGATCGAAGCTCATACATAATAAAACTTCTGAACTTTTATGTTGGTTAAGTTTAATGTTCTCCCTTGATCATTTTATAACAAATTTGGAATGATTTCATTGCAGATCGACCGTTAATTTCCCGCGTGAAAATGAATGGTCTGAAAATATTTTATAAATTTGAAGGGGCATATAATGATGAAAGTCTATAAAATAACATGTATAAGTATTATTTGGCCTTATAAGATATAAAAAAAAACTGAAATTTTATCATATATATTGTTATACATGCATTAGGTGATTAGTAAATATCAAGCTTCCACACCGTTCAATAAGTGAAAAATGGTCCTGATGTCTTCATTTTAGAGAGTACGAGTATAGAGTCCATATTCTCTGAGATAACATAATATTTCTGTTTAGATATGGTTCTAGATGATGCACAAGATTCTTTAAAATTTGTGCGTAATGATGATCAGACGGTTCTATATAAAATTTGTGCACAAGATCTCTTCTCTCTCTTTATTTCTCACATCCTCCCCTCCCTTAAAACCTCTCTCTCTTAGGTTTTCGGTGCCGCCCTCTTAGAGTTTCTCTCGCTCCTCTTTATCTATCCCTTCCCTTCTCTTAGGGTTTTTCTCTTCCTCTCTTCTCTGCATGTACCACTATTTTTCAAAATCTGAACCCATTTAGGGTTTTTCTCGGATTCTTTGTTGATTCCAACGTTACTTGTCGTGGTGGTATTTCACTACTACAAAAAAAGAGATTGCACACAGATATAAATGGAAGAGCTACACGGATTTCCTACCGTGTTTAAATCGAGGGTGTACGAATAGGTCAATAACTACACATGGACATTTGCCCGTGTGCAATTATAACGATTTCTACACGGATTACTTTATAAACAGCCGTGTACAAAGACCTGCCTGTGTCGCTCTCCATGTTACCGAGCTACACGGATATTACCTAAACAACCGTGTACGATTCTTTTTATACACGGACTTTTAACTAAATATTCGTGTAGCTCTCATCTTTCTACACGGACATTTAACTAAATATCCGTGTAGCTCTCCTCTTTCTACACGGATTTTTAACTAAATATCCGTGTAGCTCTTTGAACTATCATACACGGACTTTAGTTAAATATCCGTGTAGAATTAACTAAATTTTGTTTTTTATTCGTGCACGATTATTTTTGAAATTACTCTTCTTACACGGATTTTTGTTAAATATCCGTGTATGATTGTCTTCTAATTTTTTTTTAGTTTTTTTTTTTTGGCTAGCCTCCTCTTTTGCTAGCTAGTATTTAAATTTTTCAGATAGCAATTTAAAATTCATGTACATGAAATTATACAAAATTATACAAATTCATATTTAGCATTACAAAATTATATAAAATTATACAAATCCATATTTATCATTACAAAATTCTAACCGAACCATAAAAGCATAAAATTATAATATCAACATATATAACAAAAAAAAACATAAAAGCATGAAAGAATCAACATATATAACAAAAGAAAGCATAAAAGCATCAACATATATAGACATTGCTTTTTGTACATATACAATCCCATTTGATCCACGTATAACATATACTCCTCAAGATTCAATACAATATTTGTAGATCAAGTTATGTCCTTACCACTTAGTAACCATGTGATCAAGGTTTGGCCCAAAAATTTGGGCTCATGTTGCCAAAACGTTGGGCTATGATCTAGTTTGGACCAAAATTTCATACAAACTAGTTGTATTAGATCCAACATATGAAAAAGGAGAGTACCCATGTGATCCATGACATGATCCCTCTTTGTTAAAGGTCTCCAACATATTGCATCTCCAATAAAAAATACATTTTATCAACATATATGTGCATGCATGCATAATAGAGAATAAAAATTCTCCTTTAAATTCAATTTTTTTTCAAATTTCAAATTTTTTTCAAATTTCAAATTTTTTTTCAAACATGGCAGCCCCCGCACTTGGGCTCCCCACTCAGCCGACTTCCTCCCGCTTTTGTGTGGCTGCCCCTACGCTTGGCTCCTGCTCAACCGAACTTTCCGCCGTTTTTGCATTATCTTAAGAAATCAAGCATGCATGAATTACACATGACCTAAATAAACAATAATAAGTAACAGAAAATTAGAGGAAGAAAAGAAAAAATATATATATATATATATATATATACTAACCTTAGAAAGATAGAGAGGAGAAAATAAAAACTTCAAAGATCTCTGATCCCAGTTGCTAGCCTTTGCAGAAATCAGATCAACATTCAATACAGAGAGAGCGAGAGAGATACAATATAAAAGACTTGATCAAAACGGCGCTGGAAGGAGAAGGCCTTTTATACTAATTAAAACCCTACACAGCCTTTTATACACAGATTTATACTTATTAATCCGTGTAGCTCTCCAAATAATCATACACGGCTATTTATAATAAAATCCGTGTACATTTCTACCATTTCTACACGGATATATTATCAAAAATCCGTGTATATATTCCTACACGGATATTTAACAAAAATCCGTGTAGCTCTCTCAATTTTTTCCACACGGTCTTCTTTGCACACGGATTTTTGATCTCTAATAAACCGGGTAGCTCTCTCAAACAATTCTACACTGATTCTTAACTAAATGTCCGTGTATAATTCTCGCAGATTTTTTGGGCTTTCAAAAAATCATATTTGGTACACGGTTTTTATATAAGATAGGGAAAACCGTGTACAATGTGCAGTGTAGAATTACCATTTTTGTAGTAGTGTTTCTTCTCTCGCTGTGAAATGTTGGTTGATTTCTTGGTTGTGTTGTTGCTTGTGAATATTGATTAATGAATTGAATCTTGTATAATATGTGTGAAAATGAGTATTGACACACTCCCTTGAATTGACTTGGACCTAAATACAAAATTTATTAATAGACCTCCATAAAGATCTTATTTCCATCCCTACTTTCTTTCCTCTTTTTTTATGCTTTGCTCAAAGGTGCGGCAAATGGGACTATAAATTAGTGGAAAATGGAAACTATATTACACCAAAACAAGAATCGGATATGCTCTTGGCATGCACTGATTATTATATCTTTTCCCTACCAACACAGTGCCCCACCTTCCCGTTTCCCAATACTTGTATTGTTTATATCATTTGTTTCCTGCCCTTCCCACTCGCTTCGATTTAACAAAAAGATTCTTTTTCTCTTCTTACTAAAACAAAAATATTGTTTCTCTTACTTACCTTTTTTTTATGCTTTGCTCAAAGGTGAGGCCAATGGGACATTGAATTAGTGGAAAGTGGAAACAATATTCCACCAAAATCGGAAATCGGATATGTTCTTGTGTTGCACTAATTATTATGCATTCCCTACATGCATTGTCGGCTCTTTAACTAGCACCTTTCTTTTTCCCTTTCAAATAAAGAAATGCAATGTTAATTGACATGCAACAAAGATTGCTATATATAATTAAGATGTTAAACGGAATTTGCTAAAAAAAAAAAACAGAGGAAACAAAAGAAGGGGAAATCTTGAAGTTCTGTCAAATTATCAAATTTTGATGGGAAATTTGAAAGGGAAATTATTTCTGTCAAATACAATGTTTATTATTTTGAACGAACCTGGTCATTTTATTTAAATTCCCATTATCAGCAACAACAACAACAACAACAAAAACAATTTTTTTGCAAAGAATGATAAGAACAATGTAACGAATTAAAATAGCTGATGTGTATTTTTCGCAAAGAATGATAAGAACAATGTAACGAATTAAAATATAGCTGATGTGTATTTTTTTTTTTTAATTGCATAGTAAGCCTAGTCAATTAAATAAAGTGCAAAATGTACAGTTACTATCAACCTTGTGCACATATTGGGCCTTTTAATAAAGCGGCATCTAACACCAAAGTTTCTTTATATAAAGAGGAATCCATCCATGTGCTCGTTTCAGTTTTTCACTTGGCACCATAAAACTAGGAATATTATTTTCTGTGTAAGGCTAGAGCATATTTTATTTAGTTACTTTAATTCTGTTTCGGAATTCTAATTTCTAAGTCCTTAAAGTATATGTTTTAGAAATTTTATTTTGACAAACTTATCTTATACGTAACTAAGCCTGAATTTAAACTTTTTAAATTTAAAATACTTTTTAAATAAGTATTTTAAATTTATAAAATGTTTAAATTAGGTTGGTGGTAAGTATTTTAAATTTATAAAAAGTTTAAATTCAGACTGACGCCACAAATTTACTATATCCGTACCATAGTCTTATCTAATTTGGTCTCCTAACCTTGATTTAACTCGTTAGTTCACTTTCTATTTTCATTTTTCCCAAAATGAAATAATTTTTTAAATATATCGAGCTGGAATATCCACATATACAGCCACAACTCTGTCACCAGATCGAAGGTTATATATCTAAAACAAAATTTAAAAAAAAAGTATTAATATTAATTTATCAAATGATTATATTTTTTTCGTTAATTTTTACCACTAGAATATTGAAACTCTCAATTCTTGCTCTAACAATACTCTAGATGGTGCAGCAATAATTTGAGTAGCTGAGTTGTATATATAATCTAATGGCATCAAATCGATCATATTTATTAAATATCAATTAGATTGTATAGCTGTACAGTACTATAGACCCCAATATGTAAACTGAGTGTATATTTTAATTTTGATTCCCTTCAAGAAAACCCACACAACCATTATTATAATATCTTCCAAACTCCAAGCATAGGATACTTCATAATATGTACGAAAATCATTATAAAAAACGAAAGTCAATGAATTAGAAAACAAAAATATAGGATTGTTTGTTCCTAATTTTAATTCCCTCCAACAAAAATTCTGTTAAAATTCAAAAGAGGAAGATAACTAATTACTATATTTATTTCTTATTGCTCTCATAATACTCTATTACATAACATTACTTTATAACTATTTTATAGCCATTAAAATCAGATAACAGCTCTAGAATTTCGTGAAATTCGTCCATAAAGAAAAGAAATTGAAAGACTATATATTTTAACTCATGCATGCATGCTCGCTCCATCAATCTGCTTCACGAGTATCACGAATCGGACTTGACAGGTACAGCGGATCACCAGACTCTTGAGGCCACTGCAGAATTTGATGAGTGCAGTTTTATTCCTTAACAAATAATCAACAACAGTAAGCTCAAATTACTATGTAATTTTTTACAGCCATTGACCTTAACTATTATCGAAGCCGGATCAATGCCTTTCTTTTTCCGATTCTTGGATGTCTCTGGAGAGAACCATTGCCTCTATACAGTTTCTGTTTATAGCTCTCCAAATATATCTAATTTTATTTTGTCGGACTAACTCTCGATAGTGATATCTGAGCTTGGGAGCGCGATTTCGGGTGTGAAGTTGTTATGTATTTTGAGTAGTCTTTAATAAAGTATGTAATATTTTGTTTTCGCTTGTTGTTTTATTAAGAATCCATAAGATCACCTATTTAATATTGAGGGCAATATTTTTGCTTAAGATAATTTTTTGAGACAAATTACGTTTTTACAATTTTTTCCTATTTTTAAAGCACAAAACAAGCATTTTTCGAACAAAATCCTACTATTCATTCCTATTCGGCCGATTCCTACTAATTCACCCTATCCCAATTTCACAGTTAAATTACTGATTCTGCTTCCGATTCTAATTTTTAGAGCCTTGATTGAAAACCAATTAAAATATATGAAAAAGTAAATTGCATTAAGAAGTTAAGAAGTTTCGTAGTAGTTTGTGAAAAGTAATACTAGTACCTGGACATAAACCCCAATGGCGTCGAGGTACGCCCTAGAGCGTCCATGGAAACCTGTAATTTTACTATCAAAAGCAGAGAGTTCGAAAGGAGTCCGTAACTTTTCAAATTGGTTATTAGTTGCAATGACCTCACAGTAAATATGTCACCAAAGTAACCAACATAACCTCTCACAGACATAATGTACCCATTTTGTTTAAGATCGATCTACAGAAGAACAAAAGAAACATTATGCAAATAACAGTTTGTTTGTAGCTTTTAAATTTTACAAAAAGTTTGTTTGCTCTTTTGTATGTATCTGCAATACTAAAAAAACTGAAAAAAAAAAAAAAAAATCTGAAAATTGTAAAATCACCCCGGGGGAAGTTGATGTTTGGTGCAAGAATATGACACCTCAGTCAGCGCTCCTGTTCCTCCGCCCTAGAGTGGTGTGCTTTCAGTAGTGATATGAGAAGTAAATTTATAACACACAGAAAGAGCATCAATAGTATCCCCATGGCGAATACTCTTTATCAATTGGAGAAACCGAAAATGTCAGGTCCATATCTCTTGTTGAACCCCCACTGCCACCGCAAAGCACCGACTTACTTATAAAAGCATTAGCAATGCAAAATTATGTTATAATATCAATTTAAGCCAAACCTATATATATATAATTTACAGAAAAGGCCAAGAGGACAACAAAGAGTAATTAGAAAAAAAAGTTGTAAATACCTGGGCATAAACTCCAACACAGAAAACATAATTAATTCCGACACATGCAAAGAAGCCAATAATTTGACCGTGCAGAGAAGTGTGTTCAAAGGATTCCCCTTCTTTCTTGTTGTATGGTCCATAAACGTACAAATTGGTTTCCAGTACCAGTAGTGACTTCAAAATACTGGAGTCCCAGTAGCCTTTTACAAACCATAAAACTAGTGAGAAAACTTTATGCAGGCACATAATTATTTGTTAGTAGCCTCTACTGTTAATAGGTAAGTTATGAATGATTAAAATATCAATGCATCCCATCATGAACTGTTTAAAAATCACTACTATCAATATATTGGCGTAGCTGACTTTTCAGTATCTTGAGATTTTGTAAAATTAAAAAGCTGATCAAAACTAACAGTTTTGTTCCTCTTTACAAAAATAATTATAATTGATAAGAAATGGTCAAGAGTAGTATTGTTGAGTGACCATTTATGTGATATAGTAAATAAAATATCTTATTATTTCAGGCGAAAATATAGGCATTGAATTAATTAAGGAATGTCCTCCTGACAATTTTGAAAAGCTGAGAACAATTAATCCGCAGATTTTAATTAATTAATTAATTTTGTTTTTCGTAAAGAGCTCTCTGTTTTCAGTACCGGCCAAAATAAAAGGGTAATAAAAATCAAATTAAAGGAGCAAAATGTTCGTACCTCATCCAACATTCCTTCATTTCTGTCTCAAAGGCCAGTGCATTGTGGTGCCATTACATTCAAAATACACATTAAGAGCATCAATCTTGTCACTATGGTACTGAAAACCAATTTGGACGTTTATGGATCTTACGGCACCGAAGTAGGGCCGGGACTCTTTTGAATTTCCTGCTCTCGACGGTCAAATCATTGGCTTTCATGCACACCGATGTAGGGGAGAATGTTTGTGTTGAGCTTTGTTTCTATGGATTTCCTCTTGAGCCACAACATATATGGGGGATGGTTCACTTTTCATATTAAACCCTAACAAACTTTATATTTGCAGCAGTGGAAGCTTGATTGCAAAAGTTAGTAACCTTACTTAGATGTGTAATCAAATTATTTTCTACTTTTCCATTTGTTTTCCATTTAATCATAATTTAAGGTGAAGTTCAATAAATTTCTCTCGGCAATATAATCATGTGCATATTTTTGTTTTTTTTTAAGTTTATCAATAAAAATGACTTAAGCTAGATTTCACTGTTCTAAACTACTTCTTTAAGAAAATACAGAAAATTTATTTTCTTACTACGTAAATAAAAAAAAACCCATTCATTTTATTTCTGGCGACACTTGACGGGGCCGCGTTAAAATCAATTTGAATCCACTGAAAATAACATAGATCACATCTAACGGTTTTATTTTGACATTTATGTTTTTAATTTTGAGTTATTAACATTTTTAAAAATAGAGGCATGGTGGAGGAACAAAAAATAGAGACATTTGAACCCTCTTCAGTATATTACTCATAACTGGTACGACTATTAATGAGTTAGGCCTGATGTAACTTTAGCATATTCTTGACTTGTATATCACTGATGTCCCTCAAGTACACTTTTCTTTTTTGTATACTTACTTTATTTCTCTCTCTCCCATCAAAAAAGAAAAAATTCCTTCGTTTTATAAAAGGAGTGAGGGTATTAAATTTCCAAAGGAATCCTGCTTTTTATAAAGGATGGAGTCCTGCTTTTTATAAAGGATGGAATCCTGCTTTTTATAAAGGAGTGAGGGTATTAAATTTCCCTTTATTTAATATACTAGACTAATTAATTATACAACAAAAACAAAATATATCAGCTATATTTAACGTACGGAAGTCCTCTGTGGAAAATTTATTTTTATTTGGTGATAATAGGGATTTAAATCAAAGCGAATGTGAGGAACAAAATGACTAGTTTACAACGCCATCTGAATTGGATCCAGGTTTTCAAAATAATAAACATTGTAAGGGTGTCAATGATACTTTTTTTAATAGTTTATCAGACCTGTACTGTATTCGATAAGACAAATATGAGTATGCTTTTTTTTTCATTAGCTTATTGGGTAACAAATTGAGTAAGAGCTATTTCGTACCCATTGCCCTATAAGATAATTAATTAATAAATATAAAATTACATATGATATTTTTTATTTATACATATAACTATATAACTTCATTATTATGATTAGGTTGATTTAAATTACATTTATATAATTTTTTTATTTAGTATTGATGATAAAAAATGATTTATCACAGGTCTGATAATCTACTAGATCTAATCTCAGGAACCAATTGCACTCTGCTTTGACATGTATATCACGGGGTGCTTCGACTGTCCGTATAATGTGGGTCAAATACGTGCTATTTTTTTTTAAATAAGAAGAAGTGAGTCAGAGAGATAATATAGAATAAGAAGTGTCTCACGACTCTCACATGTGAACTTTTGATATTTTGATTAAAAAATGTTCTAAGTCCCTAGAAGTCCCCCAAATTATAAACAAGTCATTTATTTAAAAACAAAATAGAGGTGAACAGTACAAAATTTCACAAAAAATATGAGGGTCGACTTTCTTGTAAATGTTGCATTTTACTATAAATTGAAGAACAAAAGTATACCTCATTACCAGTTTTTCAAAAAAAATGGAGTTCAATTGACCCATATTCTATACACATATCTCCTCCTCAGTGCTAACTGCCGTACAGAGTCAATTTTCCAATTTGTCCCCAAGTCCACTTTCTTTTTTTGAACTCGCTTTATTTCTCTCCAATAAAAAAAGGAATGATTCCTCCTTTCGTTCTCTCATCACCCATCCTTTCTCTATTTTTTCTCCATTAAATCTCACTCATATTTCCGACAATCTATGATGACTATTGCAAATCTAAAATTCATATTTTTCTCCGTTAAATCTCACTCATATTTCTAATATTCTGACATTGGTGTAAGATGATCTTGTTTAGTGAATTAAACATTTCAACACCAAATTTCTGGAAGACGGAAATGCTAAATGATAGACAAAAATAAAAAGATCTTACTCCATCAAAATTTAACTAATTTTATGTTTCATCGATACACCAAGATTCAAATATATTTCAAATAAATTTTCTTATTAATTACTATTATATTTTAAGTATGGCATAAAATTACTGAAATGAATTTCTTTCAAGATTCAAATATATTTCAAATACTTATTGACTATTTTATTACAAGTTTATTTAGTGCAATTTTAATAAAAAAATTACACTTTTATTTTTGAATTATTTCTGAAATGTTGATCTTTTCTTTATATTGTATTGATTATATATATTATAGGTACATTTTTATTGTTTGTTGGTAAAACCAGCTAGCTGTTGGTGCAGTTTAAAAAATAAATTGTTAGGGCATTTTTATTGCTTTTTTCTTTCTCTGTGTAAAGTTTTTTTTTTTTTTTTTTTCCTGAATGAATCGTTCTTCAAATAATATAGCCCATGGGCTATGGAAGCCTGCCGTTATAATTTTGGAACGGTTAATGGACCTGTTAATGCTTACAGAGATTTTAGTGAGGCCCGTTTATCATTCGAGTATTCGAATTGGTGATCACCAAATTTTCTACAAGTAATTTGGTAAATATTAAATTGTTGTACCGTATTGGCCTGATATCCTGGTTATATTATTTCTCTGTCCACCAGTTATTGGGAGAGAGAAATGATTGCACAATGGCGAAGTCAGGATTTTTGTCAGAAGTAGACAAAAATATTTATAGTACAACTAAATAGGAGAACATATATGTTGCAAAAAAAAATTAAACATACACTACTACATAATTTCAAATCAGCACTGGTCAAACAATACTGGATTTGATGCAACCGGTGTTGTATATATTTTTGCACCAATTAAAAGTACAACCAGTGCTAAATGTCGGACATACAACACCGGTTTAATTATTTGTAAAAACCGGTGCTAAATATTTAGCACCGGTTTATTATTAATAACTGGTGTTGTATGTTAGACATTTAGCACCAATTATTTTTAAAAACCGGTGCTAACTTTTCAACACCATTTTTTACAAATAAACTGGTATTGTATGTAAGACATTTAGCGGTTCTGCTGTTTGGAATTTTAGAGTGAAATGAAAAGTAGGGTACTTATAAATGTACTTCAAATAATATGAAAAAAAATATTTTAAAAAATATTTTCTACTTTTTTACATCTTCAATGGTCAAATCATATTTATAAATGTCAATTTTATAGAATTCCATTGTTATCTGCCTCTTAAAATTAAGCCAATAATTGCGGACCATTCATTTTCACATCATCCAACGACGGTTGATCTGCAATGAAATGATTCTAAATTTGTTTTGAAATGATCAAGGAAAAACTCTGAACATAAACCACATAAAAGTTCTCGAGTTTGGTTATGTCTAAGCTTCGATCCAATGTGAAGTGTTTGTAGCCATTTGATGACACAATATTCTGTCAGTGGGTAACCAAACGTGTCGCGGGTAAGAATGAGAGCCTCATGGACAACAAAAATTTCAGCTTTGTAAACACGTTAAGTTACTGCCGCATTTAATTGAGTTACTCTTAAATATTAGATAAACATTATTTACATATACAAACTTGCTTCTTAAAGTTGGAAGGCACATTAATTATTCAAATAGTCACATACCTTGTTTTTTTTTCCTTCTTTGAAATTTACCCAAATTTAATTCGTTTGATATGTTTTTCTTTATCATTTCCTTCTTTTGGTTCTTGCAAGGTATTTCTTTAACTCAATTTTTACGAACAGATTAAAGACAAATCCTCTAATTCTAATGGCTCAATGGGATATTCTAGGAAATATAATTGTGTAAAAATTGTATCTTACGGGAATGTATTAAAAAAAAAAGTTTGATCTTTGTAGCACTGATCACAGGACAATGTCCCACGAAAAGGGAATTGTCTTCACTATTAGTCCAAAGACTGAATCTTAATTCTATTCCTTTTATGTAGCGCTTATTTAAACTTAATTCAAATAAATAACTTATTAAGTTGTTAAAATTAAATTATATATAACACAGTTAGACTAAATAATAACAGTAAAAATATTGGCACAGATGATCAACTTCCTTATTAGTTCCACTTATTTCAATTGTCAGATACGACTGCAAAGCAACTACGTCAATTCTATAGTCATGGAAAGACTAGCAGTGTTTTAGTTCATATACACACATAACAAAGCCCACTTTACTAAAGGTGCAAAGCAACTACGTCAATTCTATAGTCATGGAAGTTTGGAATAGCTTTGCACCGTCTAAGGTGAAAATTTTTACATGTCTTTTTCTAAAAGAAAGAATTTTAACTCATGATCTGATGTTAAAAAGGGGTATGGTGTACGTGTGAGCTCAAATGTCCGTTATGCGATAACTGTGTGGTGGAAACTGCTGTGCATTTGATGTTTTATTGTGGATACACAACCCGAGTGTGGGGATATGTACAAGCTAGAATTGGACAAACTTTGTTGATAAGGGGTGATACGGTTGCTCATACATGACATTTGTCATCATCTACTTGTATGGGCGGAGCAAGAGAAAGGCGACTATGGGCAACAAGATTTATGATTGTTTTGTGGCATGTGTGGAAACAGAGAAACGAGACGATATTTAGAGGTTCGGTACTGCAACCGGCAATACTAGCATCCAAGATCATTGAAAAAATGGGGCTGTGGGTTCGGTTTTGTAGACAGACTTGTGTTTCAAATCACGGTCGGGCATTGGGTATAGGAATACTGACAGAGTAGCAAATATGTGTAAAGCTGTGTAGGATTGTAATGTAAACACATTTATTTATTCCAAACTTGATAGTCTCTACCAAGCATTTTTTTTTAAAAAGACATCACAATTAATACGAAACTTCTTCTGAATAAAAAATAGACTTCGTGCTGAGAATTATTTCTAAAATTTTAATAGATTTAAATTTGCTAAAGATTGAGTGAGTCTTCGCATGTTTTTCATATTGAGTATCAGTATTTGTTACATTTCTCTTTCAAGGACCTTCACCATTTCTGGACGTGGTAGTTGACAAATCAATTTCCAGCAACCAAAATTGACATAGGAGATCGGGCCACAAGTGGGTTAATGCAGATGATGGGGCTCACTAAGGAGGTACGTAAATCATTCTTTCACTTTGAACTAAGTGCAGTGGCATGTGCTTTGGTTGGTAACTAGTCTAAATTGGATTCCATTCCCACTAAGCAATTCATTTTGCACGATGTTGCACGGCTCCCAATGAACCCACCTTAACCGGTCTGTGGACCACAGAATTGCGGACCAAAAATCTGAAATGACTGAAATAGGCAGATTGGTTGAAACTATGCGTATCGGAGATCTTATCGGATACGTATTAGGTACGTATCACACACATATCGGTATTCGATACGGATATGGAGCCATAGATGAAGTATCTAAATGACATTGGTAATAACTAATGTTGTCCCTAACGGCATCTAGAGGGGGATGAATATGGGGTCTTTTATATTTTTCTAACTCTATATGGTTTGATGGTCAATTATAAAACTAAATCTCATGTCTACATAAATAGTTCTTGGCGGAATCAAGAAACTTAAAAATCGGCAAGTGTATGTAAAAGTAAATAGAAGAGTTAAGAGCATTTGACACGAGATATGTTTACGGAGTTCGGCTTAAGATGCCTAAGTTTCCGGGGCTCCGCGACCTTCGAGATGGTGCGCATTTATTTGCCCAATAAGAAAGGAATACAAGATGGAATCGGTGAGTCATTACAAACTCCGGAAAGTCACACAGCCCAAAGAAGCGAGCACTAAAGGCTCTAGTGTTTGAATAAACAAGAGATCTCACACAAATCACTCTAATTCTTATCAAGATTGAGTACGGTAGAGTTGGCTTGAGATTGTTGTAAATGTATTGAAGTTTGATACACAAGGAACAATGAAATTCTAGATCTGGTATAAAACTGTATTTTTGAAATTGGAGGCAGCCAAAGATTGATGTGAAACCTAAATTTCGTTTCTATTTATAGAGGAAGAAACAAAATATAGTAACTAGCATCAACCATGACAACGGCCAAATTAACCGTTACAACGGTTGGTCCCACTCTACTGGTTACAATGCATTTAATACGATCATTTATGACAATGCTTATAACCGTTACAACGAGTTACACAACGGAAACTCTCTGGAGATTTTTCAGAAAAAATAAGAGTTTGGAATTCAAAAAATTAATTGTTCCATTGTGCAACGGTTGTTAATCATTGCAACGAGTAATATTAATTACCTCAATCTCAAGCTTAATCAACTTTACAAATTTTTATTTCAACAAGACTTGAGACGTGTTCTCAATTTCCTAGTTCATCCTGGTTCTTTCTTGATTCATCTAGCAATTCATAGCATAATGAACATGTACAATATCTTACAACAAGTAGATGATTGCTTACAACAACAACTAATGCCGTCTGCACCCTTAAATTATTTCACCTGTTAGGCTTTCATTTTAGGACTGAATAAACCCATTCATTCGTAAGTTCTAAATACTTGTTGGAAAAAAAAGTTACAAAAATGCAGGAATTTTCATTTTTAAATTTAACGTTGCGTTTTTTTATTTTATTTTTATTGTAAGTTACGCTCCAAATTTAATTGATATTTGTATAATATTTTTTTTGGCAAATCAATCCGTATTTTCATGTTAAATCTTAAACTCATATTTTTCTCCGTTAAATCTCACTCATATTTCTAATTTTCTAATGTCGGTGTCAGATGATCTTGTTTAGTGAATTAAACATTTCAACACCAAATTTGCGGAAGACGGAAATGCTAAATGATAGACAAAAATAAAAAGAACTTACTCCATCAAAGTTTTAAGTAATTTCATGTTTCATCGATAAACCAAGTTACCTTGGCCAGAAGTAACAGTTTGCGCGAAGAACCTTTCTTTTTCAAATAAAAGAAGATATAAAACAAAAAAAAAAGATAGTACAAATCATCCATGTATGACTAACACCTAGCTACCTTGGCCAGAAGTATCCACACAATATGAAGAAGGCACTATAGGGTTTGGGGGCATCTTCAAATTTTGCAAGTTCTCCCCCATCATTTGAACAATTCTCGTCATGGAAGGTCGATCTTGTGGACTCCATTGGATGCACCATAATGCCACAATGGCCAGCTTTTTTGCAATTTCTTCATTGCCTCCCACATCAAGAACTAGACATAAGTCTTTTCCTTTAGCTAATTGTTCGTAAATCCATTCTGGGAAGGGTACCTCCTCAATCTGAACCTCTTCCCCTCTTAAAGGGTCCATGTTCTTTCTTCCACTTAACATCTCCAAAATCAACATGCCAAAACTATAGACGTCTGATTTGTAAGAGACTGCTCCGAAGTTTCGGGAGTACATTTCTGGAGCAAGATAACCCATTGTACCCCTAGCAGCACTTATGGTCAGGTAGCTCTGATCCTTGGGACAGAGTTTAGAGAGACCAAAATCGGAGATTTTAGGAACCAAATTGTGGTCAAGCAAAATATTCTGGGGATTGATGTCAAAGTGAAGAATACGTTGGTCACAGCCCTGGTGTAAATAGTCAATACCATCTGCAATGCCCGTAACAAGTACAAGCATCTCTTCCATGCTAAATTGGTGATTTCTTGTGGAGAATATGTACTTATCTAGTGACCCATTCTCCATGAATTCATAAACAAGTGCTTGCTTCGCTCCTTCAGAGCAAAATCCCAAAAGGCGTACAACATGTACATGGTGAATTCTTCCAATGGTGGCTACTTCATTTACAAATTGTTCTCCGCCCCAAGCAGAGCTATGTAGCATCTTAATGGCTACTGGAATTCCGTTTGGCAACTCTCCTTTATAGACTGTCCCAAATGCCCCAGCACCTAATATTTTGTTGAAACTCTTAGTTATCTTTTTGAGGTCGTTGTATGTGTACCGTATTGAATTCATCACCCTGTAGCTTGTCAGGAAGAGTTCGATCTTCTGACGAACGGTTTTCTTTTTCTTAGACTGGCGACGTACGAAGAAGAAAACAATGCCTCCCAAAAGAAGAAGGAACGTTATGCCTATGGATATACCTAATGACAATTAAAAAAAAAATTTCTTAAGCTCAGTACAATGTAATCAAATCTGATCCTTGAGCATAGTAGCACAAGTTCTTGTGGAATCTTACCAGCTTTCAGCACCATTTGAGATTCTGAAAAAGAAATCGAAAAAGGTTTATATGTTAGTACTGAGAGTAAGTTAGTTCTCTTTATTTTTGTAAACTAATTAAAAATAAATGAGAAATTAGTATCCAGCAGGAATATTATGATAATAATACCGGCATAAAAGGGACCAAACGGCACAGTATGGCACTTTTGATGTCCAACAAGAGGTCAGGAGCCAGGATAACACTTTCAGAAATATTTTGTGTCATTTAATTTCCACTCTAAAATATATAAATTTTCCAGACTCCATATATTATTATAAATAGGATATGTCATGGGTGATAGCAAAAATGGTAGAAATTATTCAATTCGAGTTCGATGATGTTTATAAGCATTGTAATACTACTGGTAGTCATGGGCAGTAAAGAACCAAAGTTAAATTTTATCCTAATTATTAGAAGGAAGGTTAACTTATAAGGTCACCTTGACAGAATGATCTTTTTGTTTTGTGGTTGAATTCACAGCGATGCCACCATTTCTTCTCACACATGCTGCAGTTGATAAACTCATCCGGCCAATACAGTGCAAGCACTGGTCTTTCTGCAAAGTCGTTAATCACGTGTTGGAATTCAGAAGACGATGAAGGAGTCCACCAATATTGATCTGATACTTTGGGTCCAGTAAACAAGGTGCTGTTTCTAATCTTGGTGCAGGTGGAAGGAATCTCAGCAGTGATGGTATTAGCCCAGGCCACATAGATGAAGTGACCTTCAGATCCGAGGCAGGAGATAGGACCCGCTAAAAATTCATCGACTGTGAAAGAATTGAGCACGTCTGTGCAATTAAGCCAACTTATATCTACCGGAAAAGGAGGATTGAAGAGAGAGCCGGTTACATTGGGTTCAGCAATTTGAGACCATGGACAATTAGGGGCCCAAGAGTACCTTGTTATTGTGAGCATCGACTTTTTGTAGTCTATGGAGGTTACGTTGTAGTCGCCCGAAAAGGGGAGTCTTAAGACCGTGTTGCCGCCTGAGCAAGAGAGGACGAGGGTGTCATAGCCACAGTGCGGTGCATGGCTGTCGAGGCGGAAGGGGTACCTGACTATGGGTCCGTGCTTGCTGCATCTTGATGGGCCACAATCATTGGAATTTGTTTGTTTAGAAAGCACCATAATGATAGGAGGGGAATAAGAGATTAAGAGTGCCATTGCAAGTATATGGGTCAGTGGAGCCATGGGAGAGGAAATGATCCAGAGAACCAAATGGGAGAGGAGAAATAGAGAATATATTTTTTTAGGAGAACAAATAGAGAATATAGGGATAATAGAATTTTGAGTAGGATACAGTCAGGGTCACATATGGGAAATTAAACATTCAAAATTATATAACAATGATTACTTCCAAACTAATTATATATAACATTCAAAATTAATAATAAAAAAATTAGCTTTAATTATATGCAAGGTTCTAAATAGCGTTTATAGCGTCGTAGCGGGAAGGCTAAAAAAAAAGCTATAGCGAATAGCGTCGCTATAGCGGAAGCTATTCCAAATAACATTTTTTTTTTACATTTCGTATATTTAATATTTGTACTAAATATCAACATTATCTAAAGTCTCATAGAACAATAAATAACACCAAAGTAATTAATAAATTATAATATTCATATTGAACCCGTACAAAGTCCAAATTGCGGTTCAAAATATCCATAGTAATATCATAAACTATCGATTTTTCCTATTAAAAATATCTTAAGCATCATGATTCATGACATAATTTATTTTCAAATTTTAATTTCGGTTTGGACTTTTTTTCTATTCAAATTTCTATTTCTATTTCCAATTTCAAATTGATTTATCTGTAGCAAGTAGCAACAAATTCAATTTTGGTTTGAGATTTTTTTTATCTTTATTTAAAATCCATATAAATTGCTTAAAAATAAAAAATAAAAAAAACCCATATTGTATAGCGCAAATAGCGCAATAGCGGACCGTTATAGCGCTGTAGCGGACGTTATAGCGGCCGTAGCGCAAATAGCGCACTTTGATGTCATAGCGTAGCGTTTGGGGTCCAAAAACGCTATAGAGGCGCTATAGCGCCGCTATAGCGCGCTATTTAGAACACTGATTATATGACATCATTATTTGTTGGAAATTATTCAAAGATATTATATTTTATAAAGAACTAGCGTGGCATTTCATATAATTTTCTTATAATTTTCTGGACATTTTCTTAACTTGAAAGCTTCCCATATATTTTTATTTTCTGGACATCATTTCTTAACATGAAAATACAGGTCGATCTCCAAAAAAAACCTACTATACAAATATCAATTAGAAAAAAATGTGCAGAAGATGAATCACTTATCATTATCTCCAAAAAAACCTATTATACTGGCGATTACAACACTTATCCTTATCTCCAAGAAGATGAATCACTTATCATTATCATCTTATCCTTATTGCAGAGGAATCAAAAGTAGTGTAAAATTGACCAACGTGTAGTCAGGTTTCGATCATAATTTAATTGGGAGTAAAGTGTAATAATGTAAGACTTTCAGTGGCATTAAATAGTTATTCAAAATTTAAGATAGGCGTGCTAATAGATTAGGTGCTTTGTTCGGCTTTTTGTATGATTATTATATACGTTTTATGGGTTCCTCCTCATATTCGTACTGGCCCCACCACGTGCACTGATCAACTTCTATGCTGAAAGATGCTTTTTGAAGATGCTTCAAATTGATTTTTTTTTTCCCTTTTGTTATTTGAGAAACTTCGCAGATGCTTCCAAGTGTTGCATTTCAAATTGATTTGTCACTCCTGGCCATTTGCTAACAAGTTGCTATGGTACTCATTATAAAAATACGAAAATAGTAACAGGCTATTATGGATCATTAAAAAAGGGGAATTTCACGTATACTCCTCAAAAACTTCAAAATTAAGTATTTATCCCTCTAAACTTTGAAATTACGTATTTTCCTCTCAAAACTTCAAAAACTCACAAATTTACTAATTTATTGTCTTTTATATTAGAACTCATTTTAAATTTATAAAATATCCATTTTACCCTTTTAAAACATAAAAATGTAGCTTGTTTAAGGAAAATGTTGGTCTTATATTTGATCGATGCATGTCACTTCAATATTCGTGTGGTTCGCTTCAAGATTTGAGCCAATCTAGCGCACACAGTTCTTTTAGTAATTTAGACGGTAAAGGAACTCATCGGATTCAAATTTTACTATGATAGGCATTGAATGCAAACCATCTCCATACCTAAATAAATGAACCATTTGCCCTCGAAAACCAATGATATATAAAACCGACATTTTCCACAAACAAGCTACAAATTTTTTATGCTTTTAATAAATGGTAAAATAGGTATTTTATAAATTTAAAATGAGTTTTAATATAAAAGATAATAAAATTGGTAAATTTGTGAGTTTTTGTAGTTTTGAGGGGGGAATACATAATTTCAAAGTTTAGAGGGAGAAATACATAATTTTCACAAAAAATTTACAGGTATATGAGAAATTCCCCCTTAAAAATAACAGGCGCTGGAGTTCGCATGAAGAATTTACGAATAATCAACCAAATTATCATTTGTAGTAAAAAATAATATGGACATGATCGAAATTTTTATTGATAACCTCAATATAAAAAGTTACACAAACCCTCAATTTTTTTTAAAAAAAATGCCCCCAAACTGCTGGACAATGGGAAACTCAACGGTTGTCTTGTTTTTTTTTATATCTTTTTGCTTTTAAAATTAAGAAGATGTGACATTCATATCTTATTACAGAAATATTGATATTTTTGTATTGAAGCATCGATGTTTTTTACATTGAAACATCGATGCACTTGTGCTGATATTAACCAGGGTATAAAACATCGTGACACTTGTGCTGAGATTAACTAGGGCATAGAACATAAGCGCATCATTGTTGTTTTTGAATAAAATATTGATACACTTGTGCTGAGATTAACCAAGGCATCAAACATGGGCGCGTCATAGATGTTTTTGCAATAAACATCGATACATTGTTTAAAATTTAAACGGCCACAAGTGTTGGTAGGAAACTCTGATTACAATGTTTGATGACAATTCGGAAAACTCATGAAGGGATGGATGCCTAGAGTCCAATGCATAAGCCTCCGGATGTCGGAAGAATCGGAATTGTTAAAAAGAACATCGTTTAGGATATCAAAACTTCAGTTGAAGTTGTTTCTTATTCTATGATTTGTTAATTATTCATCAGAATATATTATTTTACAATAATAAACATTCTAAATTTTGGTATCAATATTAAAAAAAATGAGAAGCATCATTTACTTTTTTATTTTTACTTGAACTAATACAATATTCTGTTTTGTTCTGTCATTTAGTAAGGGTTATAGATTGTGAGGTTGATATTAATCATTAATAAAATTAATTGATGAACAATTGAGGATATGAATAAAACAAGACAATGTATGTTATTTGCTTGAGAATTTTCAATTCAAGAAAAAAAAAAGACAACCGCTATTGTGAAGCTCAGCGATTGGGCATTTTTTTTTTTTTTTAAATCCTGAGTATTTGTGTAATTTTTTTTTAATTGAGGATATGAATAAAAATTTCGGTGGACATCATGGAAACTTCTTATACTGATAATTGTTTGACATCATTTTCATTGATGCTTCCTCATCATTTATATACATATCTCTTAAAAAACAATAACTCACAACTGGTTTATATGCTAACCAATACAAAAAGTAAGAAGCATGAAATTCCTAAACTTAGTCATTGTTCTCTTCCTCTTTTATAATTTTGGAGGATCCAGCTCTTCTTCATGTGGAGAGCTTGGTAACATCACTTATCCTTTTCATCTTCCTGGAATATGCAATTGGAAGTGCTACGAGGTGCAGTGTGAGGGCAACAACACCGTGTTATACATTGGAGCCACCAAGTATTTTGTAAAAGATATGTCGATAAAAAACAAGACACTTTGGCTTGTTGATCCCGACTTGGCAGTAGGAGGCTTACCAAATCAGACTGTTTCTTTGGATCAATACCGTCATTTATTTACACCATACAGCATTTCTTTTATTGAAATTTTTATCTACTTCTTCAATTGTACTGAAGAAGTAGATGACTCAGATAACTACAAGCTAATAATGAATGGGCCTCGTTCAAGAGTTTATGCCGGAGTTTTCAATCTTGTTGACAGCACTCCCAAGTCATGCAGGCATGTAGGAAGCACTGTATTCGATTCTGACATCTCTATGGTTTGGGACGGCATTGATGGTGTCGGTTTGATGAAGATACTGAGACGGGGAATTATGGTAAGCTGGGACGTTGATGCTGTCCATCAGTGTTATCTATTGTCATATTGCTGGAATTCTACCTTGAGGTAAACAAAAGTGTCTATCTTTTCTCCAAAATAGTCTTGCAGCTCTATTTCTACCCAATTTACACAGCTAGCCGATTTTTGTGCTGAAACTCGGTCGAATCGGTGCTTTAAAAATTGTACTAACTGGAAGAGATTTTAAGTATACTTATGCTTTTCAAAATCGTATTAACTAAGTTGGGCCATCAGTAAGATGGTTCAAAAAATGAATGGGCGAACTTTTGTGTTTACTTCAAGTCTTTTATTCTGTTGTGTTCAACGAAGGACTGGTCAGAACACTGTAATTAATTAGATCTATTTCAATTTTTCAATTACTCCTAAACCGGTGAAATTTATGCTCTAGCTAGCATTACTATTCCTATAGTACAGCTTAAATGAAAAATGTTACGTGTATTTAAACATTTAACTTTCTTATCAATTATTTAATATTTTATTGTTTATGCAATTTTTTTTTGTTTGTCAATGCAGTCAGTTCATGATTATAAATAGATACAATGAATTATCTATTGGCGAAAAGCTCCATCAGTTTCTTTCCTTTCAGTCGTTATTTTTGCAATGCACTTATCAACCACCAGAATTTGGAACATATAGTCATTCGCTCGTGGTTTTTGGTTTCGTGCTCATATTGCTTGCTCTATTCGGCATTCTTCTTATTTTATTGGGTAAGCAACCTTCCTAAATGAAACCCCTCTTCCCACAACCACAGATGCAAATTTTCCTTTATATTCAAGTTACTGTTCATAAAAGATTAACAAGGAATTATTGAAAGTTTTGTTGTGATTTTAGTCTGGCAGTTGGTAAATTATTAAAAGTTTTGGGCCCAAATTACAGTCAAATAATTTGAACTCTCTCCTCTGCCAAAAAACCAGGGGAAAAAGAATAAGTGCACCAAAACACATTAATAGTCTGAGTACGGACTAAATGGAATCAATTTTAAGTACATAGCTCAAAACAATCAGTTAAACAATGAAACGTCGCTGAGTTCCAGGATGGAGGATAGAGTGAGATAAAAATCTAGAATAAAACATAATTAATCCCTAATTATTTTGATGATGTTCAAATCATAGTTTTTTTTTTTGTACTTCGAAGTATTGTTTTAGAGACATATATACTTCACAAAATATTAGGGCCGAAAGAGTGTGTTTGGTAACAAAAGAGAAAAATATAATAATAGTTCTTCGATAACAATCATTACTCTCTTTGTGTCCTTCATTTGCTTTATCCATGATCTAATGTTTGTTTGTTTTTTTTGCAGGACTAAGGCTTACATTAGTTCCACTAACAATACTTTCGTTCCTTCTTCACAAGTACAAGCGAGTTTCTCTATCAGTCAATTATGTAGAGAAGTTTTTAAGAAAACATGAAATGTTTTCCGTTAGACGGTATGATTTTGTAGAGATCTCTATAATGACGAACAATTTTAGAGAAAAGCTTGGGCAAGGTGGCTTTGGATCAGTTTACAAAGGTAAACTCTTTAATGGTCGTCTCGTGGCTGTCAAAATGTTGACCAATAATTCATTGGCTGACGGCGATGATTTCATTAGCGAAGTGGCAACAATTGGTAACATTCACCATGCAAACATAGTGCACCTTATTGGGTTTTGCTCCGAGGGTTCAAAGCGGGCACTTGTTTATCCCTATATGCCAAAGAGCTCACTTGACAAGTATATCTTCTCTTCGAGTTACAATTCTTTTTCAATAGAGAAAAGAAGAGAGATAGCCCTAGGCATTGCACGAGGTATAGACTACCTTCATCGCGGGTGTCAGATGCAGATATTGCACTTCGACATAAAGCCTCACAATATCCTATTGGATCATGATTTAACCCCAAAAATTTCTGACTTTGGACTTGCCAAATTATACTCTAGAGAATACAACAAAGTGACACTCACCGCGGCACGTGGCACAATAGGGTATATAGCTCCTGAGCTAATATCAAGGGCCTTTGGTGTGATATCATATAAGGCTGATGTATATAGTTTTGGGATGCTGCTGATGGAGATGGCGAGCGGCCGACGAAATGTTAATAATCATACAGAGAGCTCGAGCCAAGTCTATTATCCATCATGGATCTACAACCAACTCAACCTTGCAGAGGAGACACATAATTATAACTCGAATAATAGTGTTGCACAATTTGGAGAAATAGAAGGAATCCTATATAAGGTTTCCTTGTGGTGCATTCAAATGAGGGCAACGAACCGCCCCTCCATGAGTAGAGTCATAGAGATGCTGCAGAGTGATTCAGATAGTTTGGAAATGCCACCAAGACCTTTCACGACAGGCTCGCCACATGACGTCTCTGCGAGATTCTCTAAAATTGATTCATGTAGCATAGAGCTGTCAGAGATTTCAGAAGAAATTAGTTTGCTTTGATTATCCAAAAAAGAAGAGAAAAAACAACATGTGTTGCTTTGATTTTGGAGGAAATTAGTATCTTTGTACTTAATGTAACTAGATTAAAGAACCTGGATTTGCAGCATTTTTTTAATTAATTATAACACAATGTAGAGATTTTAAAATTTCGAGTGTTAATTTTATTACATTAATTTATTATAAAACTAAAATATCCAAATGTTAGTTGGTATTATTGAAGGTATATAGCTATATTTTAAATTGATGAGAATGTGCAAAAAAAAAAAGTTCCTCTCCTCGATTTTGAAATTTAATAAAAAAAACTAGTTCAATTCTGTTTTGCCCCCCTCTGAAACATGGCGGCGAGGTGGAGCACAATTGAAGAAACAAGAGAGAAGGAAGCCCCGCAGAAAACAAATTCCCCTTTTTAAGAGGCCTTTTATTAGCATCATTTTGATAACTTTTAATAGACACCAGTTCCGATTGGTGTGAACTGTGTAGTCGAACGTGCCACAAGTAAGGATGAGGGATCTCATGGGTAACTAAATTTCCGCTTCGTAAAATTTGCTAATTTTCTGCTGTATTAAATCAAAACGAGGAGAGGGAAGACGTGTAGAGGGCTAGAGGCCACACTGTCTCTATTGACCAGTAAATGCACGACACGCAGAAGAGGGAAAGAGAGGCCAGGTACGTGTCAGGATCTTTTATGGCTGAGTAAGCATGGCCATCCCTGTTGAAGATCACTAATTATTAATTTCAAAAATTGCCAAAAATCACTGAACATTTTTTGGGTGGCCAATAAATTTATAAAAATTTGTTTATTTATATTATCAAACCATTTTATTGGGTATTGATGCAATGCATCCCGACGAAGTATCCGATTCAGACTCGTATACAGACGGTGGTCACACCAAATCCAAGCCAATCAAGAAGTTGTATGGACAACTTGAAATCTGATCCACATAAATCAAATGGCATGGGACGGTCTTCTAAAACAATTACACAGTTTTTAAGATGGATGATAACTAAGAGTTGAATGGCGGTCTTCTAGGAAATAAATGAGCAGCTTAAATACTTTGACTGCTTGGGAGATTGTAGGAGTTTTATTAAACAGTCAAAACAGTAGTTAAAGTCTCGTTGATTTTCTAAACTTCAATTTAATATTATTTCTTGTTTTGCATTTCCGAGGAGAGCATTATTTATCTCTTTTTTTTTAACTTTAAATATGCATGCAAAGCTCTCTATTGAGGGGAATATTGAATAGAAAATTTGTGTTTGTGTATTTGTATTCTCGTGACTCTTTACCAATGTTATAAATAGAGCGCTATAGTATTTTTGGACCTCAAACGCTAAGTTATGACATCAAAATGCACTAATTGATCTACGGCCACTATAGCGGTGATAGCGGTCCGCTATAGCGCGCGCTATACAACATGGGTTTTTTTAAGCAATTTATATGGGCTTTAAATAAAGACCCAAAAAAAGCCCAAACCAAAATTGAATTTGTTGCTACTTGCTACAGATAAATCAATTTGAAATTGGAAATAGAAAAAAGCCCAAACTGAAATTGAAATTTGAATAGAAAAAAATAGATTATGTCATGAATCATGATGCTTAAGATATTTTGAATAGAAAAAATCGATAGTTTATGATATTACTAAGGATATTTTGAACCGCAATTTGAACTTTGTACGGGTTCAATATGAATATTATAATTTCTTAATTACTTTGGTGTTATTTATTGTTCTATGAGACTTTAGATAATGTTAATATTTAGTACAAATATTGAATATACGGAATGTAAAAAAAAAATGCTATGTGGCATAGTTTCCGCTATAGCGACACTATTCGCTATAACTTTTTTGTAATCTTCCCGCTATGACGCTATAAACGCTATTTAGAACCTTGCTCTTTACTCTTCTTTATTATCATAAAACCGAGTACTTGAGCTTATCGGGCAAGACAGTATCGGGACCTCTTTGCGTCAGGTATCATTTGTTTTAGCTTCTTTAAGTGTTTTGAGTATCATTTTTTTTTAAATCATCTAAATTTATGCATGAGTTGTATTGATGCTAACTTTTTACTGTTATTATTACTATTATATTTTAAGTATGGCATAAAATTACTGAAATTAATTTCTTTGAAGATTCAAATATATTTCAAATACTTATTGACTATTTTATTACAAGTTTATTTAGTGTAATTTTAATAAAATAAAAATTACACTTTTATTTTTGAATTATTTCTCCAATGTTGATATTTCCTTATATATATTATAGGTACATTTTTATTGTTTGATGGAAAAACCAGCTGTTGGTGCAGTTTAAAAAAAATTGTTAGGGGATATGTATAAAATTTTCGGCAGAATTCACTTGGTGAGTAAAGCACCGCATGCTTTTTTCTTGCTCTTTGATCTTTGTAAAAAAAAAAAAAAAATTCTGAATGAATCGTGCTGCTTAGTCATGTGACACGTAGTTCAAATAATATTAGCCCATGGGCTATGGAAGCCTGCTGTTATAATTTTGGAACGGTTAATGGACCTGTTAATGCTTACAGAGATGCTATTTTAGTAAGGCCCATTTATAATTTGGTAAATATGAAATTGTTCAAATAAAACATGCTATTACGTATTCTTCTGCAAATCTTGTATGATTTTATCCAAGTCCTCTAATTGTTTAAAATTAATCTCGTATGATTTTATCCAAAATGACTTGTATTTCTTATCCATAATATATCTCTCAATAGCGTAGTATTAGATATTTCTTAAAAAAAGCGTACTATGATAAATATTTTGTTAAGGAGGAATCACATACTATAGCTGAGATCAACAGTGAAACCATTTCAAAAACGGTTAAATTCTGATCCTAAATTTGGTACACCTAGGAAACCACCTGCTGCAATGTTACTGCCTTATTGGGTAAAAATTTAACAACTGTTGTTTTATTTTCCTTACTAATTTAATTATATTTTTACTTATAAAAAAATTGTGTTTCAGGGGCTAAAGAGGTGAATCCAATGCATGGAATATTTATAAAGATGTTTATACCAAGCATCGACTGTGCTTACACGTATTTCTAATTTTATGCAGATATTTTTTGACGTATTTCTAATTTTAGCATATTTACCTGATATTTTTATTTTTTTGCATATTTATGAAGATATTTTATTTAATCAAGAGTCAAGATCAATACCGATGCAGATATTATACAGATATTTTGTTTAGTTTTGTCTTTTTTTTTATTTTTGTACAAATCAAGAAGGGTGGTCGAAAGTAGTCCTGTCATGATGGAAAGAATTTATATTCAAATTCTTAGAAAGAATTTTCAACACAAGTAGTCTATGTTTTCTTTAGAAGAAATCTCACGTTGATTGTGATGTGATAATGACATATCTTGGTAAAATATTTCTCCTTAGTCCTTGCAGTTTAAGCTTGTTTCAATTCTCTGTTTGGTTTTTCTTATGTAGGGTCTGGTTTTGCCACTTAAAAGCCAACTTCATATATGCATTATGTAACAAAAAAATATTAGTTTCTGAAATGTCTCCCACGAACTGCCATTCTATGTGAGGGATAGAAGAGAGGATATATATATATAACTAATCTTTAATATCAGAAAAACCTGACCCTATATCAGAAAAACCAAATAGACAATTGAAACAAGCTTAAAATATGAGGACTAAGGCGAAATTTCATATAGCAAGAGGTGTCATTATTACATCACAATTAATGTGAGCTAGACATCTTCTAAAGAAAACATATATTGCTGATTTTTAAAACTCTTTCTGAAAATGAGAAGAGATATTTGATAGAGAAAGGATTACTAACGAGTGATGGTGCAGGAAGCAAAAGACCGAGTAAGTCTTCGCATTCCTCCATCAGAGGAGTCTAGCTAGTCATTAACACTTAAGACTGAGTGAGTGTTGGAGACAAGTTCTGGGTAGAGGGTGAGATAACGAGGACTGAGTGAGTGTTGGAGAAATGTTCTGGATAGAGGCTCAGATTGTATCTTTTGTCGATTAGACCTTCTCGATGTTAACCTTTTCTGCATGTAGCAGATATATGTACATGGTGGGCCCACTTAGGATTGACAAATCAATTTGCGGCACAAAATATCCTAGCAAACCTCTAATTCTTTCACTTTAATTGATTACTAAACAAGACGCTAGACTTATAGCACACTTATCTAATTAAATTTTTAATAACTAATATCACCTGCACCGTTAAAGTATTGCACTCAACGTTAAGTTTGACAAAGACCTCCCAATTTATGACTGAATACACATTCATTTTTTCAGTTATATAATTAATATTTTTGTTGTAAAAAAGTTACAAAATTTTATGATGCCATTTTAGTTTATATTTGTATAATAACTTTTTTCGCAGATCAATCCATAATTTTATGTTAAGAACAATATGTCCAGAACATAACAATATATGGCAAACATTCAAGTTATGAATAATTACTAGTACAGAAAACGCGATCATACACGGCATATCATATATGGATGTGAAAAAATTCCATATTAACAATACAAAATATATGGCAAACCATTTATATATTAACAATACACAATAACAATACACGGCATATCATATATGCCGCGCTCTTTATAAAAAATTTCCAATTTGGTAATCTTTTCATGGGATGAACAGTTACCTCATCTGACCCGTATTGCATGGAGACAGATCGACGGATCATCCTTATTCGTACTGTAGTTGTTTGTTATTTTTTGACATTTTTATGCAGATATTTTGTTTGCTAAAAAGTTAAGATCAATACTGTGCAACATTTTTGACGTATTTTCAATTTTATCTTTGTGTTTTCCTGCAAATCAAGCAGGGTCCAAAGCTATTCCAGCAAATTAATAGTCCTGTCAAAATAGAAAGAATTTTCTATTCAAATTTTTAGAAAGAATTTTCAGAATTAGCAGTCTTGGTAACATATTATATATGTGAAGTTGGCTATAAGTGACAAAATAAATCTCTCTATATAAGAAAACCCAAACAGAACTGAAAGAAACCAAAAATTAAGGACTAAGGAGAAATTTCTTAACAAGAATTGTCGTCACATGACAATTCTTTTTTGCAGACCGAGTGAGTCAGTCTGAGTCTTCGTTATACCCACTAAGCAGTGACAATTCAATTTTCAGCATTTTTTAGCAACAAAATTGACATAGCATATCGGTCTACAAGTTCCTCAGTGAAGTTGGTGGGGCCCACTAAGGAGGTAATGGCTAGGATGCATTACCTCCAAAGTGGGCAGATTTAATGGTATTTTCTTGATAAGAACAATAAAAATATGATATATGACAAATTTTCAAGTAAATAAAGCAAAATGTCCAATAAAATATAACACTATGACATATAAGAAATGCCACGCTCTTTATAAATTAGATTATTTTTGAATAATTTCCTACAAATTAATGATTATGTCATGTGACAGGAAATTTTTTGAAAATTTAAGTTTTTTAATGTGAAGTACTAATGGTTCGGCAGGCGGTGATTGTCAAAAGCATTTTTATTTTGTGGTGGCCATTAATGGTCGAAAGTAAAAAAAATTCCAATTTGGTAATCTTTTGAGGTGATGAAAAGTTACCTCATCTCATCCTTATTGGTACTGTAAATATTTTGACATATGCAAATATTTTGTTTCATAAAGAGTTAAGAACTTAAGATCAATACCATAATGCATCGACTGTGCAATATTTTTGACGTATTTCTAATTTTATCTTTGTTTTTTTGCTGAAAATCAAGCAGGGTCGAAATATAAAGAATTTTCAATTCAATTTCTTAGAAAGAATTTTCAGAATCAGCAGTGTTTGTAACATAAGTTGTAAAATCAAACTCTATATAAGAAATTTTCAGAATCAGCAGTGTTTGTATATTGAAGTTAGCCATAAGTGGTACAATCAAACTCCATATAAGAAAAACCAAACAGACAACTGAAACAAGCTTAAAAGTATAAGGACTAAGGAATATTTTCTTATGAAGAAATGTCGTCACATCAAAAATAATAGACTTCTAATTCTGAAAATTCTCTCCGAAGACCGAGTGAGTCTTTGCATTTCTCTTTCAGTCTTAGTTTTCATTATAACGATTAAAGGCTATCATTGTAACTTTTGCCGATAAGGCCTTCTCGTCTTCACCTTTTCTGCACGCAGGAGATATATGTACATACAAGCAAAAAAAAAAAATATATATATATATGTACATGGTGGGGACCACTAAGGAGTGACTAATCAATTTGCAGCATCTTTTAGTATAAAAATTTGACTAGTTGTGACCTAATTCTTTCACTTTAAACCACAAATAAATATGGCGTTAAAGTTTTAGCAAAATTATCTAATTAAATTTGTAATAAGTAATGACTAATGCCGTATGCACACTCAAATTATTTCACCGAACATTAAGTTTGACAAAGACCTCTGTTAGGCTCTCAATATTTGAGTTAATACACCCATTCATTCTTAAGTTCTAAAATACTTACAAAAATGACACTAATTTTTTAAATTTGTTGTAGTATTTTTTCTATAATTTTTTTTTTGTAATTTATGCTGCAATTTTAATTGATATTTGTATAATAATATTTTTTGGGAGATTGATCCGTATTTTCATATTAAGAATAATGTCCAGAAAATAAAAATATTTGGCAAACTTTCCAGATAATAA